>JAYKKT010000092.1:29257500-29787500 GCA_036023115.1 Brasenia schreberi | reverse complement strand
ATTCTCATAAAAGAACGTGAGATGTCGAAAGCAACACGTGATTCCAGAGGTTGAATTCCTTCCACTGCCTTAGCGACTAATTTCGACAAGAGCAATATGATCATTTTGTAGCAACGTTTACTTGAACGACATTATTATCTTTAATGATGCAACAGCAATCAATCTCTCCCTCTTATATATATATTGCTCACCACACAATGCATATCAATACCGATTCTCAGTAAATCGGAACCAGTGATTCCAAAAAGCTGGCTTCAATTTACCTAGAACTAGGAACCAAAATTGAATCGGACCAGCTAATTCCGTCTTTGGTTTGGAATCATCAATTTGAATCCTAAACCATCAAAAATGAAGAAATACTTTAAAAAATAAAATTTAGAAAACTTGTGGAACAGGTCATTTGGAACTGTTGGCTTTGGTTTCCGGCTGATTCTAATTCTATGGAAGGTGGAACTGGAACTGAACTAGATGGTCATTTTAGCTTTGATTTGGTTGTTTTCAGTTTCAGTTGGTTCTTGGCCCTAATCAGATTGTATGCGTTTTAGGGAATAAAGACGCATATTCAAATCAATGATGGATGTATTATGCGAGCGGGTAGCGGGAATCGAACCCGCATCGTTAGCTTGGAAGGCTAGGGGTTATAGTCGACGTCGATTCATCATTTTGAACGTCTCTAATTCAAAACCGAACATGAAACTTTTGTTTCATTCGGCTCCTTTATGGAATATGGATAGATTCCGGTATTTAGGGTGTAAATTTACCTAAACGAAAAAATTCACGATGTATTGTATTAGTATGGAAATGTACAAAAGAAAAAAAAGTCATAGCAAACCAAATCGGAACAAACAAAATTCGATCCATACATAACAACTATGTCAACTTTTCTGTCTCAATGTATCCAACGCCATGTATATATATATATATATATATATATATGAGTATACTCATGTTCAATCCTTTTTTTTTGGAAATGAATATCATTCGGAAAGTTATAAGGGCAATTTTCAAAATCACTCTTATTGCAGTAAAGAGTGGATAGAAGTGTATATATATATATGTGTGTGTGTGTGTGTGTGGAGTGATTGGATTTACCTAGTTCTTATCCATGCTGACTGATTACTTTTGGATGTAATGAGTGTAATAAAAATATGGTATGTCAGAGGTGGGCATATGAGTGGTTGTATCCTGTCCAACCATTGTTTTTGAGTGTCTAACAAAAATACCCTTCATATTTTTTTGAAACCCTTTTAAAATTTTGAAATTATACTCATGTCACTTAAAAGCAATGAGTTAACAAGTGTCAGTATAGGGAGATCCAATTTTTCAGATATATATATATATATATATATATATATATAATAAAAGAGAGAAACCTCTTAAAAAGATCATATATTTATTTATTTTTACTAAATATAAGTTATCCAAATCAGGTTGAAATAGCCCTTCTTCCCACATTAGATTCTAACTGATTGTTCTAAACTATCGAAATCAAATAGACCCTCTATGACATGTAGTGGTTCATCTGGCCTGTGGCTCCCATGTTGTTGGTGGTAAGCTCGACTCGCAAGGTGTGGTTCGACCTCCCTTTGTTACAAAAAAAAAGAGGCACCCTTTGCCTTTGGGGAGAAAAAAGAATTAGCAGAAATAATTAATATCTTTCTTAGAATGGCAAGATCGAGGAGTATAAATGGTTATGTTTAAATCAACTAGATTGTTTTTGGATCGTTGGATCTGGATCGGCCAATTCATGTTCGTATTAAGATATTGCTGAGTGATGGCTTTGGGATAATATTATGATGCCTGGCATCAAGTATTTTCAACATGGCGCACGAGCATGAATTGGTGACGTTAGGTGTGGGCAAATGAGACTTATATTGTACGAAGGCAAGTGAATCGAGCTGCTGACCAGCCACCCGAGCTCGCCTGGAAAAAGCTCGAACTCGTTTTTGAGCTCGAGCCCAGCTTGCCAGTATTCTTAATACAAACACAAAATTATTTAGATTTGAATTCACGACCTACTTCTTGAAAGCTTTGGGATTAAGCTCATTTCAGCTTAATCCCAAGCCAAGCATGTTCTTAACAAGTTAAGTTGAGCTTGCTCGCATTCGAATTCGATTTGGCTCACTTGCACCCCTATTATGATGTGGCATATGTTTAATGCTTGATTATATTTCCTTGTCCGATCTACGGATAATGTTCGAATTTTCAAATTTTTTACTAACTTCACAAAATCACTGTTTCAGACCCCCTTTTTTAAATTTACAAGTTTACCTTTTCGCTATTTAATTTCAAGAGATACTAATAGAATTGAGACCAAAGCCAGATGCATGCATGGGGTATCGAACTCATGAACTTCAACTTGTTAGTCAACCCCTAGCCATGTAACCTGTTGCATTTTGTGCAGTTGAGAACAAATCTTGTGAGACCTGTTTCTTACTCGGATCCAAAATTGAGATCTGAACCTAACACATCATGAAGCTGATTTCGGGTAGCCCGCGAGTAATTGGGCTCACATATACCCTTACAAACATATGACAGGTTTGTGAACTTGTGTTAGCATCATAGGTATCCGGGTACGGTTTTGTGCCTTTGGCCTTTTGAGCCCATTCCGATCGCCTTATTGTTCCATTAGATGGGTCGGACCCGACCCGATTACTGGAAGGAAACGGAGATGGAGAAGCACCGGCGACGGTGGGCCCCGTTCCGTGCACATAAACAGCTGTAAGTGGACAATATCGTCATAGGTTCCAACCAAAGTCGGCCACCTGGAAAGCTTCTGATCCTTACGTAACGCAACAGCCGTCCATCAGGGGGAAGGAGGAATGCTTTTGGCGGGAAAGCATGGGTCCCCCACATGAAACGTTGCCACGTCACTTCCACGCGACCCCCAACGGTCACATGCTTTCGCGCCATGCCGTCATATACATGATCATCATCTTTCGTTTCTACATACATACATACACATACTATATCCTCCGAGCCTCCACATGATGCTAGCCTTTCTCTTATATATTAATATATATATAGCGAAGGAGAACTTCGTCTATAATTACTTGTTTAAATATATGATGAATCAATTTTAGAGGAATTATTAATTGTTCTCATAACTCCGCCCATGTAAGGGATCATCCTTGCATTGTCGGTCCCAAGCCCGGATAAAGGATAAGAGTTGTGTTAGGCTTCCGACAACCAGCGTAAAACTTCGTCGAATTTTTACAACATGGATTATAAAAATTATGAGCATTGTTTTGGGGCGTCCCCGCCTAGCGACGTGCTGTAGAGCCCGAATGCAGTAAGAAGTAAGCAAGAGCCACTACATTTTCGCCCGAATATAGTGAATCAATTGCAGAGAGGGTTCCCACATCATGGACGGGTATAGGTAAAGAAGTTAGTCCCACTACATTGCCGCCCGAATGTAGTGAAAATTTTTCAGAGAGGGTCTCCGCATTTTCATTATGGACGGATGCGGGGGTAAGGAAGCTAGTCCTATATAATAAGATTCGTATTGGTTCTTGGAATATCAGAACATTATCCGGTAAGCTAATGGAGGTGGTAGATACTATGATTCGGAGAAAGATTCATATTCTATGTTTACAAGAGACAAAATGGGTTGGAGAAAAAGCAAAGGAAATAGAGGATACAGGTTTTAAATTATGGTACTCAGGTAAAGAAAAGGCTCGAAACAGAGTTAGTATTATCATAAATAAAGATTTAAAGGAGAGTGTAGTAGACATACAACGATATGGTGACCGAATCATGATGTTGAAATTAGTGTTAGAAGTAGAGGTTTTGAATATAGTTTGTGCTTACGCACCCCAAGTAGGACTAGAAGATAGTATAAAGACAATTTTTTGAGAAGAGTTAGATAAGGTGTTTCAAAAGATTCCACAAAGGGAGATGATTTGTTTAGGAGGAGATTTAAATGGACATGTCGGTAAAGAGGCATTAGGATATCAAGGGATTCATGAAAACTTTGGTTTTGGGGATATAAACGAGGAAGGTAGGGAGATTTTAATTTTTGCTATAGCATTTGATCTCTTTATAGTAAATACAATCTTCAAAAAATAAGTTGAACATTTAATTACTTATAAGAGTGGCTTATCACAAACACAAATTGATTACTTTATTTGTAAAAAAAAGATAGAGCGTGTTGTAAAGATTGTAAGGTAATTCCAGGAGAAAGCTTAACCATCCAACATCGACTTTTAGTTATGGATTTACAAATAAAAAAATGGACAAAGAAGAAAAGAATGCATCGAGCTATTCGGACTAAATGGTTGAACCTCAAAAGCGAGAAAGAAGATATATTTAAACAGAAAGTCCTTCAAGAAGATGTTTGGAATTATGTTAGCACATCCTGTGATATGTGGAACAATATGGCTATACATATTAGGAAAGTGGCGAAAGATGTGTTAGGGGTATCTAAGGGAGGTGTACCGGCACAAAAAGAAGCTTGATGGTGGAGTGAAGTAGTACAAAATAAAATCAAGGCAAAGAGGGCATGCTACAAATTACATTATCCTAAGAAAACTAGTGAAACTTTAGAAGCCTATAAGAAAGCAAAGAAGGAAGCGAAAAAGGTCATTAGTGAAGCAAAAGCTAAGATTTGTGATGACTTATATAAAAAACTCAACTCAAAAGAGGGTGAAAGAGATATTTTTAGGATAGCTAGGGCTAGAGATAAGAAAACTAAAGATCTTAATTATGTTAGATGCATAAAAGACGAGGATGAAAAAATTCTAGTGGCAAATGAAGATATAAGAAATAGATGGAAAAACTATTTTTATAATCTTTTTAATGAAAATAAAGATTTTAGTATTAGTTTGGGAGATTTAGCCAAGTCAAAAAAGTATATAAACCACAATTTCTACTGACGTATTCAAAAGAATGAAGTCAAAGAAGTTCTTAAACATATGAAGAGTGGTAAATCGGTAGGACCAGATAATATTCCTATAGAAGTTTGGAAAATACTAGGAGAAATAGGAATCACTTGGCTTACTAGACTATTTAATGAAATATGGAAAACCCAAAAGATGCCCGAGGAATGGAGAGCAAGTACACTTATACCCATATAGAAGAACAAGGGAGACATTCAAAATTGTGCGAATTATCGAGGTATCAAGTTAATGAGTCATACTATGAAATTATGGGAAAGAATTATCAAACGTAGGTTAAGACAAGTATCAAGTACAATAGAGAACCAATTTGGATTTATGCTAGGTAGATCTACTATTGAAGCAATTCACCTTTTCAGACGTCTTATGGAACATTTTAGAGTAAAAAAGAAAGACCTTCACATGATATTTATTGATCTAGAAAAAACTTATGATAGGGTACCGAGGGAGGTTCTTTGGAGAACTTTGGAAAAAAAAGGTATCCTATTGACATATATTAACCTTATAAGAGACATGTATGATGGTGCAAAAACATGTGTGAGGACTCACGAAGGAATGACAGACTTCTTTGAAGTTAATATTGGGTTACATCAAGGATCAACTTTAAGTCCATACTTATTTATAATGGTGATGGATGAGTTAACAAAACATATTCAAGATGAAGTACCTTGGTGTATGTTATTTGCAAATGATATTGTATTAGTGGAGGAGTCAGGAAAAAGTTAATAGAAAATTGGAACTATGGAGAGAAACATTAGAAAGCAAAGACCTCCGACTTAGTAGAACAAAGACAGAATATATGGAATGTAAGTTTGATCATTTGGCTACTTCAGAGGACATTGAAATTAAAATTGGCACATATTGCATTCCCCAAAAGGAAAGTTTTAAATACTTAGGGTCAATTTTTCAAAGTGACGGAAGAATTGATGGAGATGTTACACATAGAATTAATGCTGGTTGGTTAAAATGGAGAGGAGCATCAGGTATTCTTTGTGATAAGAAGATACCATTAAAATTAAAAGGTAAATATTATAGAGCAACAATTAGGTCTGCCATGTTTTATGGTTCTAAGTGTTGGGCAGTTAATCATCAACATGTACAAAAGATGTCTCTGACAGAAATGAAGATGTTGAGATGGATGAGTGGTCATACAAGAAAAGACCATATACATAATGAGGTTATTAGAAACAAATTAGGAGTGACACCAATAGAGGATAAAATAAGAGAACATCGTTTAAGATGGTTTGGAGATACAGAAAGAATATCAAAAGAAGAACCTATAAGAAGGTTAGAAAAACTAAATTTGGAAAATATTAAAAGAGGTAGAGGACGACCACAAAAGTGTTGGAAAGAAACAATAAAGAATGATCTAGCATATTGGGAGTTAACTGCTGATATGGTACACGATAGGGATCTCTGGAATCAAAGAATCCATGTAGCCAACCCCATCTAGTATGGGAAAAGGCTTAGTTGTTGTTGTTGTATTAATTGTTCTCATACGTTCTTTATTATGCATTTGGAACAGTTCTTTATTATGCATTTGGAATTTTAACCCTAGGAAAGCATCCTTATGTTTGTTCTTCTTCTTTTTTTCTTTTTTGTTCTTTCTTATATCTTCTCTCAAACACGAACGCACATAGATGAAACACATTGGACGGAACGAATGTTGGTGAATATAATAATAAATAGAGGGAAAAAATAATTTATAATTTATAGTCTTTTTTAAATATAACAGCTTTAGACTGTGGTCATGGGATGATGATGGAGGTATGGCATGAGACATGCATGGTATGGGCAAGCATAATGAGTGACATGGTATGCATTTCCATCTCATACTGCAGCTGCAATGCAACGGTCATTTCTCTTTCTCTGTGTCTTGGGCTTATTTTGTTTGCGTCGGCCCCTTCACGTTACCATTTATTAATGGCTACCGGCGTGCTAAAGCCAGTTACTGCAAATTACGGGGAAAGCCGCTTCTCCCAAGTCCGGATATACAAGAGAGAAACAGGATAGTAAAAGGGTTTTAGTTCTCGCGTTAGAGAATCAGAGAGAGAGAGAGAGAGAGTTTTCGCATGCTCGCCATTGTGGTTGCATACACATTTCTTCGGTATCTGTGCTACCTTTTTCTTTCTTTACCCTCTCTCTCTCTTTCTCTGTTATTGGTTTCTCGTCGGATTGCGATAGCATTTGGTGGCCTTTGCTGGTCTAGTGCACGCTGAGACTCTCTTTTCTTGATTTCTAAGCACACCTGCAGCAGCAGACAGAGCAACGCCATAGACGGTTACCACTGCCATCCATCTCTTCCGTTTCTGGCTACCAATCTGATCCATTTTTCTCTTTGTTCCCCGATTGTATCTGTCTTTTTGACGTCCTTTCGCTTTCGTAGTGGTTGCCTCCTATAAAAGGGTCGAGGGAGACCAAGGGGGGGCTTGTTTCTAGCCTTCGTTTGTTTTTCTCTTTCGGAGAGTAAGAGTTGGGAAAGATTGGGAGCTAAGCTTTCGTTTCGAGAGCGAGACTAACTCTGGCCTTTGACTTCTTACGTCGCGTTATTTTGTTCTCCTCTCTTCACGTATGCTGATTCGTGCAAGCATGTGTTTCAGTTTCAGTCGGTGAGGTTTGTTTATCTGATTCTTCTCCCTCTTATTTGTCTTGAATTCGTGGAAGATCTTAACGAAATGTTATTCCTTTCATGCAGGTTTGGTTATCGAGTTGCAGACGACGGGTGCCAAGAGTTACTATTGTCCATTCGTTCTCCTCTCTTTGTGTTTCTTAGGGGCGTTTTAACGTGATACCATCGACGTCGTTAACCTCATTTCATCGTCTTCTTCTCTGAATCTTTTTTCTTTTTCCGTCTTAGCGTTCGCGGTTTTGTGCTTCCGTGAAAGGAAAACATGCAGGGGCCTCAAGTGCAGGCAGCGAACCAGGACAAGTTCCTGAGCAGAGGGGTTACGAAGGGTTTTAGAAACCATTTTGCTGCCGAGGTGAGGGAGTCGGTCAGAAAGATTCGCGTCATCTGTAACGACCCGGACGCCACGGATTCCTCGAGCGATGATGAAACGTACGTTGGTGCTCGCTGCCGCCGGGGTAATTCCATTGTCTCTTCTGGCGGGCTTTCTAATAGGAGGAAGGTGATTCAGGAGATTGTAATGCCGATTCCTTCGTCTTCCTGTGCGACATTAATGGTCGACGCAGAGAGCTCCGCAGATAGCAGCTCAAGGAAGAGGACAACCTCCAAAAGCAACAATAGTATCATCAACAAGCGAAAGCAGGCCCAAGTGAACAGGTCGTTCTACTTCCTGCCGGGGAATGGAAAATTCGGCAAGTATAAGGGCGTTAGATGGCGGAAATGGAGCAGATTGGCGGAAAGTAGCGACCCTGTGAACGGTGTTAGAGTCTGGCTCGACACCTACGACACTGCAGGAGACACTGCGAGAGCCTGCGAGAGGTCGTCCAGAGAGATGGTAGGAGTTTCTTCCACAATCCTTGCCGGAAGCAACAATCGGAAAATGGCCGCGATTTCTCCGGTGGACTCCTCGTCGTCTTGCGTTTCTGAAGACGAAGACGACCGCCATCTCTGGCCCTCTTCTCCTTCCTCTGTTTTGGACCTGTCTGCATCTTCAGATTCGATTCCTTCTGGGAACTTCTCAAAAACTACAGAAGCGATTGACAGCCATGAAGATGGCGGCGGACAGGGTGAATCCGACGCTGCCGGAATGTATTTAATGGGGTTTGAGGGGGAACTCATGATTCCTTCGTCTTTGTACGATCCTACTGGATTCCAAGATGCTCTCTTTGGTGTTGATTTAGGATCCAGTACCAACCCCATCGATTGGCCAGTCTTAAATGTTCTTGTTGGTGAAGCAGAGGAAATGAGTGGCATCTTTGAGGAATGCTTGAATCTAGACATTGATGCCGAAGTCCTTTCCTGGTTGAATTTTTGACATGGCAGAGATTCTGTAATACCTTTTTTCATATATAATTTTGCAGATATTTATGCAAGAGTTGGTGTTTCGGGTTCTCTTGAAAGACTGAGAAATCATGTCTTTCTTGGGCATGATCATGCTTCCGTATGACTTTGATAGAGTTTTCCTAGGAAAGAGAGGCGGAGTTGGTGCGGTGAAAAGCTTGGGTTTCGATTGATGTACGTGTGAATGTTCGTTTTCTTTGTATATTCGCTCTGATATATATCGATAGTTGTGGATCATAGTCTTCTCCTTTCCTTTTCTTCTTCCTACGTATATGGTTTTCAATTCCATGCAAAGCAACTCGATACCTTCAATGGTGGATTATGTTGCTTGTTTGGATCATAGTCTTCTCCTTTCCTTTTCTTCTGCATGCTTCCATATGACTTTGCCAGAGTTTTCCTAGGAAAGAGAGGAGGAATTGGTGAAGTGAAAAGCTTGGGTTTCGATTGACGTACGTGTGAATGTTCGTTTTCTTTGTATATTCGCCCTGATATATCGATAGTTGTGGATCATAGTCTTCTTCCTACATATATTTGCTCTGATATATCGATAGTTGTGGATCATAGTCTTCTCCTTTCCTTTTCTTCTTCCTATGTATATGGTTTTCAATTCCATGCAAAGCAACTGAAGATCTTCAATGGTGGATTATGTTGCCTGTTTGCATTTTGTCCTTAACGTTCGCCTCTCCAATGTGATTATGATGTTAATGTCGGTATAATCGGGGTGGCCTAGACAAGTCCTTAGCACGGATAATTAAATAGCCATTGCAGAACTTTGAACTCCTACAAGGGTGGTGATCTTTCGAGCACTACTGTGCTGTGTCCCACTAAAACTATCACTGTGCCATAATGGTTCTAGTTATACAGGTTAACATGGCCAAGCATCAGTTTTGCCAATAAAAGTAAATGCCTGCTACAAAAGAAAAAAGAGAACCTAGCAATGATCTTAGAAAAGATATGGGCAATCATATGATATTTTAGTCAAAGATGTTTCTGCTCGCCAGGATAGTTCTCTGACTCTAGAAAACAAACTTCCATCTACCAAGTTTATCATGTCGATGTGAATTCTCATGCTTGTCTTAAAAGCTATCCTATATATAGCTTGAAACAGAGAAAACTAACCACGAAAATCTTGTTTGGCACTACAGAAAAGTTCATTACACGTTATAAGGTTGAAGTAAATCAGCTGCATCCGAAGGCAATAAAGTGGAGTGATATTATTTGCAATTAGCCTTTTTTCTTGTAAACTTCCCTGATCAAGGCCTTACCAGTTGATAAACATACAAGAAGAGAACCAAAAGACCATAAGAATTCTTCTTTTACATGTTCAACAACATCGGCGTGTTGAAATAGAGGCTCCAGTGCAGGAATTTCCAACCTAGATCTCATTTATCAAACATAAGACAGCAATTTGAAGTAGACGACAATGTAAAGAGAAAGAGAGAAGACAGCAGAGACATGCTGCCAAAATCGCAGAGCAGAGGCTTCACTTACAGCGTAGCCTCTAAGGCTGGCAATGGCGCCGAGAAGAATCGCGCTCGGTGTCGTGTACTGCAAGAGAAGAACAAATCTATACATCTTTATCTCCAGCCACCAACAGGTTCATCTTATCGGCTAACGCCACGACTCCGATCCCAAACAATGGCATATCAAAAGCCTTGCAATACTGATCCCAATCGTAGTTCTGATTCCGAGCTTCGATTCGTTCGGCCCCTCGGCGAGCATGCCACCGAGAATCAGCAACACTGATGGTACCATTGCCCCTGCCAAGATCTCTAAGCTATCAGTAAAGAAAGATAAAGGTGCATCATCTCCAAACATGAATTCCTTAAGTGGGGAACCATCCCCACAACAATTGCCAACAAAGACGCCATTGTTGGTGGTTGCAGAATATGCCAGATCGGCGTCTGCTCAGCGACGATCCTAATTTTCCTCACTACTCTCGGTTCGGCGAGGCACCGGATCCATTTCGGGCTAGAATCACCGCCAGAAGCGTCTGCGGAGGACGGACCGTCCAATTTATTGGGGTCGAGATCCGGGAATCCCAATTGAGAGATTCCCGAGTGCAAGCTACTGAAAACTCTGGCGATGAACGGCGTCTTAGAGTGCCTAGTCTCCTTGTCTTCAATTCCCGGCCACTCGGCCTCCACAAGCAACGGCCGGCTGATATCGACACCGCTGGCCCATCAACGTCGGTCGTGATGCTGTCGTCGTCTTCGGCGGCGTTCTCGGCGACAATCTCGTAGAATTCGAGGGGTGGTTCCATCATGTGATAGACAAGGGTGTAGACGAGGATCACGGCGACCCACTGCGCGAAGGATACGTAGGCTACCCCCTGTCGGTGACAATCTGGGCCGAAAGGCTAGTCGGAGGAGTGGCAAATGGAGCTAACGATCGCCAGGGGGAGGTTTCCGGACGAGGATCTACGAATTTTGCCCCAGGATGGAAACGAACCACGAAGTTCGAGGGAGTCATGGACGTGCCGAGATGAGTGAAATGAGGCAGTGGAGGAAGAGGGCGAAAACGAGCTTGCTCAGAAGACGAAGAGTCGCGCGAGGGAGGATGGCAACCCGGGGGTGCGCAAGGACGAGACCCATCAGGACGAGGCAAAGAAGCTTCAGAAGAGGGATCATTCCGCTCAGAACGTCGATTCTGCTACTCTCCATCGCCGTTCTGCCATTACCACCGTCCATTTTCTCGATGATCTTCTCTTCTGGTCGATTGGCGATGATGGTGAACGCCGAACACCAAGGTGGTTCAAGGATGAAACGAATCAGAGTTCTTTTCTTGTTGTTAATCGATGATGACGATGAATGTGAAGCACCCAAGATGGCGCAAGGCTTAGATTTTCTTCGTCGTCGTTGGGACGGTCGCTTTCCCGTTTGTCTTTGCCAACCGGCCGCAGATATTCGCGCACCAAAGCAACTGGCACTGTCTGATTCCATTGGTTTAGAATCTGAAATAAATTTTGTTTGATCTGGAAATGCACCATGGCCGTTGATTTTCAAGATGCGCGATCAGGGAGTTGGGGCTTAGATATGGTATGCATCCCTGTACTGCCTACGCCTTGTAATTGATAAGTCACAAGGAGCAATAACTCGCCTGGCTACGCCTTCGACTCACAAATCGAAGACCATGAATTCAATACCCAGGGTGTGCATCTGGCTTCAACCTCGGTGCATCTGATAATACTAAGAAATGAAGGAGACTTCATTCATCATTTCATGAGGTTTGATGCTACAAGCCATAAGTTTTGTTCATTTGGTGACAAGATTTTTATTGGATCTTCGGCATACCTTCCGATTCATTGTATTCCAATCACGGGTTTATAGAAAACCAATGTTTTTCTAAAATAGCAACAAAGTGAGTGTTCTGTTTAAGGGGATTACTATGGGAGAGTAAAAAGGATGTGCGCGTATAAATTATGTTGTTTAATGATATGATTCTCATCTACATTAAATGTTTATAAAGAAGATCAACACGATAGTGCCTAAGATTTCATGTAGCTTATATATATTTGATAGAACTGTGCGGATGAAGCCTTCAAAGTTTTGGCAAATCAAGAGAAGAAACTAAGCCTAGATGAACCTCTATCTCGCTCATTGGGTGGTCAGCTCAATCAAACATCTACAGTGTAGATTTATTCTTGCTGATCCAGCACACCAAATACATGCTGAACCATCTTCTTATCCTTCAAATATCCAGCAACACTAGATAGTCACACAAAAATGATCAAACAAACAAACCCAATGTTGTTTTTGGCTGGCCGTCAGCTCGTTTCCTGTTTGAGCTGGCTCGTGTTCGACGAGCTAAGCCAGAGACCCGTTCATGTTCATATCAGTTATGATCACAAACTAAACATGAATGAACTGGGAATGATCCGAATCGAGCCAATGTACTAGCAGATCAGTTCTTCGTTTACCAGCCCTAACATCTACTAATACCAATTTGAATAATTGATAAGCTTACGAAATCAACACCAGCTAGTATTGAAACAGAGAAACGTTGAACTTGGATCAACACAGCGCAGTAGTATCCATTTCTCCTCTCAGAAACCATACATAACATCTTGGCGCTCAAGGAAAAGAAACATCAAGCAACAAAAGAGAGACTGTATCAATGACAAAACCTAGACAAATAATTATGATTCAAAGGCTAGTTCTAGAATAATAAAGACAAACTACAGTCAAACCTAAACCTCTTCCTCTAGCTTGCTTGTTTCATCCTTCACATGATGGTACAACTGTTAGCGTTGTCATCACTGAACAAGTATGTTGCATCCTCAGCAGATTCAGACTGGGGCTGGTACTGAAAGTAAGCAGTAATGGCTGGCGGAGGTAAAGGAGCTCTATTGTACATCATTTGCATGTTTCTCTCATTCATCGGCCTATTGTTGATGTTATTCATCATAGCTATGGGATGCTGTTGATACTGATGCATCACATTGTTGAGTCTGTTTAATCCTCCTCCATAGTATCCTGCAACACCCATATTTGGATACCCACATCCCCGAAAACCACCGTTTCCCTGAATATTCATACCAAATCCACCGCCGCCGTTGCTACCGCCAAGAGCCTGATATCCTAGCCCTAGCCCGTTCCTTCCATGGTCCCCAATATTACTTCCAAACACAGAATGATGAGCATTATTCACCTTGTTATTTGCAGCATTACCAACATTGTTTTGATTCTTCTGATCACCATTGACGTTTTTGAACCCGCTATTTAGGTTCTGATTTCCACCATTATTTCCTCCAGCGGCAGCACCTTTTTTACCAGGAGTGTTTCCGGCATTACCAGCAGGGTTGCTACCCCCTTTGTTCTTCTTGTTACCGACATCATTTTGCCGCTTTTGGAGCTCTATTCTCCTTGCTTTCTCCCTCAAAATGCCAAGCGTTCCTTCATCATACTCATCAAGTTCATCATCAGAGTCTTCACCTGAATCGTCATCAGAGATCAAGGGTAGAGGTTTCTGCTGGTTTTTTGGACCTTTATTGAGGAAACCGTGCTTCTCTTGCTTCGTTCCTTTGTCTTCCTTGACATTTTTGTTATGTGGGTAATGGTATTTCTGTTGCTGCTGTTGATGGTTGTGTTGGTGATTACCTTTTGGAGACAACAACTCTGCATGCTTGCCTGATTTGATGAGCTTGTTGATCAAGTCGCTAGGGTCAACACTACCAGAAACTGTAACCTTTTGCTGATCTGCATCAATATTTACTGTATACACTCCTAAAATACAAAATTTAAAAGGCTTAAGATGCAAAAGCAGAGTTAAAAACAAAAGACAAACAGGATTCTGCAGAGAAAAAAGGAGAAAACCTTCAATCTTTTGCAGGAGCTTCTTCACCTTGTGCTTGCAACCATCACAGTGAATGTTAACCTTGAGCACGCATGTCTGAAGGGAAACCGAGAGACAGAAAGACCACAACTTTGTTCAGAATGCTGAGTATCTTGTTTGTCTGTTGATGTGGTGGATTCAGCCTTCATGATAAAGATTTCCAAGAGAGAGAAAGAGAGAAGGCAAACCTGTATCTTGAGGAACTTAGAGTCTCCCTCTTTAGTCATTTCTAGAGGTCCAGAGGAGATCAGTGAAAGGTGCTGAAACAAAGGGAAGGATGGTAAGATCATGGAGCGGAGGTCCTCTCCCAGAATCTTAGGTTCTTATTAATATTGATGTCTGCCTGCAGCTGCTAGTCTCACAATAACACTGTACCAGCAAACCCGAGGGAGAAGGAATATATATAAATAGAGAGGGAGAGAGAGAGAGAGAGAGTACTGCTTTTACTATTGATTTTGAATTGAAGTGATTGGATTTATATTGAATTCTTTTTTTATTAGAAGGTGAAAAGAAGATGGCAAGAAGTGGCAGGGCTCTGTCTAATCCATGTCCAAGGAGCAAGGTTGTCACCTATCCAAATGCCCTGACAATTTAATGAATACCACTGATGCCATTACTGGCACCTGAAATTTCTAATCTACCTTTTGACATTATTCTTGACATTTGCATTATGTCCTTGGTTGGTTCAGACCGGGTTCAGGCGAGTCAATGTTCTTCTCCCTGACTAAACCCTAAGATGGTTCAAGTCAATCATTTGACTGGCTTAAATCCAAGCTTATCAAAGAAGTAAATTTCTTAGCTGATTATTCTTGGTATACCTTTCGTGATGGTAAATACTTTTCATTATTTGTGTTAGCATAAGCCCGGGTGGTGAGGGTCCTAATCTTGGAATTGCGTGTTAAGTTGTTTATTCTGGTTCGACCAGAACTGAATTGGACCCCTCTAGGTTTCGTTTCACCAGTTTTAGGTCCGGTATCACCTTCGGTTCTTTTTTTGTTTCATTTGAAAATTTCATCAAACAAAGGTGGGATTTTAAAACAAGAACAAGAAAACTACTCGGAACTGTTCGTTCCATAACTTAGGATCCAATTTTGGTTCTATAGGTGGAACTAGAATTGAACCACGATCATCACTAGTTCCCCTTCAGTTCTGAAGTTAGTTTGGGTCTGATTCAACTTGTCAGGCCGGACCCAAATCGATCACCTCTACCTTGAAATAAGATTTCTTCAAATTACTAATAAGAGCCCATAAATTATTAAAATTTATTGAAAATGGCCAAGAAGAACTAGTAGGCCCCTTACATATTTTTGAAGCATAGTCTTCATGATAATAAGTCGAATCTAATGTAAGGGATTATTTCTATATTGGGTAGCACCTACCTAAAAGTTGTCTCTTATCCTAAACTAATATATTGGATTTCCTACATAGGATGATTGGGTCTTGCCTACCACTGATCTTGTTTATTTTTTAGAGGTACGAGTATAATAATATTATCTTTCATCTCGTTTAAAACTTTTACAAATTTTAAAATTACATTCGTGCTACCAAAAAGAAATGCATGAGCACGAGTTAACATGTCAAAAGTTAGCATGATCCCAATTTTCCTTCCTAAGTCTATATGTGAAGATAAACAAATGCCCTCCCTATGTGTAGATGTAAATGGATTTGAATCCGGAACATGCTCCAACTTTGGACAACACCTGAAAAAGTTGCTCGCAAGGCCCAAACTGCAACCAACATTCTTCCTGCAAGGAAACATCAATTGCAGATTACAGAGCTTCACATGCCATAAGAATTGAAGAGGGTGATTGGTTGGCTTGTGAGCTATGCATGACTGTGACCGGCCGGTGCATGCATGTATGACAAAAGCAGATAGATACACAGACATCCTCACAATAGGAAACCTGAAACTCGATTCCTTAGATATCATAAATAAATGAGAGCAGGAAATGGAGCAAAGAGAGGGCTTGGGAGGATCTTTTTGGGTTTGGTTAATCTGACATTGATGAAATTTGGTGAAAGGAACAAATGGATCTCTCCCCATGTTTGCTTTAATTTGCTTTTGTTGGGCTTCACGCATTCCTTTTTTCAAATACGATAGCCTCATATCTCTCTCTCAAACACACACATGCGCACACAGGCACATACATATGATGTTCTCTATCTGCTACAAACACAATTTATGTCACTAATGCTATCATATATAGTTTATTTCTATACCATAAATGTGGCAAACATCCATTTAAATGTTATGTTGCACCACCCACAATTAGCACTTACGAGAACATTTCCATTGATAGGTGTAACATGTTTGTTATTTGATGTCGAATTTTTTAAACCATAAAAACACATGAAAAAGGTGTGATCGTTAATTTGCATCATCGAATTGTGTGGAATTATCAGAACTAAGAAGCCTAGGACTTTCAGATCTGGAACTCAGAGTCCCATAGAACCAGGAGTTCAGGCATTGCAAGCAAAAATTATCATTGACTTGCAGAACTAGTTTTCCATGTAACCCGTCGAGAAGCAAGCTCCTTCAAACCTGGAAAAACAAGTTGCACCACTGAAGAATGACTTTCTTTCTCAAAGAAACTTGAAATATGGGTTCCATGAAACAACTTTTTTCTGGGTACTTGAGTTCTCTGTTTGGCGGCATTTAAAGTGCTAGTCCACGCCACTGCCATGCTGCAAACGGGCCCAATCTAACTATCTTTTCTCGGATACGTTTAGCATTTAGGCTTCATTTATATTTTCCTCCTATTCATTTGCATCATAGAAATTTATGCACTTATCCATAAATTCACAAACAAACTCCGCCCATGTAAGGGATCACCCTTGCATTGCCGGTCCCAAGCCCGGATAAAGGAGGAGGGTTGTGTTAGGCTTCCGACAGCCAGCGTAAAACTTCGTCGGATTTCTACAACATGGATTACAAAAATTATGAGCATTGCTTTGGGGCGTCCCCGCCTAGCGACGTGCTGCAGAGCCCGAATGCAGTAAGAAGTAAGCAAGGGCCACTACATTTTCGCCCGAATGTAGTGAATCAATTGCAGAGAGAGTTCCCACATCATGGACGGGTGTGGGTAAAGAAGTTAGTCCCGCTACATTGCCGCCCGAATGTAGTGAAAAATTTTCAGAGAGGGTCTCCGCATTTTGATTATGGACGGATGCGGGGGGTAAGGAAGCTAGTCCTAGAAAATAAGATTCGTATTGGTTCTTGGAATATCGGAACATTATCGGGTAAGCTAATGGAGGTGGTAGATACTATGATTCGGAGAAAGATTCATATTCTATGTTTACAAGAGACAAAATGGGTTGGAGAAAAAGCAAAGGAAATAGAGGATACAGGTTTTAAATTATGGTACTCAGGTAAAGAAAAGGCCCGAAACGGAGTTGGTATTATCATAAATAAAGATTTAAAGGAGAGTGTAGTAGACATACAACGATATGATGACCGAATCATGACATTGAAATTAGTGTTAGGAGTAGAGGTTTTGAATATAGTTTGTGCTTACGCACCCCAAGTAGGACTAGAAGATAGTATAAAGACAGTTTTTTGGAAGAGTTAGATAAGGTGTTTCAAAAGATTCCACAAAGGGAGATGATTTGTTTAGGAGGAGATTTAAATGGACATGTCGGTAAAGAGGCATTAGGATATCAAGGGATTCATGGAAACTTTGGTTATGGGGATATAAACGAGGAAGGTAGGGAGATTTTAAATTTTGCTATGCCATTTGATCTCTTTATAGTCAATACAATCTTCAAAAAACGAGATGAACATTTAATTACTTATAAGAGTGGCTTATCACAAACACAAATTGATTACTTTATTTGTAGAAAAAAAGATAGAGCGTGTTGTAAAGATTGTAAGGTAATTCCAGGAGAAAGCTTAAGCACCCAACATCGACTTTTAGTTATGGATTTACAAATAAAAAAATGGACAAAGAAGAAAAGAGTGCATCGAGCTATTCGGACTAAATGGTGGAACCTCAAAAGTGAGAAAGAAGATATATTTAAACAAAAAGTCCTTCAAGGAGATGTTTGGAATTATGTTGGCACACCCTCTGATATGTGGAACAATATGGCTATACATATTAGGAAAGTGGCGAAAGATGTGTTAGGGGTATCTAAGGGAGGTGTACCGGCACAAAAAGAAGCTTGGTGGTGGAGTGAAGTAGTACAAAACAAAATCAAGGCAAAGAGGACATGTTACAAATTACATTATGCTAAGAAAACTAGTGAAACTTTAGAAGCTTATAAGAAAGCAAAGAAGGAAGCAAAAAAGGCCGTTAGTGAAGCAAAAGCTAAGATTTGGGAGGACTTATATAAAAAACTCAACTCAAAAGAGGGTGAAAGAGATATTTTTAGGATAGCTAGGGCTAGAGATAAGAAAACTAAAGATCTTAATTATGTTAGATGCATAAAAGACGAGGATGAAAAAATTCTAGTGGCAAATGATGATATAAGAAATAGATGGAAAAACTATTTTTATAATCTTTTTAATGAAAATAAAGATGTTAGTATTAGTTTAGGAGATTTAGCGAAGTCAGAAAAGTATATAAACCACAATTTCTACCGACGTATTCAAAAGAATGAAGTCAAAGAGGCTATTAAACATATGAAGAGTGGTAAATCGGTAGGACCAGATAATATTCCTATAGAAGTTTGGAAAATACTAAGAGAAATAGGAATCACTTGGCTCACAAGACTATTTAATGAAATATGGAAAAACCAAAAGATGCCTGAGAAATGGAGAGCAAGTACACTTATACCCGTATATAAGAACAAGGGAGACATTCAAAATTGTGCGAATTATCGAGGTATCAAGTTAATGAGTCATACTATGAAATTATGGGAAAGAATTATTGAACGTAGGTTAAGACAAGTATCAAGTACAACAGAGAACCAATTTGGATTTATGCCAGGTAGATCTACTATTGAAGCGATTCACCTTTTGAGATGTCTTATGGAACATTTTAGAGCAAAAAAGAAAGACCTTCACATGATATTTATTGATCTAGAAAAAGCTTATGATAGGGTACCGAGGGAGGTTCTTTGGAGAACTTTGGAAAAAAGAGGTATCCCATTGACATATATTAACCTTATAAGAGACATGTATGATGGTGCAAAAACATGTATGAGGACTCATGAAGGAACGACAGACTTCTTTGAAGTTAATATTGGGTTACATCAAGGATCAACTTTAAGTCCATACTTATTTATAATGGTGATGGATGAGTTAACAAAACATATTCAAGATGAAGTACCTTGGTGTATGTTATTTGCAGATGACATTGTATTAGTGGAGGAGTCTAAGAAAAAAGTTAATAGAAAATTGAAACTATGAAGAGAAACATTAGAAAACAAAGGCCTCCGACTTAGTAGAACAAAGACAGAATATATGGAATGTAAGTTTGATCATTTGGCTATTTCAGAGGACATAAAAATTAAAATTGGCACACATTGCATTCCCCAAAAGGAAAGTTTTAAATACTTAGGGTCAATTTTTCAAAGTGATGGAAGAATTGATGGAGATGTTACAAATAGAATTAATGCTGGTTGGTTAAAATGGAGAGGAGCATCAGGTATTCTTTGTGATAAGAAGATACCATTAAAATTAAAAGGTAAATATTATAGAGCAGCAGTTAGGCCTGCCATGTTTTATGGTTCTGAGTGTTGGGCAGTTAATCATCAACATGTACAAAAGATGTCTGTGACAGAAATGAAGATGTTGAGATGGATGAGTGGTCATACAAGAAAAGACCGTATACATAATGAGGTTATTAGAAACAAATTAGGAGTGACACCAATAGAGGATAAAATGAGAGAACATCGTTTAAGATGGTTTGGACATATAGAAAGAAAATCAAAAGAAGAACCTGTAAGAAGGTTAGAAAACCTAAATTTGGAAAGTATTAAAAGAGGTAGAGGACGACCACAAAAGTGTTGGAAAGAAACAATAAAGAATGATCTAACTTATTGGGAGTTAATTGCTAACATGGCACACGATAGAGATATGTGGAAACAAAGAATCCATGTAGCCGACCCCGTCTAGTATGGGAAAAGGCTTAGTTGTTGTTGTTGTTGTTGTTGTATCCATAAATTCACAAACAATAAGTAATGAGACTGTTAGAAAACAAATTCTACTGCATCAACGGCAGGGAACTGTAGCAAGGTTGCTGCTGGTGGGGAGTTCGTCTCCCAAAGGATGTATGTGGTTAGGCTTCCGCCTCCTCTTGTAACCCCAAAAAAAGATTTCTGCTTGGGTATTACATTGAACATAGGGCACGACTCCCCTCCTGTGGCTTGCACCACCCTCTCCATTGCCACAGTTATCATTGCATGTAGCAATCTCTGCATTTCTTTCTCTTCATTGCCATTATAAATAAATACCATGTGCACAGAATCTTACATGTGCCTGCATTCGAAAGAAGAATGTACAAAGCAGGCTCTCTACAGCAGTAACAATCTGAGCATGGAGAACCTCCGAACCTTACATTACTGTACATCAAGGTCGTCATCCTTGCAAAGCACCTCCGAATGATCTACCGCCGATATTTGGAACATAAACATTTTCTCTAAAACTTAAATAAGCACAACAGAACCCCACAAGTCACAAAGAGGCTTTCTTACGGTTTAAAATTCCTTCATCCATCGCGCTCTTCGTTCTCTTTCTTTGGCCTTACAGAGAGAGAAGAGGAAAAGAAAGGCGAGAAAGAGAAGGGAGCCACTCGGCATTAAGCCAAATGAACACCTTCATTGTACAAAAAGTCACTCCTATGAAAGGGAGGCAAAAGACGGAGGAAGAGAGTGGAGAGGTTGTAAGTCGAGCATCCACCCTCCCCGAAGAAATATTTAGTTTCCCAGGTTTAGCAGCCCAAGGATATATCATAGTTTCACACACAAGAAAGAGAGGTGGTGATTTACGTTAGATCATTCATCTCAGCCCTAACAAAGATGAATGATCTAGATAAAAAATGAAAAGGTATATATTTTACTTTGTATTTTTTATTTTTTTCAAAAACAAGTTTTTGCAAAGCTTTTGCTTTTTTATTTTAGATTTTTTATGTTTAATTAGACGATCAGAATTGATATGAATAATTTAGCTGAATAAAAAGTCTAGCAGCTCACATTTATCTCTTTCTCTCTATATAAAAGAACCAAGTCTTTTCAAAACTAGCTAGAATCGGTTACATAAAGTCTTTGACACCATGCCCATATTAGCGTTTCATCCAGAAAAGTTAGAAGCCGTTGTTCTCGTGCTAAGTAATTTTCCTCTTGCTGTTTCTTGTTGCATCACAAATGGATCATCTTCATGGTCACATGATATGTACAAAAGATGTCTGTGAAAGAAATGAAGATATTGAGATGGATGAGTGGTCATACAAGAAAAGACCGTATACATAATGTTATTAGAAACAAATTAGTAGTGGCACCAATAGAGGATAAAATGAGAGAATATTATTTAAGATGGTTTGGAGAGATAGAAAGAAGATCAAAAGAAGAACCCCTAAGAAGGTTAAAAAAACTAAATTTGAAAAGTATTAAAAGAGCTAGAGACGAGCACAAAAGTGTTGGAAAGAAACAATAAAAAATGATCTAGCTTATTGTGAGTTATCTACTAACATGACACACGATAGGGATATGTGGAAACAAAGAATTCATGTAGCTGACCGCGTCTAGTATGGGAAAAGGCTTAGTTGTTGTTGTTTCTAGTTGCATCCCAAATGGATCATCTTCATGGTCACATGATACTCTGTATGGGGGATTTGGAGGGTACGTTCATCATCTTGGTTTTAGGGCCGAGGATGGCTGTGGCAACCACAAACGGGCCTTCTGCAACTGCTGCTAAAATCGACTGTGATATGAAATAAAAAGCAGACTTCTAGGTTTTCTTTTGTTACAAAGAGAGGCGAAGCCTAACACGCACATATGCACCCTGAGAGTCGAACTCGCTACCACGAGAAAGAATGCACCTTGCCCTTGAGCTAATGCTCTGGGTGCAAGAATTCTAGGCTTTACCTTTGATTTTGGGTCTCACATCTTTTAGAGCATCAGGGCTTGTTAGAAATGGTAAATAAGTATTTTTGGTTTGGGAATTATTTAATCAGTAATAATATTTAAATAAGGATTTGGTGAAAATAATGTGAGGCACTTCTTTTTCCTACCCATTATCATTTGTTAATAAAATAGAGGTGTGTTCCCTATATAAATCCTGCTTTCAAGAGCCAGGCACGTGAATCCATGCCACTAGGTAAATTATGTAGGTTCATTCTTAATGCTCTCACGTCTATGGCACCATCGCCAATTTTAAGAAAACAACTGGAACATATTAGGATAATCAGATTCACACTAGTAGGATATTAGGATAATCATATTCAGACTAGAACGGGGATATGGATATGAAAGGCCAACTCCAAATATATATATATATATATATATATATATATATATATATATATATATGTGTGTGTGTGTGTGTGTGGAGAGAGTGAGAGTTGTGTTGTTAAATGCTAAACATTGCATGATCATTATTGTTCATGTAATGAATCGGATGATAGTAATCAAGGCACGCATTCTGCGTCCCATTTAGTGCACATTTACATTTAAATGACATTGATCCTCGTGATAATTTGATGGGCCACTCAATTTGCATCTTTCATCGACCACGCACAACGAACGATGGCTCACCTGACTAGGGTGGGGGAGGGGGTTGATCACAAGTTGATGGTCATGAGTTTGATACCTAGGGTGCACATATGGCTTCAGCCTCCTCGTTGTACCCTAAAATTAAAATGAGAGACCAATTAGTTGGGTGGTATACATGTAATCAAATGTTGTAAGAATAAATTTGGTGAACTTAAAAGAGTAAGTATTATTTTGTTATAAAAATTCTATATGAAAACTGCACCCAGAACGTTAGCTCAACTGGTGAGTTCGACTCCGATGGGAGTGCCAGCGGCATCCTCTTATATATATATATATATATGTATATATATATATAAACTAAGCTTCAATTTTCATGAGCAATTTCTTGTTTGCTTAATTAACCAGCAAATATGTGCTCAACACATCTAGATCACAAATCATCTTGTCTCATTCCTAGCTTCGCTCATCTCAAGCAAATAACTGAATATAAACAGTTTACCAGGTCTTCGTTCTTCGGAGTCCGCGAGACTCATTGATGTTGCAACTCAGGGGTCCATATATGTGTTCCAGAGAAAATTTAGAATCAATGATCATATATCACTTGTTTAAGTTTGTATCTGGATTGAAGTTATTCAATGAAAGAGGACACGGTGGCTTGAATTCTCAATCCTTCATCTCAATGAAACACCACAGAATCTCCTTCAAACTCAGAACGATCTTCCTCGCGTTGTTGGGACAGCGGAGCCACCACCGGATTCTGCCCCCGCTCCTATTGTTGGTACCCTCTATCTGTATCGTCTCTTTCCTCCTCATTGCCTGAAAGCCACTCCCTTCTCTTCTTTATGCAACCCCTTTCAAGAAAACAGCAGCTTCACCACCGACAAAGAAAAGTGTTTTTTTGCCGATGCGTTGAACAAGATAATCATTCTTCTCAATAGTCATATAAATATGTATACGTAAAAC
This sequence comes from Brasenia schreberi, assembly GCA_036023115.1. Lineage (NCBI taxonomy): Eukaryota > Viridiplantae > Streptophyta > Magnoliopsida > Nymphaeales > Cabombaceae > Brasenia > Brasenia schreberi. The sequence goes on along the minus strand of JAYKKT010000092.1, from coordinate 29,763,692 downwards.
TGATAGAACCCAAATCAACCCAAACACACAAATGAAGCATGCATTTATATGATCAACTCTGAAATCAAAATCAAGCATGGCTCAAACTCATACAGCAGTCCACCTATTTGTTGTAAAATCTTAAAAGGACCAAGGAAGCCACATCTCTCCAAGCTAGGCTGTTGCCTCAAAAGAATCTGTTGAGTATTTCGTTCTCAACTCGAATTCATTGCCATGCTAAATTGGATTAAATTTATCTGAATTGTCTTCCTGAAGAACACATATAAACCTTACCAGACCCTACTTGATGGTCTTTTGGATATATTGCTATTTTGACATCAAAGTAGTTATGTGTGTGGATGCAAGTGAGCATGAGCTGCTACTTGTGCTTGACTCATTAAATACTGAGACTTGATGTCAAGTTCGTTAGCTAGTGAGTCAAGTTATTCGGCTGGACATGCTTGCACGCCTATATATATATATGGACAGACACGAAAACCTGACACAGACATGATTTAGAATGTTTGTAATTTCTCAATCTAAGAAAAAGTTTATATGTTCACACAAAGACCTAATTTTGTGCTTTAGCAATATAGACGTATGAATCACTAACACAAACATAATTCAAGACACGAAATTGCAGTATGAGCATGATCCACAAAGGACGCATTTGTGTCCACCCAAAATAACACAAAATCAGGTTGTGTTCAAGTTTTCCTATTTCAGACCCACACTCGATGACATGACACTAACACTACTATGTTTGACGATCCAAATCCGATCCAGTTATACACCCACTACCTCCGAGGGATTCCGATGAGTTTTCGCTTTTCACATGTCGCTCTTGGATTGTAAGAAAACCCTTTTGCCTTCTTCCTCGTCTCTTCTTCCCCTGAACGTGCACAGAGACGCATAGCGAGCGTGTTCGGCGATTGACACAGAGAAGAAGAGGCGAGGGGCAACGAGAAAGACGGTCCAGTAGATGAAAAGAGTGGTTATTTTGTTCGAAACGTCGTTCTTGCGACTCTTACCGTTGTTGTTGGTGGTGAAACTGCTGTTATCTTCGGAGGGGTTGCCGAAATAAGAGAAGAGAGTGCGACCATCTTTATCTTTTCCGGTTGAAAAGATGAAAATGAACGACACGGAGAGGGGTACTACCAATAGGAGCAGTAATGGAAAAGGTGGTGAGGCTTCCGTCCCCGCAAGCGCAAAGGAGATCGTTTTAAGTTTGAAGGAGATTGTGAACTACCCTGACCATGAGATCTACGCTATGCTGAAGGAGTGCAATATGGACCCCAACGACGCAATCCAAAGGCTTCTCTCCCAGGGTATGATAAGAAAAACCCAGGAAACTTTAGCTTCTTGCCGCCTTCTCGTGTATCTTGGTGCCTTTTATAGTTTAGAGATGTAATCCTAATGCTTGTTTCGTACTTTATTATTTATATTTAACCGGCGCGCTTTGTTTCATTGCCGGTAGTTGTCTAATTGGTGTTACTGGGGTTTGTTTTGCTTTTTCGTTGGTTGTATTGCTTCTTGCCGTATATTCTTGTTGCGTGGCATTGTTTGTTCTTGGGGATACTCAATAACTGCCAATGTAGTACGCCTGTCTGGTTTGTTGTTCGAGTCTATCAGTTTTCTTCTTAGATTAGTGCGAGGCGATGCGATGCGTTTTTCTTGCGTTCGCCTATGTTTGGTCTGTGGTTGGTTCTTGCAGTGCTGCTGTATCCGCTTTATTCGCTTGCTTAGATTTACTGTAGAGAATTGATGCTTTTCATGCCTGAAGAGGAGGTTAGCATTTGTAAACCAATCGAGTATCTTTCTTGGATGCGGGTGGTAGTGATATTAAGCGTCAGCTTTCCCATAGTTTTTCTGTTCTATGCCAAATCTAGAACCAAAGTTAACACCAGCTTTTACTTTACTAGCAAGCCTCTTTCTTTCAGTATGTGGAGCTATCCTGCGGAATCATAATATACATTAAGCTTTTATCCCAAGAAACGTAGTAAAATTTGGTGGAGGCTTCACAGAGGAAAGGATTTGGTAAAGGTTTACTCATTAGGAAGAGGATGTTCTTAGTGGATCTTTTGTTCTTAAAGTTGTTCGTCAGAAAGTTGCAAAGATTCAGTGGTTCTTAGCTTCTGGAACGTGATTGTTGATGTTATGTCCGCATGCATGATCAGTCTCTGGGTCTGTTGATGTCAATATTGGAAGCATTTTCAGTCTCTGGGTTTAATGACGTCTAGAACCTTAACTTTGTTACTTCCAATGGAACTTGAATAAGTTTGCCCATCTATCAGATTCATTTTGACTTCGTTTTGGATAACTTCAATGATCATAGTCCCTATGTAGTTGAGTGCCTTTGGTTGAAACTGCTTACCAATGATAAGATTGAATGCACATCAACTAAATCTTGTTGTGTACAAGGTTTTTGCAGTTACTTTGGAATTGATTTAGCTGGCCTACAGGCTATATGGCAAAAGCATTATTCCATGTACAACTTCAAAATTTGTATCTTTGTTGTTAATCTCTTCAGCATTGCATGCACGTCTCACGGTCTCAGTATACTACACAATATTACCCCATTTATCAGCTGAGAATGAGATTAATATTATAGCTGGCAAGAGGAAAATTTAAGTCTCTTTCCTTGGTTAACAATCTACACAAGTTATTTGATTGCCAAACTTAACCTTTAATGATTGGTTTTCTGCTGCCAGGTGCATAGTGTTGCTTTAATTTTTGGGGCCTGTATTTAGTTTTTGACACTTTCTTGCTTTCTTTGTTTTTCTCTTACCTGAGAGCATGACCTGTAAAATATGGGCTAGCACTTCTCTACTTCCTTTAAGTAAACCTTCTGGCCTTCCAAAACTGTTTCACCTACGAAATACAAAAGAGGCGTGAGCCTCTTTCTATGGACTGATTACATCCATGCACCGACTCATTAAGTGATGCTTACAAAGGCGATTTTATTTTCACATAATGTAGTTGTAAACTTACATCTTTGTATCATGTGACAAGTTATCACTATATGATTTGATCATGCATGATGGTGAAATATAGTCTTATGTAATGAATAGCTGATGTAGTTTTGCTGAAAACTAAATTATGGTCTACTGCTCATTTGCTTCTAGCTTTTCATTTCTACTATCCTCATCATGATTCTTTGTGTTGACCACTGCTATATTTTCACTTTTCACTTTTCACTTTCTTTCCCGTTCTATGTTTATAGTAAAGATTTCAAATTTCTTTATATTCATGGGCACTGACTGTTGTGACTTTTGGGAAATTTAATTTCAAAATAGTTTGAGCTTTTCTGAGCACGGGAATTTTCTGTTGTTGATATTGCTGTGTTGTTGCTGTAAAGAGGTTTGTTGTCTTCTGCATTTCTTATTCTAGAATTTTTGAATGGACCTGTCCCCTGTGGACGAGTGTGAGGCATGCGATGTGACAGTCTACACGGGGTGTAGGTCTGCCAGGAGTCTAGTATTTACATTGGTTTGGCTGGTCTGGCCCACCCAATGCAAATTTTCTGGTTCCACCCTGGGTATGGACTCCAAAGCTTCAATGTGTGTTTTGCATCAATTCACTTTTAGTAGCTTCCAATGTTTGTTCATGGAAACAATTTTCAACAATTCTGTTTTCGGATAAGTATTTTTTAACTTGTTCATTGTTATTCTAGATCCTTTCCATGAGGTGAAGAGAAGAAGAGAAAAGAAAAAAGAGGTCAGTGAAGTAGAGAACCTACGTTTGTTAAGTAAATCTGCTGCACTGTTTTGTGTTCCTCATGGGGTTCATAATTTCATATTCATGATATAATTTTATATTATATCATTGCCATGTCATTCCAGTGTAGACTTTTTGTGGTAATGATTATGCATTGCTGAAGCTTCCTCATTAATTTCTCTATGCATCTCCTCCCGTTGGGTATTTCTCTTTCCTCATCTTCTGAGAATGCTTACATGGAGACTGTTGGATCACATGATTGCTTACTTTAGATAATGCATTTTTTTATCATTTGGTACGCCAAATTTCAGATCAAGGAGCCTTTAGACTACAAACCTCGTGGAACTTCAAGCCGCAGAGGTAGAACAGGAGTTGATCATGTTATTGCCCGTGCTGGAGCTACACAATATGGTTCAAGCAGTAAGCCAACTCAAATTCAAGCTTTTAATATGATGGAAGCTTTTGTTGCTTTGATCAGGTTCTTATACTGCTTGTAATTCTTATTCTACCAGAATCTGGGAGCACCCGCAGTAAGCTGGGGCAGAAAACAGATGGAATGAATGTTGGTTCAAGTACTTCAACATTCTCCACCAGAATGGCAGCAAATGGTGATATCCAGAGATTTGATTCCACAAGGTGAATTTGTGGCATCTATCTCTTGATAAAGCGATATATGCTTGTGCTTGGGCAAACTTATATACATTTTGCTGGTTTGTTTTGGCAGAAAGATTGATGTCCTTGCCATGGAAGATTAAGTAATTCAAAATCTCTCTCTCTCACTCATTCACTCACAAACACATGCATGCATGCACGTATTCTCACATACACATAAACTTATATTTATTTCTGATATATGCTACTGTGTGCTATCAAAGGCGCTAGCCAAAGATTAAGTATAAGGTCTCCAAAAGGGTCTAGTAAGGTTGCCATGTCAGTAATATAAACAAAAGAAGTAAAGTCTAAGTGACAATTTATTCTAGAAAATAACAAGAAATATATGTGGACAATTTTTTCTCAACATTAAGGCAAGCGTTTAGGTCCTTATGAAAAGTTTAAGTGGTTCCTGTCTTCAAAAGATGCTTAAGAGGCATTTAGCAAGCTGAGTAAGTGCCCTTTTGATAACTAGATAATTTCGGAAGTCGAACGTCTTATTTCACTTCATTTATTGCACTAGGATCAGAGCACATAATCCATGGTTTTTCCTGGATGCATGACTTTGAGATTCTTGTTTAAGTTGTCTTTTGTTTAGATTTCAATGTATTTATTGTGTTGATCTTCTGATTTTCTGTTAGAATTTCTGGTTGTAATTTTTTATAATTTTTTGTATGCTGGCAGTCTGGCACCCTTTCCTTGCACGTTTCTTTTCTTCTTTTTTTGATGTTTTGGTTTCTTCAGCGATTTTCCAGCAGTTGAGAGCACAAGGCATACAGGAGACTTATATGGTGGTGACAGCTTGTATTCACAACCTATATCTGGGTATCGATCTACAAATGTTGGAACTCCAGGTGAGCTTTCGATGGCTGACATTGTGAGGTCTGGAAGGCCAGGAAGTAAGCCATCAAGCTTACCAGTGCTGACTATCCCAACTCCACAGACAATGAATGCAAATTCACTGCAGTCATCCAACAATGGTGTGAAGCAATCCTTCGTCGGCACACCTATTCCATCTATGTCTCAACATGAGCTATTAGTTTCCCATAACCGCTCATCAAAAATCCAGGGTACATTGAAACATGAACCTGATGTAGCTGCTACCCAACATGTCACTAGTGATGACGAGCAGAGCCCCATGAATGCATCCTCTGTATCAGACCCAAGTGGTGCCTCTGTAGTTTACATGGATCTGAATGGCTTGCCGAATCTGCACACTGAGAGTAGCCTGAATTCCAGCTGTCCTGTAGATGAATTGTCTGCTACAGAGAAAAGGGTTGCTGTTCAACCTTTGTCTACTGAGACAAGTGGAACTGCATTAGCATCTCATATGCATATGGTAATGGAGAATCTTGCAGTACAAGATGACTCGAGCCATTTTGATGATGCGCACTTCAATGGGTATGCCTCTCACCAAGCTCAAGAGCTTAGCTTTGAAGAGTCTCAAGGTAATTTGTACATCAAATATTTTGATCACAAGTCATTAGTATGGCAAAATGAATAAATCGGTATCCGTTTGTGGAGCATGTCCAATCAAACTGATGCATGTTTCGTCAATGAAAATCATTCTCTTATCTTATGGCTAACATCATTCTGGCATCCTATTTTTCCCATCTTGATATTTACTCTTATACTGGAGAGAATGTAAGGTAAAATTGGCCACATCACATTAGTTCCTGTTTCCAATGCGAGAGGAGCCCTTGCTTCTGTGCAGGTCTTCTTTTATCTTTATGAAGGAAGAACAAGAAAACTTTTCATGGTCCCTTGTGCTTCTGTGCTCAGCCACAGGGATCTTCCAAAAAGTGAAACGTGATCTTCTCAAATCAATCCTGCATCCGGATAGAATATTTCAAGTTTAGACCATTACAGTATTCACATGAATCTACTACAGGAACTCGTAATGGCAGTAAAGAAACCTCGTAACTTTTGTCGATATGAGGCAAAATGAAACCGCCTACACTAATTAATGCTACATACAGAAGCGCCAGTTGCCTTTAATGACGATAAATGAAAGTATCAAAGGGAGAAGTTGTGACCATATTGGACTTTCTGGCAGCTTAAACTGGAAATGAACTGCAAGCAGGACCTTCATTGGGGCAACTCAAGGAGAGAATTATTTTATCCATATAAGAAGCAATGTACAAGACACATCCAAAACTGTAAGGGCTGTAGGTATGAAAGGATGCAGTGCACAAAGCTTACCACCTTAAGCTGTCTAGTCAGTGCACAAAGCTTCCCACCACCTTGAAGTTGTGCATTGTCAAAGTGCACCTCTTAAATTTGTTGATAACTGATGTGCATGATATGTTTACATACAAAAGTAAATGAGCTTAACAAAATTCAGGTGTAACTGACTTGCATATTTTTGATAGATATGAGGTCACAATGGTTGGATTTGGATAAATCTTTATTGACTTGTTATGTAAAACCAGGATTATAAGATTTCTCCGTCTGATCTTATTTTGCTTCCATTAGGGGTTAGGGATGGTGTAGCCCATTCTCTAAGAAATTACAGACTACCGGCATCTGTTGAGGATGTTAAAGCAAGCTTATCATCAAATGTTGCAAAACTGCAGCAGCTCCAGTTACTGAAAGAGGAAAGTGAGGATAATATGGCAGTAAAATTGCCAAACCATTTTCAAGATCCATCTGTAGATTGCTCCCATTTGAGCTTTGGTAGCTTTGCATCTGGTATTAGTGCTGCATTTTCAGCACAGGCTTCAAAGGATGACCGAGAAGAGACTTCTGAAACCATCATTTCCTCTTCTCTTGGTGAATGTGCTACCAGGTATGCTATTATGCGTCTGTTTATCTGTGAACTATGCTCTATCATTAACTCGTATGTTCCTGCAGAAATTCTGAATACTCCGAGAGTGATCAACCACAAGCTGCTGCAAATGAGAATTTTGTTCCTAGAAGTAGTTCATTTGAAAACTTTGATTCTGCACCTCCTCAATTGGAGGTTGTAAAATATGACAATGTTGAAACTACACAAGTGCAACATTATCCATATCCATCATCTGTACCGAATTATGCGCTTGAGAACGCTGTGCAAGCTACTGTTTCAGCATACCTGTATGAGCAGACCGACTCTTCGCCTCCAAACCTTTCTTCTTTGTCTACTTTGATGGTAAGCTCTCCACGTTTCCAATTGTATCTTGTGATCTTTAATTACTTGAAATTCAATTAACTGGTGAAAATAATTTCTAGTTGATAGTTGTCATTTTATTGTTGTATAGACTCAAGCTACCATGGTTTTACATCCTGATTATTCTTAACTTCGAGTAATGTCTCATTTTCCTTCACCAGCATCATCTTCGTGTTGTGCAGCTTGTGCTAATGCAGTTTAAGATCTCGTGATAATTTTCTGGAACCATGTCAAGGACGTTTTGCTACTTTTTATTTCGTTGGTGATTCTCCCTGCCTTTCTCTTTGCTCGATTTTCATTCTCATCCTCTCTAAACATCAGTCCTCTCCTTGTTTTGGTCTGATGATGCATGGAAAATTAACAACCAAAGATTCCTTCTCGTCATCAATATCCACAGTTTAAGAAAATGCTCCTTAAGTCCGGAATATATTTACTATTGTCATTCGTTGTTAAGATCTTCCAAAGATGTTCCTGCAGAGGATACTCTCTGAAGCTTGAGGATAATCTCTGAAGCTTTGAGAATTTTTAGACAGAAGGATGACCAAAAAATATTAAAAAAAAAACATTAACCTAAAAGGAAAAGCTGGAAATATATGCTTAAATAAAAGCGTATAAAATGAGTTAAAAAATTGTAAGTCTCATGGTAAGATCATGATTTTGCAAAACTTTTTTTGATAAATAAGGCAAGTTTCATTTTTAACCACGGTGTGCACCATGTACATCAAGTCAGAACTTTAAAGAACTCCATATATTAATTCAAAAATGTTGTCGGTTTTCAGCAATCATATGGGAGTTCATCCCAGGGCAGCTTATTGTCTTCTTCGGCACAACCTGCTAGAGAATCTGAGTTTTCTTTGTCATCTTTCCGTGCAACTAGATCAATGGCGATGAGATATAGTAGTACAGTATCCAACATCAGTGGCCCAAGCATTGCAACTCCAGAGGTATGACAGCATACTGTTCACCTTTCATCTTCTCAAATAACTTGGAAGTCAGATATAAGAAGAGCTAATAGAAGCTACACATGTAGGTAGCCAAGCCAAGCGTGTTCTCTAGTCAGTCAAGCGCACAGACCGTTCTGGGTGGCAATATGCAATCAACTCAGGCACTTCCTGTTCATGTGCCTTTGCAAGCATATTCTCAACCAGCTGCTCTTCCTCTCCAACATTTTGGCAACATGTTCAGCTATTCTTACCTACCTCAAAGTTTTGCGTACTCACCTTCGACATTTCAAAATAGTGGTTATCATTCATCTTCTGCAGCTGTGCACGGAGCTGGAACGAGATCTTCTTTGCCGCAATATAAGAGTAGCATGCCTATGAACAGTTTAATCCCTTCGGCTGCAGTTGCTGCTGGTTACGGAGGCTTTGGGAGCTCAGCAAGCTTCCCAGGAAATTTTGCATTGAATCCTTCTTCAAGTTCTGGGGCTACACCTGCTAGCTATGATGATATTCTATCCTCTCAATTCAAGGACAGCGATCATCTCCTTTCGATTCCACAGGTAGGCGTTTCATACATTTTGCTTCCATCCTTTATCAACGGCGTACTTTTGATTTCCTGATACGTGAAACGACATTTCGTCACAGAATGAAACCCTTGGTATGTGGACGCATGTTGCTGGTTCAAGGTCGGTATCTGCTCGTTCTACGAACACATATTACACATTGCAAGGCCAGACTCAGGAGTCAATACTTCGACAGATGCAACAGCAGGTTTCAGAGCGTGCTACTTCAGGTTACACAAATTTCTACCATTCTCAGACCGGTCTGGAATGAAAACACGCTGAGTGATGCATCCGCAATCCAAGGCCGCACGCCACAATCGCAACAAACCTGGGCGCATAGCTACTTATTGGAACCCAGATTTTAAGGGTGGTGTATTGAGACTTTCAGAGCATCTCTATTGAGTTTGCGGAAGCATCTCCGGATATTGCTGCCGATATCACTTGAGATTTAATTAGAACACTTTGAGGTTGCTTTCAATTGTACATATTAATTGAGAAACCAAAAAGATGCACCTCTGTGACGCAGGACATATCTTTTGCTCGTTCTGTGCTTGAGGTTGTGTTTTAGTTCCACTTAGCTATGGTTCAGTAGATTAATTCGATCTTTTCCTTTTTGTTTTCAGTGCCATGTTTCCGGATCAACTCATCTGTAACGGTGTTTCATTAGCAGCAAGGGCATTTTAGCTTCTTGCTGTTGTCTGCAGAACATGTTACCGTTATTGTGTGTGTGCATGCATATGAGAAAATGTTGACTACCCTCTTGGCCACAGTATAGATGAAGGCCCCAAAAGTGTTAGATAAAAACAGTTACGTAAGATCTTGCTTTTCTGGAGTTAAATACTAACATGTGTCATGGATCGAACACGATGCCAACAAATCCTTGTAGTCAACACCACTTAGTGTGAGATAAGGCTTGTTTTTGTTCTGCTTTGTGTAGACCAGAACCTTGTTCGACTTAGCCCAACTGTAAAATGGTGTTTAAACGGGTTAATCTATTATAGAAATAAGTTTTATATTGACTTCAACAAAAATGATGTATGAAATATCAATGTGTTGCACAAATTTGATCAAATTTTCACTGTTGAAGAAAATTAATGAAGCTTAACATATGAAAGTGACTAAATGAAAATGTTAAACATGAAGAAGCTAGCTTTAGTTCGTTTTTTGGCACATTGGGCGGGCTTTCCCAGATGCATGCCTGGGTATTGAGGTCATGACCTTCACCTTGTGAGTATATTCCCTAGCTAGGTGAGCAATTGTTCAATGTGCTGTTACTTTTGTTCTTCGATCTGGTAGAAGGTAGGCAGTGAGCAAGATTTCCTTTTGTATAGTTTGCATTCAGTTGGTTTTACTGTCCTAATTCTCAGTTTAAGTTTTAAAAGTATTAGAATAGGTTGTTGTACTTAACCATCTCCTACTTGTGCATTAATGTAAGCAGTTATTTTGTAGTAGCTATATATTTTTAAGGTCATCCATCTGATTGCTTCATCAGAATCTGATCTCCTTAAGAAAGAACCCAAAGTTGCATCTTGGCGCACAAGTTAAGGCGATACTTGTGCATGGCTGGTGCCGATACAAAAGCATCTTCCATGGCTTCCATGATCTCTGAAAGAAATAGGAAAAGCAAGGGCAATGACGATGCTTGTGCTCTTCTGGTGTCGGTTGCCAGCAAAACAGTTGCAGGCAGTGACTCATTCAGACGGCCTCGAGGTAGACCGGTGGGCTCAAAAAACAAGCCAAAGCCTCCCATAATCATCACCCATGACAGTGCAAACTCTCTCAAAGCTCATGCCATGGAGATCACCTCTGGTTGTGATGTGGGAGAAAGCATTGCTAGTTTTGCACGTAGGAGGCAATGTGGGGTTTGTATATTAAGTGGAAGCGGGTTCGTAGTAAATGTGACGCTCCGTCAGCCGGCATCTTCAAGCACCATTGTGACTCTGCATGGTCGATTCGAGATACTTTCTCTACTGGGCACATTTCTACCACAGCCAACAGTTCAAGGACTCACAGGGCTTACAATCTATGTGGCTGGAGCGCAAGGCCAGGTTGCGGGGGGAGTAGTCGTTGGTGCGCTCATTGCTTCAGGACCGGTGATGATCATGGCGGCGACTTTCCTGAATGCGGCCTTTGATCAACTCCCACTGAATAATGAGTGCGATGAAGAGCATAATGGTGAGGTTGGCATGAACAAGCTAAGGAATAACTGCAGCCGAAGTCACGAGTTAGCCAACTTTTACATGCCGCCAGCCTTGCTCAAGAAGGGAGGAAACTTTTCCTCCTGAACTTTGCAATTCGGCCGCTGTCCAATCTCTCAACAGGAGATGAATATTCCAAACAAATCTCCGAATGAAAGGAAAAATTATAGCAATCTGAGGGTTAGATTTCCTTTTCAGTTTCCTACCTTGTCTCTTACCATTGTTTGTTACTTGGGCATGATGCCCGAGGTCTTCCTTTTACGAGCAGTAAATTTCCATATATATTATGATTGAGAGAGTAAACTTTAGTACATCAGAGAAGTTCGCAATCACAGCCAATCAGTATAAAAGTTGGTAAGCATCTTCATGTCATCTGAAGCATCTCACCATGTTGTGTGTGTGTGTGTGTGTGTGTGTGTGAGAGAGAGAGAGAGAGAGAGAGAGAGAGAGAGCTTAGGGCCATGAAGAGCGATTGAAATTTGGGAGAGAAAAAGACGATGGATACATGGTTTAACTCTCAAATCATCCCTACACCCCATTTACAGACATTAATTACCACCCACCATTATCAGAATAATCTTTGACAGCATAGCACCCGCACAACACGAAACTGCACTTGCTCGCATCATCACTTGCCGGGGACGAAGTTGGTGGCAAAGGCCCAGGCGTTGTTGTTGACTGGGTCGGCCAAGTGGTCAGCAAGGTTCTCCAACGGACCCTTGCCGGTGACGATGGCCTGGACGAAGAAGCCAAACATGGAGAACATAGCAAGTCTGCCATTCTTGATCTCCTTCACCTTCAATTCTGCGAACGCTTCGGGGTCATCGGCCAGGCCGAGCGGGTCGAAGCTGCCACCAGGGTACAGTGGGTCGGTCACCTCACCGAGCGGCCCACCGGCAACACGGTACCCCTCTACTGCTCCCATGAGTATGACCTGGGTAGCCCAGATAGCCAAGATGCTCTGTGCGTGGATCAAGCTGGGGTTACCCAAGTAGTCAAGCCCACCCTCGCTGAAGATCTGGGCTCCAGCCTTGAACCACACGGCTTCACCGAACTTGACCCCGTTGCGGGCCAGCAACTCTGGGAAGACACACCCGAGAGCACCGAGCATTGCCCACCGGGCGTGGATCACCTCAAGCTCCCTGTTCTTGGCAAAGGTCTCGGGATCGGCAGAGAGCCCGGCGGTGTCCCAGCCGTAGTCACCGGGGAATTCACCAGTGAGGTACGAGGGAGCCTCACCGGAGAATGGACCAAGGTACTTGACTCGGTCCGCGCCGTACCAGGGGCTGCCAGAGGAGATGGGCTTGGGCTTGGTGGTGCCACCCTTCCTCATGGTGATCCTGCCCTCACCGAGCACCTCGGAAGCCTTAGATGAGCCGAGGTTGACAGCCTGGCCAGCGAGAGTGGGTGAGGAAAGAGACATGGTTGCCATTGTTGATTCTTTGTTCTCTCTTCCCCAAACGCTGGTAGAAGTGGCTCGGTGGGTGAGGGCTGTGATTGCTTCCCTTTGCTTTTATAGAGTGAAGGAAATGGACAGTCCTTATCTCAACAAAATCTGAATCTTCTTTCTTATTGGTTGCCAGAACAATGAAAGCTCGATGAGAGCCATACACGTGGCAAGTCTTGCACCACAGAAATAACCAGATATTTGGTCTGGATATCTGGACTCTCTGCTGGGTGGCGAACCTGATCCAGAATCTCCTTGTGTCATGCCTTACACGAATCAAAGCCTTCCATGTGGACTTTATATCTTGAGTCTTACCTTGTTCAGATATGGTACCTCATACCCTGATCCAAGCCGAGCATTTCTATCTACGAGTCCCACAAAGTCCCGGCACATAAGAAACGGGGCGCCGAAGACCGGGTTGGTGACTCGGATGAAGTTGTAAGGGTCACCTCATGGAGGACTCTTGGGGAAGACGATCAAGTTAACTGTTGCGAAACGGACACATGACCAAGAAAAAAACGACATAATGAGGATTAAGAAATGAGATATCAAATCAAAGATTATATTATGAAAATTGTAAACTCTACTTTGTAGCTTTTCAGAGTTGAATGCTAATATGAGGCAAGATTTCTTTTTAGCGAACGGTAATCTTGTACCAATACAAAGTGGTTCACATACTACTTTTTTTGTATAATCCATCATATGGTTCACTATATTTGTGCCCTTGAGGTCACTGGCCAAGTATTCCAAGCAATTTAGCTTTAGGTTTCCCCAGCATAATTTTAACTTTGGATACTTGGTTGATTGTATACTTCCCACAATAGAAAGCTGATAGATTTCCTCACTAATAGCATAATTAGCTTTATATAATAAAACTATAGAATTGAGTAATCTAAGGTGCAGTCTACGGGATAAGTTCTAGAATCTATGGCAAAAAATTCCGACCGAGAATCCATGTAGATGACCCCACTTAGCATGGAAAAGGCTTGGTTTCGGTTTCGGTTCGATTTGGTAGCATACGGTTTAGATTATGGGTCCAGTGGGTTCAGTATTGGCTAGAAATATAGTGGATGTAGATAACAAATATGACACATTTAAAGTTGAAAATAAAAGTGATAAATTTTTACATGCTGTAAGGGGTCGGTTTTATGGATTCGTATTAGCTGTTGTGCTCAATCGTGTGTTATATTAATTCTTTTCTGTACCACCGGAGGCCGAAGCCAGATGCATGTGTTGAATATCGAACTCATGATCTTTAGTTAACTTGTGACTTGACGCCTAGTTTTAATTGTTTCCTTCGGACACTTTTAAGGTCTTTCAATAGGCATGCTCGCTTCGGCCAGAATTCAATTCCCATCAATGTGAAAATTCATTCCAATTTGAAAGGCCTGATAGTCCGAAGTCGATACGAGCTCAATTCAATGGGAATTTGAAATGTGAAACATACTAATATAACTCTTTATTGAAAGCTATTACAGCCACAGAGCACACTAGCAGAACCAGATTCTCATGTCCAAGCAGCAACAATGCAAGTATATTGTTCTTATATGTAGTTGAATGGCCACATATATCCCTTTCTCTTTCCCAATATATCTATGCATAATAGCACGTACCATAGCCTGCATATACATGAAATTTGACAAGTTAGCTTAAGTATTAGACGTTGCCAAAAAAATAAATGATCCTCTGGTGTGTGTGTGTCAGATGCACCCAGACACATACTATATGTGGAGAGAGTGAGAGAGGCAAATGTAAGTTTTATGGATATATGACCTATATACGGTTTGCTTAGTCAAGATATAAATCTTTTAGATCGTCATATTTTTTTAGTAAAACCGATTGTTGCGGCCTTTAGAAGTTGAATTATCCATATGCAAACTTTAAACTCGATGTTATTTTTCTGTCAAAATCATGCGATCCAAATTAGTGTTTTCCTGCTAGATTGATATAGTAACCTATCCACATGCAAACGTTGTGCCTTGACCGACTGTGAATTGATTAAGAGACTTTCAAGGAGAATAAGTGTTGATGTTCATACTGGGGTCGGTAGTGGTGATGAGTGCAGAGCCTCCAAAGTAGCAGTTCCAAGAGTTCCTCCCACTGGCGCTGTAGTAGAGATGCATGGCTACAGACGCATGGTTTATAAGAGTGTCCGGCCAGAAGCACGGCCCGTTTTTCGCCAAGACGCCGCAATTGACATGAGGCTGGGAGCACGAGAAGTTGAAGTTTCTTCGAAGCGTATCATCGTCTGAAGACGGCTTCGCAACACACCAAGTCTTCTGCCAGCTTCCCTGCAAGCACACAATAATGTAGCCTTCTTATAAGTGTCCAGTGGCGGATGTGGAAATTCTTTTTCGGTTGGACGACTAACTCATGGAACTCTTTTCGTCACTGGCAGTATTTGTTCAGTAAGTTGGCGAAACAAACTATCTAGAAGACAATTATCTGGCACCAAAATGCATGTCATTCATTTCTTCTCATATCTGTAAGAGTTGAACCCTAACTACTTTGTGTGATGGGCAAAGGCCCTTCAACTAGGACGATGGCTGTGGCAAGGGGCGGCTCTAATTTTTCATGGTGGTGAACCATGCATTATAGTCCACAGATTCAATCATGAGCTATACTTCTCTTTGTTAATTATTCAGATTTACTGATATAACACAACATCAAGTTCTTTGTTCTTTGGTGTCAAAGAATCCATGTAGCTGACCCCACTTAGTGCAGAAAAGGCTATTCAAATTTTGGGAGATCCAGACTTCCCACTTGTGCTTAATGTAGATCCCAGCCTGCGGTGCAAGAATATATGTCTACTATTTTTAAAGAAAATAAGGATATACGTCTATGATACGTACGAAAAATCAGAAGAAATAAAAAATGCTGAGCTTCGGTAACAATGAAATCAAGATAATAAGAAGTCTTGTTTGGAGCCCTTGGAACTCTGGTTACTTGGAGTCGACCTATTCGTAATTGGAACATAAAGAGATTACTTCACCTGATCAAGTGATACTTTCACCTCATTTCCTGCAAATATGATAAATAGAACTCATTAACAACACAAATGATCAAATGATGACATAGATGGAGAGATCATATATATATATATATATATATATATATATATATATATATATATATATATATATATATATATATACATACATATATGTGTGTGTGTGAAATTTATGTCGTTTTCGTTCAATCTCCAGTGCATCTCTTTAAATCTCAGTTAAAGGAAATAGTATGCTCGAAGGGAAACAAGATGTGCAGTAGAGACTAATTATAGCCCACCTTCTGAGCTTACTGCTGATGCTTCGGGAAGAAACAATAAGACATGATATTGCTCTTTCAGAATTAAATGCTAATGTTACAAAATATAGTGCACAATGGCTACTACGGATCCATGAACAGAAACCCACTCAATCTGGATAAGGCTTGATTTTGGTTTTCGTCGTATGGCTAAGCTTTTGTGATTTAAAATAGTCACTTAACGTTTGAGATCCAATTTAATTTTTAACCATTAGACTATCAGAAGCAATATGTGGAACCCAAAATCTTCCCACCACATTAGCTTCACCAATTGATCTATGAACCGGGTTCTATCAAGAGATCGCAATTTGTTTTGCGAAAGGTTTAGAAGCGATTCCTCGAGATAAGGATTCTTTACCTCGGGCAAATGATGAAGAGAGGAGAAAAACACCAAAGAACAGGAGATCCAGGCTGATCTTGCATGCCATTTCTATGATGACAAAATGTACCTCTTCAAGCTAGCTAAACAATTCTAGTGATTGGATCTTACTTTTGATGCCTTATGAAGGGGAAGATGAGTGAGTTTTTATAGTGTTAAAAAGTACAACGCAATATCTTGATGGGCTTTTGCCACTTGCACACTGATAGTGGGAGCGTAATGAGGGACATACAAAGGCATGTGACTGAGCATCTTGCGCTTTGTAATGTGGTTTCCCTTTTCGTGCTCCTTTTAGCTTATGATTCTTCATTCTTCCAAGTTCTTCTGGTAAGATTTCACTGCACTTGAACATACTTTTCTTCACAACAAGAACCAAGGTTTACCTTCTGTCCACTGTAAAATCCATTTCTCCCATCTAAGCGTGTTCAAAGAATGGAATCCAAATCGATTGAGCCGATACAAGCGATGTAAACATATGGTCTGCTTCGCGTTTTCTCTTCGTGGTTTGGTTTAGAAATTGTCTTGAGTTGAGAATCAAACCAAACCCAAACTGTTTGTGTCTTGGTTCAGTTTTATGACTTATAATGGTTTTGTTTGGTTTCTCTACTGAGAACCGTTTAAATTTGTTTTGTCTGATCATGAGTGTAGACTCCAGAACTGAACCGAACCTGACCATGAAGACCCCTACTCCCACCACAGAGAGAAAGAGAGAGTTCTCAGTCTACAGAGTTGCACATCTACAAAACATGGTGTTAATCATCTCCCTTGGCCGAGCCTCCTTGCAAGGAGCTCATGTTTTCTCACTGTTTCATTAAAATAAGCCGAAGAGCGACCAACTGTAAAGTAAAGGTATAATCATATATGAACTTTTCATGAGAAATTCTTCATTCTACCCAAAAGCTGATAACCAACTGTGAACTGTTTAACCTGCTAATGAGCTTTCCCGTACCTGTGACAGACATTGTTAGGAAACGCATTCGCTTTAGGACACACGTTAACTTCTGGAAGAGACGATCATCTATTTATCATGTATTGGGTTCATGAACTGAGACATAATAACATAATGACAGCCTATACAGAGGAAAGTCCAGCTGAGTTGTGTCAAGGCTTTGGGGTGAGTGGATTAGACACGGCCAAGACGCTTTGGGAGCTTCTACTTTTATGCTTTCCTTTTAGTCCTCCTTTTTTCTACCTTTTCTGGTTTGGATGAGCATTATTTCCCCCTACTACGTGACTTGCATGTGTTATGTTGTGCCTTTAAGGCTGGATGCCCACCCAAAGATAGGGAAATCCCATCACATCCACATTTATGTAATTCTTTAAGGAATAAAATTAAGGGTTAAGTAAGAGAGATCAACTTCTTTTGAAAAAAAAAGAAGAAGAAGAGAGACTTGGGGTTGCCAACCGAAACCAAGCCTTTTTTTTGTCAGGCACGTTCAGCTGTACCTAGGGTCCTAATCCACTTTGGTATCTTATGGTAAGTTTTCACTCCAGTAATGATGTTACCTTGCTTCTGGTATGGCTCTACACTGAAAGGAAGAGTCATGCCACTGGGCCAAACACTCCATTTGCTACCACTTCGGGAAAAGATATATTTCTGTAATCAAGCTCGCATTTGTGATGAAAATTGAAGAATACAGTACACTAAAACTATAGACACATGTAAAAAGATGGGGTGGGAATAAACGAAACTCTTGATATCACAGAATCAAACCGGTTATTGATCATAATGCTCTATGTGTTGTGAAATTTGCTTCGGTCCTGTTGGCAACGTAAATCGCTGTGTTTACGTGACTGCCGTTGAAATTGAGTCGCCACTTGTGACAACAAGACGTCCAACATGCTATATATACTGTGGTTCTTGATACGACTGTCCTTTCTCATTTCTCCTCTCTTTGTTTTTCTCTTTCCAACCTCTTCACCCTCTTTCTAGTGCAACTTTCCCTTAATGCTATTCTTCTATTTCTTCACTTTTTATTTTGTGAAAGTTGGTGACCCTGCTAACAATCATAGTTGGAGCACCCAAAGTGTTAACTCGACTGACAGGATGCTCTGATGCCCCTTGCTGCAGGTGGGGAGTTCGACTATCAGAGATGCATATGTTTATACATGTTAAGCTTCCCCTTTGTAATAAAAAAGAAAAAGAAAGAATTGATCATAGCCGGGATATGTAAGCAAAGCGGTCATAGCTGTAAAAGAGTGGCTAGAGGCCGGGGTGCTCTGGCACTGTTGGTGCTGGTGGGGAGTTCGACTCCCAGGGGGTGCGTGTGTTAGGCCTCGGCCTCCTCTTGTAAGCAAAAAACCAAAGTGGATGTTGTAGCAATAGCTCACTTAGAAATCAGGTTGACTCACAAGTTAAAGGTCACAGGTTCGATTCCCGGAGGAGTGCATTGTCTTCGGCCTCCCCAATGTACAGGAAAAAGAATGGATATGGTTAGTTCCATCATTCGCATGATTTGAATTGGTTTCTGTCAAATTGATGGTTAGATATCCACCGTCACATTTCACCAGTACAACCTCGCACCAAGTTTAGTTGAGATTCGAACTCGATGCTCACATACTGCACCTTAGACCTGGACTAGTACCAGCCGGAGGGGTGCGTATAAACCTGTCCAGTTCTGGTTAAACTAGGAACTCCCGGTTCCACCAAAAGCAGAACCTAAACTGCCCCATAAAATCCCGTTCGGGGCCAATTCATATTGTGCATATTTATATGTATATATATATATATATACTGTGTGTATATATATATGCATATACATTTATATTTATATTTATATTTATATATGATATACATATATTTATATTTATATATGTATATGCATATGCATATGCATATATATTATATTGGGTTATTCGGTTTATTCAGTTTTCAAACCTTGAAAACCTAACCAATAAACCGATTTTTTTTAAAGGCCAAATCAAAATGAACCAAATTTAACTAGAACCAAACCGAAATAGAAATTTTGGTTTGATTCAGTTACAGTTATACCCGAATAATGCTCAGCCCTATTTGTAACAGTACTTAAAGATGGGAACCACTTCGCTAAACCTCTCAAGGCAGTGACTTATCAGAGATTAGCCTATAAATTCAGGTATGTATTTGCAATAACCTTATTGTTAAATCACTAAACAAACGGGTGACCTTCCTCGGGTAGGCTAAGCGTCAGGTCACGGTGAAAATGTCAGATTTTTACTGTTTACCAGGCAACAGGCCCAAGGCTAACGTTCAGCCTGCATTCAATTTTCAAGAGAACTAAAACTGAAGGTGAATTCAAATTACCATGGATAAAAAAGGAAGGGGTAAGCTAGAAGGCCGTCAGTCACATGCATCTGTTTACAGTTTACTGTGTTTTGTCGACCTTCTGCCATATTATTCTCCACGAATAATCTCCGTGTGAGGGAGAGAGAATGCTCACCAAATGTAGCCGTTAGTTGTCTTCCTATTTAAACCACCCGTGTCTCCCTTCCACCTGGTGAGCACAGATGTCTAACTAAGGCTCAAGAAAGAATCCTCTCTCTCTCTCTCTCTTTCTCTCTCTCTCTTATGGTGGTGCCAGGTAGAATGGCTGTTACGTCTCCATTCACTCTTGGTCTCATGCTGCTCCTAGTTTTTGCACTGGGTAATGCTAAATCTTTTGGTTTTTGAGGAATATTGCAGTTTTCATCTTATGATGTCTATCTTGTTAGTTTTCACAAGGCAGTAGGGTTTGCTTGAACTAGAAAGAGTTGGATGGGATTGATTTTTCTGATTAATCTTCGTTGGTATTGTTTATTGTTCTTTTTTTAATTATGCAGATGCAAGAGTGAGCACGGCAATTGGCGAGGTACTTTCTCGGAAACCTTCTATCGATTTCTGTTCCAAAGTGCATGCATAAGAGAACAAAGATGAACGAACATTTTCTTGCTAGCTAGCTAGCTAGAGAGAGAGAGAGGCGTAACTAATGGCTCTTCATGCACAGCAGCAACATAACACGGTGGATCAGAATGGACGGAAGACATGGTGCATTGCCAAACCATCTACAGATGATGGCTCGCTGATAAACAACATCCACTTTTCTTGCTCCCAGCCGGGCGTCGATTGTGGAGTGCTGCAGAAAGGGTGGGCCTGCAACCTTCCGGACACACTCATCAACCATGCCTCTGTTGCCATGAATCTCTACTATCAGGCCTATGGCCGGAACCCGTGGAACTGCCACTTCGGCAACTCCGGCCTACTTGCTTTTACAAATCCAAGTATGTATAATCTCGATCCAAATACTCTTCTTTGAACGATCAGAAATACTCTCAGGAACCCAGCCTCGGATCATGACCATCTTTCTGACATCCACGGGATTTGTTTTTGTTTTGATGTCTGACGTGAATCAAAACTTGTGGAAGGCCTCTACTCATACAAATACTGCATTGACCTCTTGTGCAGGCTACGGAAGCTGTGTTTATGCTTAGTGCAGCAAAACTTGTGGAAGGCCTCTGCTCATACAAATACTGCATTGACCTCTTGTGCGCAGGCTACGGAAGCTGTGTTTATGCTTAGTGCAGCAAAACTTGTGGAAGGCCTCTGCTCATACAAATACTGCATTGACCTCTTGTGCGCAGGCTACGGAAGCTATGTTTATGCTTAGTGCAGCAAAACTTGTGGAAGGCCTCTGCTTATACAAATACTGCGTTGACCTCTTTGGAGACCTTTTGTTACTTAGTTTAACTAGTTTGCAGTATGAAATTATAATGACTTTTGCTTATCATATTTCACAACGTTACCGCCTCTGAAGTCCGCACCACCAACCAACAGGCCATATTTTGGAATATATTATAATATGAAGGCCACATTTTGGAATATATTATAATATGAAAATCGTATAAAATGAAAATTGTGCACTTCTAGAAGATGCTAATTTTTATTAGTATACATACACATTAGTCTTTGAAAATATTGAAATAAAATTAGTAGCATTAACATTATTTTTGGTACAATGCGGAGGTTGGCCAGGCGACTATCGCACATTGTGCCGTAGCATGATTGTGAATGAGCTATATAAGAGCCGTGTAACCACGAAGAACTTGCTCATACTGACAGTATAACAAAAGAGACGACTCTAGGGTTAATTTCAAAAGCTTTTAAATTGGCGTAACATGCTTCCCCCAAAAGGGAAACAAACCAAAACTAGTTTAACTTGTGTTCATATGTACCCATAATCAAGAGCATCCCACCTGAAGGGGGGCACAACAAATATAACCTCGGGGGGGCTTTTGAAGAGGATACCAACACAAACACAGACTGCAGCGATGGCTACCATCGATAGGATTGCAGGTCTATAATTTAGTGCACGATACCTTCCTGTCCTGTAAAAGGATTGGTGCTGGCAAAGCTTGCATGGATGTTGATCCGGTCTGCCATCGATTTGAAGACCATAAGACTTCTGTTTATTCTCATTAATTAAAGTCTCGGGAGATATTCTGGACGATGATGAAGCATTTGATAAGTCTATGATTACATGTTCGCCAGCATATTTCTTGTTTTTCTTTTGCCAAATTAGTTGAATATAGTTATCATGGCCTCTTTGCAATGCATAGCCTTTGGGAGTGAACCCCGTTTCATCCCTTTCATTCTCCCAAGTGTACAACCAAAGCTGTGAAAGAACAGTAGAATAAGTTAAATCTTTAGACACTACAAAGTCCCGCATGAAATTCACGCCAAGGGAACCTAAGGTTACCTCTTCAGGACCGGTAGTCAAAATATCTAGCACTGCTTGTGCACCTCCCATAGAAGCCACGATATGAAGTTGAGTAACACCAGATGGTCCTTTTTCATCAACTCTAAATACTGGCGAACTGAGAGGAGGCTGCATATTCGGGGTGAAATTCAGAAGAAATTTCACCATAGGCCCAGATTTTCTCTTAACTGCTGTATTAAGGAGATCAACTTCATCTAAGAGCTCCTGTATGCAGAAATTTGACAATCCGATTTTCTTATCATATAGTATATCAAGAAGTTTCTTTAGAACAAAACACCAGTCATGCTCCACAGAGAACTTCAGAAGCCACTTGATTTTTAAGTGGGATAAAAATGCAGCCTCATGCTTTGGAAGTTCGGTATCATATGCAGAGCGAAACCGCTCCAAAAGCCATCCAAACTCATGAAGAAACTCTAAAGCCTCGTCTCTTTCTTTTGTATTTTCAGGAACAACATCATCATCTTCCAGCAAACCCTCTAACATACAGATTTCGGAACAAATATCTTTCTCCGCAACTATGAATGGCAGGAATCCCGTATTCAACTCCTCATCTTCGATCTAAAAGAGTTAAAGAAGCTGTATGTTATCATCTAGCTTTGTGGATCTAAACCTTCACATAAAAATGGTCACCATTACGAACCTCAACAAATCCTCTGCCACTTATATTTGGGAAAGAGCATGTGAAGTTGAAGAACTGGATCTCCTCATCGCAGTCAAAGCTATCAGCTGAGAGATCAGTATCACAGCAAGGCGCTGAAGCATGTTCATGGATTAATTGCTTCCCTTGGAATGCACAACATAGCCTACAATTATCGGGGAAAATTGAACAAGAACAAATTATTCAAGGGTAAGTATGTGGTTTGCTCCAGTTCAATGTGCAATTATAATATCCTTTTGAACAGACCTTTTGATGCCACTTGTTAGATTTGTGCCTTTCACAGTAAAAGTAGCTTGTTCACATAAAGAAACAGCGATAGGTCTAAAACTCAAGATCATGGGTGCATCCTCATAGCTTAAAAAGAATGACCTGTCTAACAACACTTGACCTGCACCGACACAACAGCCAAAGTATTGGTTAGTGTCACTATGGAAAGGGTTCATGATCAGATTGTACATGCCACAATTTTATCATCTGCCAGAGAATGATCTCATACCGTTGTATATGAATGCAAGTTGGTGACCAACTTTAGCACACATCCATCCGGTTGTCCAGAATATGTCGTTAGAATCCTCTAAGAGCCTTTTCAATCGGGCGACCAGATTCCTCGAAAGCTGGACAAGCAATAGAAATACAAGATTTTCAGAAAATGTTGAAATATGGATAATAAATAATTAGCCATTAATATAATTTAAAAAGAAAAAAAAAGAAACAAGTCGTTCCAAAAGTACCTCTTCCCATGTTCTGCGTGGTAAGCGAACATAGATGGTAAGAACTATACATCCCGGACGGATGTAACTCTCAATGTCAGTCGGGCTTTGAGATAACCAACTGAGGATCTAAAAGATCAAAACAGAACATAGTTCAATGAACAAAATTATAAAGGAAATATCAAATAATAAAATCACCAAAATAAAACAAAGGAAACCTCATTATGCGACATAAGTACCTGACTCCGCAGAACATAAGGAATATCACTTGGATATTTACCGAACAACTTAAAAATGATGCGCTCGGTACAGCACTGCAAGAAAAAAAGGGACTGAAATATCAGGAGATAGTGCAGGAGGAATACCACAACAATGTCTGGTACGTTTCCAGAACTTCAAACTGCAGGAAGAGGACAAGCAGCTAGCAGAAAGCACATAAAAGTCAACAATCAAATTGTCACCAATATCAATATCCAATGTCGTCCCAAACTACTGGGAGATACAAGCTCAAAAGGGGCTCGTTATGAATAAGATCAAGTACTGGAAAAATATGCTGGTTACTAAAATTAACAAAAATAATGTAACATTTATGTCCTTCTGAATTTCATTTCCAACATTTTGAATGTCCAGTAAAGGTCAATCACATCATAAAGAAATATGCAGAAACACAAATGGACAATCAGGATCAACAATTTCTTTTCATAGACAATGAGAATATCGAGCTTTTACAGATTATGGTATACAACAACTAAGCCTTTTTCCATACGGCTACATGGATTCTTTGTTTTCACAAAGCCCTATCATGTGCCGTGCTAGCAGTTAACTCAACATGAGCTAGATAATTCTTTATTGTTTCTTTCTAATACCTTTGTGGTCTTCCTCTTCTCTTTTAACATTTTCACAATATAGCTGTTCATACCTTTTTACAGATTATGTTATAAACTAAAGTTATTTCTCTTTGAGAAAAATTCTCTTCAAGACAATTTACATTGTAATGCTTCTTAAGACACATTAGAAACTAAGACAATTTACATTGTCATGCTTCTTAAGGCACATTAGAAACTTCCGTATCTCCAAAAGATCCATAAAGATGTTGGAGTCGATAAAACATCTTATAGATAACAGGAGAAACCCAACTCTCTTAGCATGACTACTTTAGTAGAAAAAAACCCAGATCCTACTACTCCATCAAGCTGTGACCAACCTTTACTAAGCAAAAGAGATAACTGTGAGATTCTAACTCGCAGCATCCTCTCAACTTGGCATTCAGGAATCAGGAGTCAATTCTACCAAATGAATGAATCCACAAGGTTTTTGAGGCGTCCTTTCTTGGTCCTTTGTTACGGAATGGTTCTCAAGTATATCATTTAGCTATATACTGTTTGATCTTAACAAAACTCTTAGAACCTTAGGATTCTGCAACATGTGTGCACACACAAACACACACTTTGTTGGTGGACCCGTCAAGGAAGGGTACCCCTGGACTGAGTTCTAGATGATGGGAAAATAAACGGAGGAAGTGTTTCCACCAAAAAAGAACGAAAGAAAAAATGTAAAAGCTAACAATCAGTGGAAGAAAGCAGTATATTCCATCCCAATCTCTAGATCTATCATCTAATAGAATTTATTGAGCTGAGTGTTCCATGCATCAACAATTAAACCTTATGTTCAAGAAACCTCACGAAAATTATAAAACTGAAGTCTGAAAATACAAGGAAATCACTCATTTTCTGACTGCCAAAGGGACAGGATCAACAGCCATCACAGTAGAAAAACATCGTGAAATATTAACATCAGATAGTTGTCAGAAAACTTGCACTGTACCTGAAGCTCGGCACTAGAGCTGGATGGTGACTTATCAGATGAGTCTGAGTTCCCGCTCAGTGGAGGAGGACTTGTATGGCCATTAGTCCCCGAATGAATCCTTGCATCCAACTTTTCTGAACTCATAGTTGGTGAAGATTTATCCAATTCGTCTACTTCATCCTGGGACTCAATATATGTCATTTAGGTCGAAATCGTTTAACTTGCCATCAAACTTTTCCCCTCCACTCTTATTTTCTGTAGCATCTAGCTGTTTCTGCTTCACAGGACATTTATCCAGATGATTTCCCACATGAAATATCTGTGGTTCCCCTGCTCCTTTTAGATTGAGATGTTCTGATTGATTGCCATTCATTACAGCAGAATCTTGAATAGTGATGGTTGTTGCATTTGCAGATTCCAGAAGGCCAGATGATCCAGAAGCGGTAGAACATCTAAGGAAACTTGAAAGAAGGTCACGTAATGCTTGTGAAGATACCCCATTAGAAGATTCAACACTTTGTGGATATAGGAGCAACTGAACAAATCTAAGCAACTCTGCTTGGGAGGAAACATTCACGGAACCAGCAAGCATCTTCAAAAGCTGAAACAAGATATCCTCATCAATTTTCTGGTCTGATTTTCTTGCTACAATTCCATAAAGTCTTCATCAATACCGTTGTTTATATATGTGAAAAAAGCAAATTCATAAGAAATTGCTAAAACAAAGAACTATATCAGCATTGAGGAGCAATGTGCAACAATTGAGACAGAAAGGAAACCAAAGCGTATCTCCTAGACCAAGAAAAGATTGTGGTTTTCAGATCTCAACATTCAATTAAAGCATGCAGACCTGCAGAAGGATATATGCAGGTTTGCAAAAGAATATTAAGGATATGTAGCCTGCTTATATTTCTCTTAATATACTGTCCGTCTATGGCTCACATTTTCCACATCACGAGTTGATGAATACAACGTAGCATGCATGATGTGAAAGGTCAGCCTACATTTCTCTTATGATGCACGCTACTTGATATTTACCAGGTACGCTTATTAAATAATTTGCTTATATTTCATTTATTATAGTGTGCTTATATACACACCTTTTTGGGGGGTTTCGGTTTTATTTTTACAAAAAGATACATTTGTTTATAATATATGCACCCCATCTTGTAGCATCTGGGTGTTGACAACACTGAGTCCATATTGATACTTACCACACTGCTCCTAACAGCAATTCGGAAGTCAAAATTGGTTCTGACGCTTGAGGGAAAGGAAACAACAAAAATTCAAAATAATAAAGGATCCATCACAATGTTTCATACTATAATCTAAATGATAATTTATAGGTAGTGGCAAAAACATTAGATAACCAAATAACAGCAACGATGATAAATGCAATTTCTGAAATTATGGAGGCAGAAACATAGACTAGAATCTGCATCATACTATGTTAGCATGAACCTAAAGTCTTATAGAATCATGAATATCATTCATCAAGCAGGCAAGCACTAGCAATTACTGACATCTCTACTTATTTAAGGTGTTGTAGCATCACATGTTTACCAAGTTAAGCCCATGTAGTTAGGATGAGGACTAATAATAAATTAATAATAATGATTATATCAACATAATTTCTAGTAAAGTTTAGGCACAATTACTACTATAAGCAACTCTTACCTGTTCAGTTTAGGAAAATAAATAACAAAGTTAATAACCTATCCGAATGTTAAACTAGGAGACACTTAGAAGTCCTAGAAAAGCAACTGCACAAAATACGTAACTCAATCTCCAAAGAGAGTTAAAATATCTTATTGAAGAAAAGAACCAGTAAGGCTGTGAACATATAACGGCATTATGCATAGTTTCAAAAAACTCACAGTGCATAGCCAAGAGGATCTTTAGAACACTAATTATGATGTACTTGTTGACGTGCTCATTGTTTATGGGATTAGCACCAGAAACAGATTGCATGTTCATCTTCCTTCTTCGCCTGTTGTGACCTGCCAAACGTCTTCTACAACTTCTCTTTCCTTCATCAAATTCTTGTAGCATGTGAAATCTGGAAATATGAATTGACAAGGAAATCATCCAGGGTTACTCGAAGTGATAGAACCAAGAGAACTACTGGTTTTTAAACAGCTACAAGACCTCTGCATGTATCATCAAAATCCATCTTATAAAAATTAAACTGAGATATATTTCATATCACAAAAATGAGGGTCCAACAAATAGTCTCAAGATTTTCAAGTCCTTATTGAACAGAAAATATTAGCAACATTCACATCTGAAGACCAATCCTGACATGTGATTTTCCATATGCAAGTAATGGGCAGGTATATTCACCATCTCATAACCACTAATTGATTGAGAGTACATGCATCAGAAAAGAATAATTAACTGTCTATTTTACTATATGAATGCTTGTGCAGTAAGGCAACATAGATAGCACCACGTTGTTAATGGACTATTTTATTGTAACATGATGAAAGAACTACAAATACTAGCCTAATATGCAACAACCATTCTGTTTATATCAGAAAGCTACAGACAACAACAAAACAAACAACAACTACAACAACAACTAAGCCTTTTCCCATACTAGACGGGGTCGGTTACATGGATTCTTTTTTCCACATATCCCTATCATGTGCCATGTTAGCAGTTAACTCACAATAAGCTAGATCATTCCTTATTGTTTCTTTCCTATTGAAGAATATGAGTTTAGAATCAGTTATAGTAAATTTGATGTTTTAAGTATTATTGTAATTGTCCGGAATACTGAGGGCATTTTGGTAATTTTCTGTACTAAGGGTATTTTGATCATTTTACATTTGACAGCTCCTTATATAAGGGTTGATAGGTTGTATTATAGTGGAGAGTCTGAGATTAAGAAAGAGAGATAGATAGGGGGCGGCCTCCATTGGAGGTTCGCCCCCCTCCTTCAAATCTCCATTATTTACTCTTCATCTTTTGTCAATATTGTTCATATTTGACTATCCGCTGCATCTACTACAAATTCCAACATGGTATCAGAGCCTATTTTGATTATTAGGAGCAGTAGAAGGTGGCGGTAGATTGGAGAGAACATTTGATAAGAAGCAATGGAGGAATTCTATGACTACACTAGCAGTTATGCGAACGAGACAGAGAAGCAATTAGTTTCTGTGGATGACGAAAGCAGCAATATGGCAGGTGAAGCCTTCTCTTTAACCCTTTCGTTGCCCTCGGCCCTGCCGTCCTGCCATCGTCATCGACTCGGCTCCGTCCTTCGGCCATGCGCCATTTTCGTCGATCCTTCCCAGTCTGACAGCATAGGTATGGCAGATTCTGAAAACTTTCCAAACGAACTAGGGTGGTATGTACTTGGTGAGAATGTAGAACATATGGGCTTATATGCTGTCTCTGAGTTGAAAGATCACTATGTAAGCGGTTATATATCTGAAAGTACACTTCTTTGGTCTGACGGTAGAAGTGAATGGATGCCACTGGCTTCAATTCCTGAGTCACTTGCTTGTTTTAGTTCACAAGAAAGTTCTGATTTGGAACATCATAACAAAGTTCCAGAGAATTCGGATAGTGACGGAGACTTCCTTAGATGGCAAAAGGAAATTAGAGAAGCAAAGGCTACACAAAATGGTTCCACATTGGAAGCTGAGACTAATGGTTTTCTTAAGGGTGACGTGGCAGATGTTGATGATCGGCCTCAAACACCTCCCGATGGGGAGGAAGAATTTGTTGATGATCACTAGATACAAATGGGATAAGGGCCTTGGAGCATGGGTTCCTCAGGATGAATCATTTAGTGACACGAAGCAATATGAAGTGGGGGAGATGACTTTCTTGAATGAGGAAGAGTTTTTTTTTTCAACGCTAGATTCTGCAGAAACTTCTCGTGACGTGGAAAATAGTAACTCAGAAAACAAGGCTCAAGACACTGCTGAAGCACATACACAAAAAGAAAGGGAAGCAACCTGACAAGAGAAAAAAAAAAGGAAGAAGAAGGAAGGCTATTGGTTGCCAGATGAGCCATTCTTTCCAAAAGGTGGTTACAACAAAATTCTGAAAATGAAGATTTGAATATCTTTTGAAAAAGGTAACTTTATTCCTTTTGAATTTCAAATACTGGAAATGGCAGTTACAGATTATATTTACTGATTTTGTGGAAAGTAAACCAGAAAAATAGTTATGGAAACTTAATTTACTGATTTGGTGGAAAGGATAAGATAAAAAAAAGGGGGAGTATTATCCCCACATTTTTAGGAAAGAAAATGGTAACTGAAGTCCATCATCTAGATAAAGAAAGTTACTGCAGAGAAAGGAAGGTTTAAATTTAAAAAAAAAAGGGAGGAGGATGGTAAGTTACCTAGTGGGCCCCACCCTTCCCACATTTTGGAAAGTCCTATTGAAGCAGAGATCGATGGTAAAGCTTTGAACACTACGAGTTTTTCGAACAACAGTAAGGCTATTTTGGAAAATGTGAAGAGGAAGGCACAATCTAGTCTGCAGGCTCTTCATGTGAGTATAAAGTGGGTGGAGAGCATCGTGGTAAACCTGGGCCAGATGTTCATTTCTCTACTGAGTCAACCATACAGATCTTTTCACAAAAACAAGAGAATTTGGAGGAAGCAAATGGCTATGGATTTTTCAGCTTTGGGATCAGCACCCACTACTTCATCTATAAAGCACATAAGATACGCAAAAAGAACTATGGAAGTCCTTATCTCCTTTCGCTATGAAGTTTACTACTGACAGGTGGCACAACAAGGTGGGCCGTCGAACAATGTTGCTAGTATGGGGCATGAGAATCTTCAGGAACATGTGGAATCACTACGACTGCATTTTGAGAAAAGCTAACCAAATTAAATATGTTGATGATGTGGAAGGCTTGGATTTACTTCGATGGGATGATCAGCAGAAGATTCAAAAATATGTGAGGTTGCAATTTCAAATGCTAAAGAACGTGTAACTTATGAATACAATATTGAAGTTTCACAAACATCTCGTGCAACTTGTAAACACTGTACGGAGAAGATTGAGAAAGGAAAGGTTTGTGTTGGTGTTAAGCCTGCAGAACAGCGTAGCAAAGGAGGTTCCTCCTGGTACCATGTTAACTGTTTTACAGGGGTCTATCCATCTATCGGACTTGAGGAACTAAACGGCCGGGATAGCCTACCAAATGAGGAGAAATATACTTTGCTCAAAATGGTGAAGAGAGAAACATCTATCTCCAAAAATGATCTTGGCATAGGACAAAATAATGAAGATATGAGGAATTCCATAGTAGCAAAACGCAAAATGATTGATGTTACAGAGAAAAAGACAAAATTTCCAAAATCGAAAGAAAATACCTCAAGGGCCAAAGCAAAGAGTAAGGAAGTTACTGAAGCCATGAAAGCTAACCCAAGCATGGATAATTTGGAAAGAAAGCTTGAGGAGCAGACAAAGGCACTCTGGACTATAAAAGATGATCTTAAAAAGCACGTGAAAACAGCGGAATTGCATGAAATGCTTGAAGCCAATAATCAAGACTCAGGAGGATCAGAATATGATTTGCGAGAGCGTTGTGCTGATGGGCTGTTGAATGAAGGGCAATATTACCTTGATTGCATGACTCGACAATATGGTGTTGTCCCTATTGTGGAACACTACGCCTGAATGGTCGATCTTCTTCAGCATTGTGGAACACAAGAACAACTTCCAGGGGAAAGGTTGAAGTCACGTTGCAAGGGAATGATGCAGTAGACCAAATGTTTGAGTAATTGCCCAAGAGAGATATTTACCTACACATCAAGTGTTTGAGAAAATGTTCAAGAGGGTTGAAAGTTCATAAAAAGATTGTAAAAGATATAAAGTAGTACATGATGATTATCTTCATTGGAAAAACAACATAATTGAAAATAGAAGGAAAGATGGAATGCAGAAAATCAGTCTTTTTTTACTACATATGCATG
Organism: Brasenia schreberi; assembly: GCA_036023115.1. NCBI lineage: Eukaryota > Viridiplantae > Streptophyta > Magnoliopsida > Nymphaeales > Cabombaceae > Brasenia > Brasenia schreberi. The sequence goes on along the minus strand of JAYKKT010000092.1, from coordinate 29,732,506 downwards.
AAAAATCAAATCATAAAAGAGGCTAGAGGAATTGATTGGTATGAAATATGGCAGTATCACCAAGAAGCATGAAAGTTAAAACCTTGAGTTCTGAAGTAAACAGCCAGGAGGGCTGAAAAACGGCTGCAGTCACGATGTGAAGGGGCGCAGACCGACTAGTATAAGCAGATATCTGTATTCTGCTATTTGAGTGGTAGAGAGAGGGCATCCAACCAACATACCGACTGCAGCCACCATGTGAAGGGGCGCAAGAAAAACCGTGTGAAGTGTGTATGGTGGAGTAGTACTTCCTATCACAAAAGATCAACTTTCTCAAGAGTAGGAAAAACATGTTTTTTGAAGTGTAGTTGCCGAATCACTTTATGGAAAAGAAGAAAGAGAGAGGGAGCAACCGACATCCATAGAAGGGTCGTGTGCTACACATGTGTTCTTGATTGTTCAAGTTGTTTTACAAAGCCTCGAATAGATCGCTCGCTCGAAGAGATCGCTCGTGCACATGTGTTGAAGAAAGTCATGTTAATGATCAGCTAGGAAGGCTGAGGTGATGCTGCAGCCAAAGATGCTGCTTGAGATGATCAGCTAGGAAGGCTGAGTTGGTGTTGCAGCCATAGATAGTGCTTGAGATGATTAGCCAGGAAGGCTAAATTGATATTGCAGCCATATATGCTGCTTGATATGATCAGCTAGGAAGGTTGAGTTAAAGAGGTTGCAGCCAAAGAAGCTGTTGAAGATTAGACCATTGATGAAGACAGATGAAGAATGTTGCAGACAGATGAAGATTTTTGGCAAGTTTGGAGTTTGAAGTATCTCACTCCCAACTTTAGGGGGGGTGTTGAAGAATATGAGTTTAGAGTCAGTTATAGTAAATTTGATGTTTTAGGTATTATTGTAATTGTCAGGAATACCGAGGACATTTTGGTAATTTTTTGTACTAAAGGTATTTTGGTTATTTTACATTTTCCAACTCCTTATATAAGGGTTGATAGGTTGTATTAGGGTCGAGAGTCTAAGATTAAGAAAGAGAGATAGATGGGGGCGGCCTCCATTGGAAGTTCGCCCCCCTCCTTCAAATCTCCATTGTTTACTCTTCATCTTTTGTCAATATTGTTCATATTTGATTATCCGTTGCATCTACTGCAAATTCCAACATTTCCAACACTTTTGTGGTCGTCCTCTAACTCTTTTAATACTTTCCAATTTCAGTTTTTAATACCTTCTTACAAGTTCTTCTTTTGATCTTCTTTCTATATGTCCAAACCATCTTAAACGATATTCTCTCATTTTATCCTCTATTGGTGTCACTCCTAATTTGTTTCTAATAACCTCATTATGTATACTGTCTTTTCTTGTATGACCACTCATCCATCTCAACATCTTCATTTCTGTCATAGACATCTTTTGTACATGTTGATGATTAATTGCCCAACACTCAAAACCATAAAACATGGCAAGCCTAATTGTTGCTCTATAATATTTACCTTTTAACTTTAATGGTATCTTCTTATCACAAAGAATACCTTATGCTCCTCTCCATTTTAACCAACCAGCATTAATTCTATACATAACATCTCCATCAATTCTTCCATCACTCTAAAAAATTGACCCTAGGTATTTAAAACTTTCATTTTAGGGGATTCGATGTGTGCTAATTTTAATTTCTATACCCTTTGAGATAACCAAATGACCAATTTTCTATTAAGTCGGAGGCCTTTGCTTTCTATTGTTTCTCTCCATAGTTCCAATTTTCTATTAACTTTTTCCTTAGACTCCTCCACTAATACAATGTCATCTGCAAATAACATACACCAAGGTACTTCATCTTGAATATGTTTTGTTAACTCATCAATCACCATTATAAATAAGTATGGACTTTAAGTTTATCCTTGATGTAACCCAATATTAACTTCAAAGAAGTATGTCATTCCTTCATGAGTCCTCACACATGTTTTTGCACCATCTTACATGTCTCTTATAAGGTTAATGTATGTCAACGAGATACCTCTTTTTTCTAAAGTTCTCCAAAGAACCTCCTTTAGCTTACCGGATAATGTTCCGATATTCCAAGAACCAATACGAATCTTATTATCTAGGACTAGCTTCCTTACCCCCCGCATCCGTCCATATTCAAAATGCAGAGACCCTCTCTGAAAATTATTCACTACATTTGGGCAGCAATGCAACGGGACTAACTTCTTTACCCACACTTGTCCATGATGTGGGAACTCTCTCAGTTCACTACATTCGGGCAAAAATGTAGTGGCCCTTGCTTAGTTATTACTGCGTTCTGGCTCTGCAGCACGTCGCTAGGCGGGGACGCCCCAAAGCAATGCTCATAATTTTTGTAATCCATGTTATAAAATCCGACGAAGTTTTACGCTGGCTGTCGAAAGCCTAACACAACCCTCCTCCTTTATCCGGGCTTGGGACCGGCAATGCAAGGGTGATCCCTTACATGGGCGGAATTATCAGAAAGCTACAGACATGTTCTATAATTACGACGTTTTGGTTTCCAACTAAATGACATAAAAGTCAGGCACAAGATTGAGAAGCAGGATGTATGAATTGCCATTTGCCACCCAAAAGATTGTGGGATGGCAAAATACTTCAAGCAAAGCAAACTGTATTAAACGGATACTAATATGTGTATTTCAAAGTTAAGAATACCAAAGTAGACCTTTATACTCAATATCCTCAACAGAAACCTACCTATTAGACTATCACAAATGGAATATGTGCGTTCAGCAATACCTCCTAGAAAATGTCATCAACATATTATATACCTGTATTAGAGATATGCCAGAGTTAATTTATTTCTTAAGAAAGTGTTTTGTATTTGAGCTGTATTAGACTTTGAACCTATTGGGTGACTTCTCTTTTCAATTCACTAACAGAAACAAAGTGTGACCATGAGGAAACGATAAGGACATCAAGTTATTTAATTTGACATGGCCAATCACACATTATAATAACAACAAAAACAATACCCCTCAATGAGAAGACCTTGTTCCATGTGACAAAACCAATAAAAAGAACTATGACCAGACAGAAAAACAACGATGCCCTAGATATCACATTGTGCCTAATGCAATGTGGGTGTCTACTACGTGCATGCAAAGAAAGACTGTTCATTTTATCCTTCAAATCATGTTTCTATTTTGTAACAATAAAAATAACATAAAGATGCACACATCTATATATGATCCAGTTTAGAATATGACTTTCATCAAGTAAGTCCTCCCTTGACAATTGCTTTAAAATATTTCCACTCTTTTTGGTGCTAATTTTCCTAACCCGCAGTTTGTGATTGATCAGGTTGCTGAATCTGGACTCTTACAATAATATTACAGTGATCATTTGAAACGAGACAAATTGAAACAAAGGCCCTAAGTGGGAACCATGCAAGCCTTTCACATGATTTTTCAAGTAGCATTTGCCACCTAGTCTAAAAAGTCATCTCCATCACCAATTTGCATGTAACGCATGTTGCATAAACAAAAATAAAAAGAGGCACGTTAACATGACAAAACAATTAGATTAGGACCATGATAACTTCTAGGAAGGACCTACAGATGATAATGGCAAAAAGTATGTAGACCAGTTTATGATCCACTTCGGTGTTTCATTCACTCTATGTTCTTATGCCAGTTGAAGAAGTCTTCTGTCAATAAGTTAAAGGAAAACATCTTAATTTTCGTTATTACTTGGTGATTGCTTTAGATTGTTGGAAGTCGTATTATTCTCAAACAAGAGAATAGTGAACTTCAATCCGAAGCTTGCAAATGCGGTTTCTAATTCTATATGCCAAGAGATCCCAAGTACACTAACAGCAGAAAGTTGATAATCCTTGAACTACACCACTTCTAAAAGTAAATAAGAATAACATTATGAGAAAAGTCGTAAGGGCTAGGACGTCACCTGCTGCACTGTTGACAAAACCTCTGTGTGACGCCTCCAAGGCTAACAGTTGTAGACTTGGAGTGCACTTCGCAGACCTTATGCCGTCTATGGTAGTCCTTAGCATCCCGAAGATCAGTTTTACAGCCATCGACCTGGCAAGTAGGATGACTCGACACCGCTAGAGGTGGCTTAGACCTTTTCCCATCTTTACCTTCATATTTCCCATTTTCCAACCAAGGAGTTAAATGGTTGGTGTTACCTCCTCCGATATTTAAAGAAAGGGACTCATCTGCTAACGTAAAGTCACCATCCACTAAGACTTTCCTACGCTTCTCCAATGTTGTGGTTCCATTTCCAACCGCATTAGCTAGCTCATTCAAATTAGACGGATTACTCAACCTAAAATCTTTGGTTGGAGTATTGGAATTCGAGGGCTTAGCGATGAACAGATGCCCATTCCATCGCCAATCGTTCAGATCCCACTCGTGATCCCGCTGGACATCCATCAGTTGTTTTCCCTTCAGCATGCTCCGAATTCTATGAGGGTCACCTTCGATCCGAGTCTCTGATTCTGCCATGGAAACTGCTCATAGATTGAGTTATTAACCCATCTTGCCAAAACCCGAACCCCTCTGGCTCTAACTCTCAACCCTTTCTACAACCCCAATCCCATCACCATCACCATCACCATCACCATCACCATGCCACAATCCGTTCTCTCTCTTCAGCCAGTAGACCCTCAAAAAGCACAAAAACAGTACTCCAACATGTTTCTGAACACAGATAACAAGCACCAAGTCCTTTCTTTATGACAAATTCTCCTCCTTTGAATACCTTCAATCAGCGGATCCACCAATTCATCAGAAACCAACCAACAAGATAAAAAGAGGAAAAGAAGAATGCACACGTCTTCGAATCTTGAGAAACTGAAAACCCCATATTTCCCTCAGAAGATAAAAGAGAATAAGCGACTAAACTCAACCATATACGGCGAACAGAAAAAAGGGGGAGATGAGAGAAAGGAGAACCAAAAGAACAGACTTAATTTTGAATCCTCACAAACCTTTACTAAATCAAATCACAAAGGAAGCACAAGAGAGAAACCGATCACCCACTGTGCTAATTTCCAACAGTTTGACGAAGGAAGCAAAGGCAGGAAAGCAACTGTGTAAACCGGAAACCGCGTTTAACAACCCTTTTCGCTCTCTCTCTCTCTCTCTCTCTCTCTCTCAACTGTCTATATGGGGTGAAGAATGAACAGGAACGACGCAATTAGATTAAAAGAAGGTTATCAGGAAAAGGACTATCGGGCCCACAGAATTTGTCCTCTCTCTCTCTTGACTCACACGCCACTCAAATTGGTGGAACCCACGACACAGGATTTGCAGAGAAATTCACTGACTGACTGAAGATGGTAAATTCGATTGCGCACGTAGATGCTGAAATTCACCTGGTGATTGATCATTTACCACGCAAATATGGCAGTGAGACTCGATTAGGCGACTACCCATCAGAGATCGATCGCCATCGAACCTTGAATACAACTTCTTGGACTCGTTGGCTGCTCACTTTTTGCCCCCTTTTTCTCCAACAATCCCCCGCGTCACTCGGGGGCAGCATTTACTGCAAACCTTTTCCCGCGATCTCCTTTATTTACGTGAAACTGCCGGAGGAAACGCACTTTATGTTACAAGAACGATTCAGTGGGGCTTCCTGCCAAACCCCACTCACCCTTCAAAGAAAAAGGAGTTCAGTTCCCGCAGCGTGGCCATCTACTATGCCTAATCCCAACTTGCAAAACAGCCTTCATCCTCAAGGTAAAGGTGAGAGAGTATGGTATGGTTTGGTTGTTTAGGAAAACCGGAACTGATGGTTCAAATCGCATACATTCTCATGAAAAGTCTAATATGCTTGTCATGTTATATGTTTGCATATCTTGCAAATCGCATACATTCTCTTCATGAAAATGAATTCTTAATATTAAGAAGAAAAGGATAAAAAATACACATATAAATCAAGCACACCTGAAAAAAGCACACACATAACTTTTACTTTTTTATCTCAATAAAACATTTTCTCGATTGAACAGTTGAGATTTATAAGAATATGAAAGTACATGGCAAGCATTTTAGGCTCACCCACCTCTCTCTCTCTCTCTCTCTCTCTCTCTCTCTCTCTCTATATATATATATATATATATATATATATATATATATATATATATATATATATATATATATATATATATATATATATATATATATATATAGCACATTCATGCTCAGATCTGCCTAAACATCTCAACCATTTAATTAGCATGATCAATTATTGAGATTTGACATAAAAAATTAAATAAAAGTATTATTATACTTTTATACCTTACATTTAATAAACCATGCTTTGTTTTATTATCTTATCATCTATCTCAAAGATTGGTTGAGAGGATAAAGTGGAATCGGTTGAAAAATGATAAAGTGTATTTGAGTATGGATTGGGTATTGGGTATGTGCATGGACCATGCTCTCTCTCTCTATGTATGTATATGCACCAAGACACCTAAAAAGACACGTGTACTTTTAACTTTTTTAGTTTGAACTTAACCATCCAACTTTTAACTCAAGAAGGATAGCTGAGATTTTTAAGAATAAGACAAGTATATAACATGTTAAGCATATTAGACTCTCTCTCTCTCTCTCTCTCTCTCTCTCTCTCTCTCTCTCTCTCTCTCTATATATATATATATATATATATATATATATATATATATATATATATATATATATATATATATATATCATGCACCATACTTTCCCTTTCACAACCAGCCCATGCATCACAGTCATACACCTTATGTGGGGCCTCATTCCTTCTCTTTCGAACTTCTTGAACCCCACAAATGGTTGAAAGGGAAACCCTACATTCAACCAAAGGGGTCCATTTTAGTTTAACCTGATCATCTAGCTATTCTACATCTACAGTCAGGCCAAAAATCTCATGTTCACAACTTGAAGCCATTAAGCCAGCTCAAGAGCATGTTTGATGTTATGGAGAAATGCAATGGTGCCCCCTTCAAATCCCGCCTTCTTCTCGGTCACATGAAGCTGTAATACATGGAAATAGAGTTGTTGGGACTAGATAAACTATAAAGTTCGTTAGTCAACTCATGGCTGTCGAGGATATTGAGGCTTTATCCTTTATACGTTCCTCCGGAACTGTCATCTTTGACAGGAACTCCCAATCGATATCATTCACATAGATGATAAGCCATTTACCTGAAATCTGCTTTTGAATTCATTAAGATATGTTGGGTTTTCTTCTTATTCTTTTTTTGAATTCTTTTTTTGAGACTGATGCATGACTTTTCCATCAGGCTGCAGAGTTTAACTTATTCTACTTAGGGATGTACCAAAGTACATCCAAAATGGGATACTTTTGCTTATTTCGAATATTGTTCTTTTTAGTAGATAAGACCATGGAAGGAGGCAATGGAAAGCGTGAACTCTGGCACAGCACTGTCTCAAGTAATTAAATAATAATAGCCAAAAGTGAGTAGAATTTTAAAGAGAACCATTACATCTTGGAATCTTCTTTTTTCTTTTCCAATCATAATTTTAGATTGGGTTGACTACATGGATTCTCCGTTTTCACATATCCTATCATGTGTCATGCTAGTAGTTAACTCAATATAAATTAGATCATTCTTTATTGTTTCTTTTCAACACTTTTGCTGTCGTTCTCTTCTTCTTTTAACATTTTCACAATCTAATTTTTAATTTCTTATGTGAGCATTCTTTGGTCATCTTTTTACGTATCCAAACCATCTTAAAAGATTTTCTCTCATTTTATCCTCTATTTATACTACTCTCAATTGATTTCTAATAACCTCATTATGTATACAGTCTTTACTTGTGTGACCATTCATCCATCTCAACGTCTTCATTTATGCTACGGACATCTTTTACACATGTTAACGGCCTAATACTCATAACCATAAAATATAACAGGTCTAATTGTTGCTCTATAATATTTACCTTTTAACTTTAATGGTATCTTCTTATCATAGAGAATACTTGATGTCCCTCTCTATTTTAATTAACCGGCATTAATTATATATGTAACACCTTCATCGATGTTTTCATCAGTTTGAAAATTTGAATCTAAAGATTTAAAACTTTCCTTATGAGGGATGCATTGTGTGTCAATCTTAATTTCTATATCCTCTCAAGTACTCAAATGGTCAAACTTATATTCCATATATTATGTCATTGTTTTACTAAGTCAGAAGCCTTTACTTTCTAATATTTCTCTCTATAGTTTCAATTTCCTATTAACTTTTTCCTTAAACTCATCCACTAACATAATATCAACTGCAAATAACATCCACTAAGGTACTTTATCTTGAATATGTTTTGTTAACTCATCAATGACCAATATAAACTCCGCCCATGTAAGGGATCACCCTTGCATTGCCGGTCCCAACCCCGGATAAAGGAGGAGGGTTGTGTCAGGCTTCCGACAGCCAGCGTAAAACTTCGTCGGATTTCTACAACATGGATTACAAAAATTATGAGCATTGCTTTGGGGCGTCCCCGCCTAGCGACGTGCTGCAGAGCCCGAATGCAGTAAGAAGTAAGCAAGGGCCACTACATTTTCGCCCGAATGTAGTGAATCAATTGCAGAGAGGGTTCCCACATCATGGACGGGTGTGGGTAAAGAAGTTAGTCCCGCTACATTGCCGCCCGAATGTAGTGAAAAATTTTCAGAGAGGGTCTTCGCATTTTGATTATGGACGGATGCGGGGGATAAGGAAGCTAGTCCTAGATAATAAGATTCGTATTGGTTCTTGGAATATCGGAACATTATCGGGTAAGCTAATAGAGGTGGTAGATACTATGATTCGGAGAAAGATTCATATTCTATGTTTACAAGAGACAAAATGGGTTGAAGAAAAAGCAAAGGAGATAGAGGATACAAGTTTTAAATTATGGAACTCAGGTAAAGAAAAGGCCCGAAACGGAGTTGGTATTATCATAAATAAAGATTTAAAGGAGAGTGTAGTAGACATACAACGATATGGTGACCGAATCATGACATTGAAATTAGTGTTAGGAGCAGAGGTTTTGAATATAGTTTGTGCTTACGCACCCCAAGTAGGACTAGAAGATAGTATAAAGACAGTTTTTTGGGAAGAGTTAGATAAAGTGTTTTCAAAAGATTCCACAAAGAGAGATGATTTATTTAGGAGGAGATTTAAATGGACATGTCGGTAAAGAGGCATTAGGATATCAAGGGATTCATGAAAACTTTGGTTATGGGGATATAAACGAGGAAGGTAGGGAGATTTTAAATTTTGCTATGTCATTTGATCTCTTTATAGTCAATACAATCTTCAAAAAACGAGATGAACATTTAATTACTTATAAGAGTGGCTTATCACAAACACAAATTGATTACTTTATTTGTAGAAAAAAAGATAGAGCGTGTTGTAAAGATTGTAAGGTAATTCCAGGAGAAAGCTTAACCACCCAACATCGACTTTTAGTTATGGATTTACAAATAAAAAAATGGACAAAGAAGAAAAGAGTGCATCGAAATATTCGGACTAAATAGTGGAACCTCAAAAGCGAGAAAGAAGATATATTTAAACAGAAAGTCCTTCAAGGAGATGTTTGGAATTATGTTGGCACACCTTGTGATATGTGGAACAATATGGCTATACATATTAGGAAAGTAGCGAAAGATGTATTAGGGGTATCTAAGGGAGGTGTACCGGCACAAAAAGAAGCTTGGTGGTGGAGTGAAGTAGTACAAAATAAAATCAAGGCAAAGAAGGCATGTTACAAATTACATTATGCTAAGAAAACTAGTGAAACTTTAGAAGCTTATAAGAAAGCAAAGAAGGAAGCAAAAAAGGCCGTTAGTGAAGCAAAAACTAAGATTTGGGAGGACTTATATAAAAAACTCAACTCAAAAGAGGGTGAAAGAGATATTTTTAGGATAGCTAGGGCTAGAGATAAGAAAACTAAAGATCTTAATTATGTTAGATGCATAAAAGACGAGGATGAAAAAATTCTAGTGGCGAATGATGATATAAGAAATAGATGGAAAAACTATTTTTATTATCTTTTTAATGAAAATAAAGATGTTAGTATTAGTTTAGGAGATTTAGCGAAGTCAGAAAAGTATATAAACCACAATTTTTACCGACGTATTCAAAAGAATGAAGTCAAAGAGGCTCTTAAACATATGAAGAGTGGTAAATCGGTAGGACCAGATAATATTCCTATAGAAGTTTGGAAAATACTAGGAGAAATAGGAATCACTTGGCTCACAAGACTATTTAATGAAATATGGAAAAACCAAAAGATGCCCGAGGAATGGAGAGAAAGTACACTTATACCCGTATATAAGAACAAGGGAGACATTCAAAATTATGCGAATTATCGAGGCATCAAGTTAATGAGTCATACTATGAAATTATGAGAAAGAATTATCGAACGTAAGTTAAGACAAGTATCAAGTACAATAGAGAACCAATTTGGATTTATGCCAGGTAGATCTACTATTGAAGCGATTCACCTTTTGAGACGTCTTATGAAACATTTTAGAGCAAAAAAGAAAGACCTTCACATGATATTTATTGATCTAGAAAAAGCTTATGATAGGGTATCGAGGGAGGTTCTTTGGAGAACTTTGGAAAAAAGAGGTATCCCATTGACATATATTAACCTTATAAGAGACATGTATGATGGTGCAAAAACATGTATGAGGACTCATGAAGGAACGATAGACTTCTTTGAAGTTAATATTGGGTTACATCAAGGATCAACTTTAAGTCCATACTTATTTATAATGGTGATGGATGAGTTAACAAAACATATTCAAGATGAAGTACCTTGGTGTATGTTATTTGCAGATGACATTGTATTAGTGGAGGAGTCTAAGGAAAAAGTTAATAGAAAATTGGAACTATGGAGAGAAACATTAGAAAACAAAGGCCTCCGACTTAGTAGAACAAAGACAGAATATATGGAATGTAAGTTTGATCATTTGGCTACTTCAGAGGACATAGAAATTAAAATTGGCACACATTGCATTCCCCAAAAGGAAAGTTTTAAATACCTAGGGTCAATTTTTCAAAGTGATGGAAGAATTGATGGAGATGTTACACATAGAATTAATGTTGGTTGGTTAAAATGGAGAGGAGCATCAGGTATTCTTTGTGATAAGAAGATACCATTAAAATTAAAAGGGAAATATTATAGAGCAGCAATTAGGCCTGCCATGTTTTATGGTTCTGAGTGTTGGGCAGTTAATCATCAACATGTACAAAAGATGTCTGTGACAGAAATGAAGATGTTGAGATGGATGAGTGGTCATACAAGAAAAGACCGTATACATAATGAGGTTATTAGAAACAAATTAGGAGTGGCACAAATAGAGGATAAAATGAGAGAACATCGTTTAAGATGGTTTGGACATATAGAAAGAAGATCAAAAGAAGAACCTGTAAGAAGGTTAGAAAAACTAAATTTGGAAAGTATTAAAAGAGGTAGAGGACGACCACAAAAGTGTTGGAAAGAAACAATAAAGAATGATCTAGCTTATTGGGAGTTAACTGCTAACATGGCACATGATAGGGATCTGTGGAAACAAAGAATCCATGTAGCCGACCCCGTCTAGTATGGAAAAAGGCTTAGTTGTTGTTGTTGTTTGTATCAATGACCAATATAAATAAATATGAACTTAAAGTTTATCCTTGATGTAACACAATATTAACTTCAAAGGAGTTTGACATTCTTTCATTAATCATCACACATGTTTTTGCACAATCGTACATGTCTCTTATAAGATTTATGTGTCAATAAGATATCTCTCTTTTCCAAGGTATGACCATATCATAACCTTTTTCTAGATCAATAAATATCATGTGAAGGTTTTTCTTTTTTCTTCTAAAATATTCTATATCTCAATAGGTGAATCTCTTTTATAGTAGATCTATCGAGCATGAATCCAAATTGGTTCTCTATTGTACTTGATAATTGTTTTAACCTACGTTTGATAATTATTTCTCATAATTTCATAGTATGACTCATTAACTTAATAACTCGATAGTTCGCACAATTATAAATATCTCCCTTGTTCTTATATATATATATATATGGGTATAAGTATACTCACTTTTCATTTCGCGGACATCTTTTGGATTCTCCATATTTCACTAAATAGTCTTCGAAGCCAAGTGAGCACCATCTCTCATCTTTCCAAGACATTTAATGTCTTTTATATTTATCTGTATGTGTATGCGCACGAGGTATAGGTTTGCACAAGAAAACCAAGTGTTGTGTGTGTGTGGCGTGTGAGAGAACATGGCTGCACGGGAATACTAAGTGCTCCCTCTCTCTCTCACGTATACACTAACACAAAACACACACAGCTTGGTGGATACATACCAACGCTTCTACACACACTATTCAACATGGGCAGTGCACACCAAGTTTTAAAGACGACAAACACACACACAAAGTTCGGACTTTGAAAGAACTGCACCTAACCATGATTTGCTATAGTATAAGACATGCAGGAACATGCAATTGGAAACTAGAGTGCAGAAATGATTACACCAATCCTTTCAATTTGCGCAGCTTTACCCAGACCAAGAGATCAAGTCCTCATCACAGAAAATCAGTTTTCATTAGAAGAGAAGGCAAGTGCATTAGCAATGCCGAAAATTAACTGTACAGTCTTAAGTCTTCGAAGCTTTAGGTACAACTTTTCACATAGACACAACAAGAGACTCTTGCATGACTGACCTCTACATGATAATTAACAAAGTCATGCTTTGCTAGTTCAGCATAAATAAGCAAGACACAATGGCACAAGCACGGACGACACTGGCTGACTAGCATAAAAGAAATCCAAGAAACAGATCTCACCTTCACCTATAATTGTTATTTCACTTCAATTTCTTCGCAAGACCATTTCCCAGCTTTTAATCCACAGTTTCTTCAGTCCCCCTGCACAAACCTTTTGGCGTATCCAACGCTGGTTCCACCATGACTCACCACACAATCCAATCTCTATATACAAAATTATGAAACAGTTGCTGCTTCCAGCTGATCCAATGCTTGTTGCTAGGATCAATCGTCACCTTTCTCATTTTTCTCGCTGCCCAAAGCATCAATTAGGCTTCCTGACAAGCTATCAGAGATAGAAGCATCCAGTGGGCGGGTTTGTATATTCAAATTGTTTGATGGAAATGGCTCCTGCATGATTATACAGAGTGCACAAAGTGATAATGCGTTCGTCTTTGGCGGCAAACAAGCAAATCCATTAAATGAAATGCTACCTGGTCACCAGCCTCAAAACCCTCAGAGTCGAAGAGAATAGGCCGGCAGCGCTTATCTTCATTCATTAGGCTTGAATTCTGGAAATGGGCCACAAGGGCCTGCTTGCCTTGGATGCGGGCATAAGCTAGCGAAGCTACCTTCTCACTGTTAAATTTCTCCCACTTCTTGCCATTGAATGACTGAAAGGGTAAGAAGTTCAGGATTGATTCATATGTACAATGAATTAATGCTTCAGACAGTTAATGGCATTGGCATAAAACATGTTTCCGTCCACATTGAAAGGTAAAGGATACATACTCAACATCAAACAATGGATCGCAATAATAAAATAAATGTTTAAAAGTTAATATGCAGCACTTACTATTTAGTTCATCCTAAAATAGTAGATACAGCAACAGATAAAGAACACTTCTTCAACTTCAAATAATGGATCATATACACAGAATCGTTTTCCCAAATAGACAGAATCCATACATCAGTTGGTTTTAAAATATTAGATCCAGCTAGTTCTAAATCAGGAAAATACTAAGATCATGCATCCTTAATTCTCAAATATCAAATTTCCAAGTAATGATACCAGAATCTGGACTCAGTAGGCGGATGGCTTTTAAGATTGTGTGACAGCCTTCAGATTTTAACAGTGTCAGCAACAAAACACGGTCATTTTGACACACAGGTACAAACTGTAGTGATATAAAGAACAACAATACCTCATAGAATGGGATAATGTAGGACGGGAACACCATATTTATAAAGGCGTAACCCACATTGCACTTGTTCTGCAGACATAGAATAGAACATCAGATGAAGGTGAGCCCCAGGCATTTTGATGTTCACTACATGTATTGAGATAACAAATACCTTAAAGTCAATCGGCAAGTACAAAAAATCGTATGTTCCCTTGTGGTTCTCATCAATGGCTGCTAATATCATCTTAGATGTATACCTGAAACTCAAAAATGTCATCTTGCCAAAGAGAAGTAACATGAAAAACAATGGAGCATATTACAAAACACAACTTCAAGAATGTTTATCTGGAAGAGAATCAGATTGTCTTACTTGTTAGGAATGTTTTTTATCATGAGTGTCGTCCGTGTATCTTCACCACTCACAATTTTATCCAAGTCAAGTTGATACTGTTTCTTGCTGTCTAATTGATTCAAACTGCTCTCAACTGGTCGGCTTCTTCCTCGATCAGCAAATCCATCAATGCTGGTGAAAGGCCCAGCAAATGGACCATTTCTAAGCATCAAATTCCCTAACCTTTGTGAAGGCAAGACTCGGAAATTTGATGAGCTAGTTTCCAGCACATGACCAACACCAGAATTCATGGTTCTGGTGCCGAAATTCATCATGTAAGCTCCTTCATTGTGATTTAAACCCATGCCCCCAAAAGCAGCATTATTCATAAAACTCATTTCTGGGGAATCTGGAAAGAAACCATAATGCCTCTCAAGAGGAATGCCAGATGGTAAAGAACCAACATGATGCTGATGAGTCGATGAACTCATAAAAGATGCTTGCTGATTAGAATATGAATATCCATGTCCTTGTCCAGTAGTGGTGAAAGGTCTCCCAGTCGTTGAAGCAGGCCAGCCCGAGGAATGGGTGTGTGCAGAATAAGGGGTGGGACTACCCCAAAGGAATTGAGGCCCAGTCAATGTACCAATGCCAGATGCAGTAGAAGAAGTCAGGCCAAAAGAGGTTACACTTGCAGGACTCTGACTCATATTTAGCATCACTCCATTGCCCGGAAAGGAAAGAGAATGATGAGTACCAGCCCCATTCATGGAACTACTGTTTGACAAGGCTTGATCTGCATGGCTTCCCCTGCCTTGGTCTTTACCAATAGGTGCGATCTTGACAGCATTAGATCCTAGAGGTGGCAATACAGAAGCTAATCCGGGTGAATGGTTGCTGCCTATGGGACTGATTATTCCCAAACCTGGAGATGGGATGGAAACATGCAACAAGCTGCTTTCATTTGGGCTGCATTGTGACCAAGTACCTGCAGCAAGTACATTCAGCTTCAGCTGGGATCTTTCCCCATTAGCAGATTGCAACTGGATCGACAATAGGCCAAACAGAACTCAATAAACAAAAACCTGGAGGAGAACCGCCAATAGGAGAACCCACTTGAGGTCGGTAACTTCTGGCTTCCTCCTGGTCCAGCTCCTGGCTCAGTTGCTGCATCAAACTGAAACAGACAAACCATCATGTTTACTCGACCTAACCGTTTTAAAGCATGACGAGGACAAATACCAATACCCAAAAGCAAAAAGGAGATTCACAGTATCAGGTGAATGCGTCAGGAGAGTTTTCTTTTCTTACAAAAGCTACTAAGGGCAGTTGTCAGTTCACAACCAAAAGAACATAAAGAAATGTATTGTAATGTTCAAATGCAAATGAAGAGTTTAGCACAAAGGGTTCAACATCATTCAGAAATCAAGATTCGTGGTTGTTCCATCTGGAGGGTTTAAGAATCTGAACAGGTCATATTCCGTTCCAAGTTCACAGAATCTGTCTGACACAAGGAGAAAAACAAATTAGATTAAAGTTGGATTAGGAAATTTGGTATCAGATTCTTGTATCTAACGCTGAAGTCCCAAAAGCATCAAATGACCTGATCCTATTACATGTAGAAGATATATGACTACCTATTTGGGTTCAGATTCAGTATTAGTATTACTTTTCCATCTGACCGTGACTCCCAACCTAAACCTGATTCATCAGATCTTTATCTGACTGGAGTCCGATATGCTTACATCAATATTTTTGTTATATCAACCACATTATTTTTTTAAATCTTCAGCACAAAGAAAAATGAACCAAATAATTTTGGAAACATAATTCGGAAAGATTGGAACTGAAACGCTTGTTATAAATAAAATCAAGCACCGCATTTAAAGTACCAAGGACAATTTATTGCAAGACAATCATGAACAAGGTCATCGTTCAATATGGTAACTAATAAAAAAACTCTCTAGCATCTCGATTGTGGTCTGCCTTGTGCTTGTTTGACAACCACTTTCATGATTGCAGTGAAAGCAATGGCAGGCAAAGATATGATTAGCAATGATATTCTCACATGAATTGTTATAGGTAGAGAGAGAGAGAGAGAGAAAGCGAGAGAGCAATAGACATACTTTCGCCGAGCTCCGCCTGGGCGGCTTGGTTCAAGCTTTATCCGTTTCCCAGCAATGTCACTCCTATTTAAAGCTCGAAGGGCAGCTTCTGCTGCTCTGACATCATAAAATTCAACAAATTTGTGATGCCGCTTATGTGGGGTCTCCCGTATCTATTCATGGAATTCCATTAGAAAACAAGATGAAATTTATTGGATTTGTTAGAGAAGAAAGAAGCAACACAACCAGAATGATGATCTTAACCTCTTTGATTTCTCCATATGCCCCAAATATCTGGCAGAGATCATCATTTGAAACTGAGGGGTCTAGATTAAAGACCACAAGGGTTCCTTGATTTATATCTTTCTCTGAAGGATTATCCTGGAATTTGAGATGAAAATTATTAATTAGATCTGCAGCTTCAAGATCAAAGACCAAAGTTTTCTTTCATACAACAAACCTTTGGAATTGAAAAGTGAATATCAAGTTTCCTCCTGCGTAATGGTTTATTTTGCAATGCACGCATTGCAGTTCGAGCATCCCGGATATCATAATATGATATCATCACGAATCCCCTGTGTTTGCAAGCGGTGTACAGTGTCCTGATGGCACCAAATTGCTGCAAAACGGGAAACAACATCCATTTGGCAACGTTTTGTCAATGATAAACATTAACAAATTCATGCACCTACCCGAAAGTGACCAAAAAATGCAATAGATGTGATACTAACTGAGTATTGCTTTGCAAGGTCATTTTCTAGAACTTTTTAAATAAATGTTAACTGTCAACATAAAAGAACAAAAGGAATGTCGTAAAAATCTAATTGTCTTCTCTACTCATTTGACAAAAGGATGATCACTTATTTTAGTTCTGCTCTTCGCTATCTAAGGATTCTAATGTCTTTGTACTTAAAATTTTAGCTGCTCAATCGATTAATATATAGAAAGTTCAAGCATAGATCCATTTCAGAAGTTTCTGGAGATTTTCAAGGCCATGTATTCAGGCCATTCATATTTACACCAAACAAGAATAATCACCTACCCTTAGAGTGCCTTCCACATTTTGATGAAACAAGATTAATGAACTGCCCTTAAGGACTTAACATTGATTCATCTAATTGTGCTTAAACAGGCCATAAAAAATGCTATTGAAGTTTACAAGTTTGAATAGATAGACACTTAAATAGATTACAGTAATGCATATTTTAAGCAACAGTAACTGCGATACAATCGAGGTCCAAATAGGATCTTGTAATAGTTTGCTCAAGCATATGGTTAGTCATACGCCGAGTCCTGTGCTACAACAGGTTGTGTTAAACTTTACTTTATACCTTCATTTACAACAAGAAGGGGGGGAATTTTTCTGATATGAGTCGTATGGTCTGTGTCCATGTCATATAGGCACAAGTGCATGCGAAAAGAGCATAATAGAAGAATTTGTAAAAGGATTGAGCAGGGTACACACACATAGAGAGAGAGAGAGAGAGGGAGAGAAAAACAGATAGATATATAGATAAATAGATAAAGATAGAGATAAATAGATAGAAAGAGAAGCTTACAATATAATACATATAGTAATGCTCTATTGATGATTCACAAACCCTAATGACAATTATTTGCAACTCTTTCTCAACCATGTTTTTCCAAAGAGTTTTCATAGAAAATGGTATTTCTTGATAAATTGTAAAAACACAAGAAATTTCATGTTCAAAAATACAACAACCACAACTAAGCCTTTTCTCATGCTAGATGGGTTCGGCTACATGGATTCTCTGTTTTCATAAGGCCTGATTATGTGTCATGCTAACAGTTAACTCAACATAGGATAGATCATTCTTTATTGCTTCCTTCCAACACTTATGTGATATTCCTATTCCTATTATAATATTATCACAATCTAATTTCCCATACCTTTTTATTAGAGCTTCCTTTGGTCATCTTTCTACATGCTCAAATCATCTTAAACGATTTCACTCTTTCATCATCTATTGGTGCCACTCTCTATTTTTTCTAATAACCTCATTATGTATATGGTCTTTTCTTTTATGGCCATTCATCCATCTCAGCATCTTCATTTTTTGTCATGAACATCTTTTGTATATATTGATGATTAAATGCCCAACACTAAGAACCATTAGAACATAACAAGTCAAATGGCTGCTCTATAATATTTACCTTATAACTTTAGAATATCTTCTAATCACATAGAATACTTATGATGTCCCTTTCCATTTAACCAACCTGCAACATTAATTTTATGTATAACATCTCCATCAACGCTTTGAAAAACTGATCTCAGGTATTTAAAACTTTCCTTAGGAGGGATGTAATGTATGTCAATCTTAATTTATATATCATCTGAAGTAACCAAATTATCAAACTTGTTTTTCATATATTTTTCCTTTGTCCTACTAAATCAGAAGTTACTTTCTAATATTTCTCTTCATAGTTCCAATTTCCTATTAACTTTTTCCTTAGACTCATCCACTAAGACAATGTCATCCACAAATAACATACACTAAGGTACTTCATCTTGATTTTTGTTAACTCGTCAATTACCAAAATTACATACTCAAAAATACAAAAAATAAAATGCTCAAAAATAAGAATCGAATTTGTGATAAAATATTAGTACTACTTAGCAGTTATACTTAATTTGAATGAATATAAAAAGACTAATCACAATAAATTTAAGACTGATGTACCGAAAAGAACATATAATGTACTCAAAGTATCAAGCCAGGCACATGTAATACGTCTTAGAGCTTAGACCATGAAAAGGTATCTTTATTCTCAACATAAATCATGCAAAGCCTCACGTTCATGCTTTGACACATCATGAGAAACAATATGTAAGAAACCCATTACTAATGCTGGCAACTAGATGATATAATTGCAAAACATAATCAATTGCAAGTGGAAGTACAATGTGCAGTGTCCCCATATAAACATCAGATGGGGTTTGGACTCCAAATCATGTTTATGTTGACCCTTTAGGGCATCATGCTACCATTAACCATGCCCCACTACCATGTTCTAAAACAATACCATGCACATTAACCTGATTCTATTATTTAAAACTTAACAACTTCACAAAACCATGCAACCACATGTGTCAACAAGAACAATATAAGTCAAATAATTAACTTTCGTTCATGACTCTCTCAGCAACATCAAAGCGAGAAAGAGTACATCCTGAATAATTAATTAAATATCAAAGGCCATACATGTTGGAAGATGTTTGTACCTATTATGGATACAAGAAATGAGCAAAAGGGAAGGAGTCAATGTATCTACCTCAAACAAAGATCGCAACTCTGAATCCTCAACATTGCTATTGATGTTTCGCACAAATAGTGTCCTAGATGGGTGCTCCCCGTATGGGTGTTCCCCTGTAGTGATTCCCATACTGCTCAAAAGCCCACACTGAGGACTTGCATTTCCGACATAAGTATCCGAGATGCTTGGCTTTCCGACATTCTGACTTAGGCTCTCATGTGGCTCAAAATCCAATTCCAGACCACCTCCACCGAAAAGGTCATAATCATCCATATCATCAACATTACTGGGCAAACCACTTAGGTCAAGATCATCCACAATTCCAGCCAAAAGTTCATCCTCATCATCAGGCAGGAAGCTTCCAATTGCAGTATCAACATCTTCAGTGGACTCATTGTTCTCTGAATGACGATGAATTTGGTTCGAACTTGATGGAGTAGCTCCAACAGCTTCTACACCCTGGCCCAAACCCTCAAAGTTCACTGCAAGCATATAAAGTATTCAACTAAGTCACACATATACTTCTAAGAGGTGGAGTGTCGACCTCGACACTGGTGCGACACCGACACCGTGTCGGTGCGGCATGGCCAAAAAAATGCAAAAAAAAAATTGTAACTCACGGATAAATGGGTGCGGATAATGAAGATTGATTTGTGTATTATGATGAAATTAGTAGTTGTTTACCATTTATGTGTTTTGCTTTAATATAAAGTTGTGTACTTGCTATTGTAGCTGTATACAATATTAGCTTGAATGATTTTGGGTGCGGACAATTGGTTTCTTATTACTGATTGGATTCTTGACTCCATACTGTATGCTTTTGCACAGAATAATCGGTGTCACCAAACACATTTGAAGGCCAGGAACATTGCCAATAGAACACAAGAGTATGACATCACTAGTGGATCCTAGCACAAATACTAGTATATGCTATATCCTACAAAAGATCTCGAAACTCTTTGAATCCATAACTTGGATATTTTGCAGCTTGTAAAATCATTCTAAGTTTCAGATCATTATGAGGGAACTTGCTAATTGATACCTACGTGCACCCAAAATTAGCAAATACTAGTTGTATTATGATTGATTTATGTAGCTTGAATATTATATATAATATATAATATTATATACCCTAGCCGTGTTGCCGCACCCAAAATTTTTGAAATTTGCTGTATCCCACACCCGTGTGACATAGGTATTCAATGCTCACCGAGCATATAGAAGAGAATCAAGAGAGCACTGAAGCAGAACAAAGCAAACAACTTACATTTTTCATGAGGCAAAACAGGCAAAGAACTTGAGAAAAGGCTGGTATCATCTGAGACATGTGTATTTGGCATAGACTGAATCCCCCATGGAGCGCCCCCCAGTCTTTTAGGAATCTTCATAGCGGTTACATTATCTGGACCTGTTGGAAACAATAACGGTAAACAGTGGAACGCTGTTGCATTAATTAGCTGGACATTTCTTCGTCGGAAGTAATGAGTGCAAAAGAATACATCAGTGCAATCACAAAAGCTGTTCGATTGCATAAGAATCTAGTAGCTAAAAGAAAAGAGCAAACCTTGAGATGAGAGGCCTGAAGATTCTGCCATTGCATTATAATCTGTCAATAAATAAGGACATGTATCAGAAAAACAATAGAAAAAGTACGACAAGAAAGTTCATTCACTAATCTTTCAAGATAAAGCATGGAAAGTTCATTCACTAATCTTTCAAGATAAAGCATGGCACCAACAACAACAACCATAACGTTCATCAGGTTCCCGGGTCAAACACTAAAATACAACTACTCACAATGTACTATTCAAATCAAGCAGATTCACAAGTTTAAACAGCATCCATCATAGGTGTAGTTTAAATCAATAAACAACCAGAAAAGATACAGCCTAGTGTCTCATCTTGCATCCAGCAGCTACCCCAGAAACAATTCCCTCAATCGTAGAAAATCAAATACACCAGTGGTTAACTCACACACCCCGCCCCACACCAACCCTACCCCCCAACCCCCAACACGCACTCCCGCACACACACGCACACTCAGAGACAGAGAGAGTCCATTTTCAGCTAAAATTGGGCAGAAATAAGTGATCAAGAACCGAGGGGAATCCTCTTCTGAGGCTATGAAACAAAAATCTTCACAAAAACCATGTCCAACCTTAAAGAGGAACGTTGCCGTTTGTCCAAAAATTGGATATTTCTCGCAGATCAAGCTTGATCAATCAAATTCAATACTCAAAACTTGAACTAGTTCCAGCTCAAATCGATCGCATTATGATTTGATGATCACGTTTCCCTTCTACCAATCCATATGAACCTCACAGAATCTCAGATACCTATCTGGTTTCAGTGGCGGTCCAAAAAAGGTCCCCAAACTACTTAATCGCGTGCCTCTTGGACTCGGAGGCGCCATTCTGGCACCGGCCCGATGTTTGGTGAGCCCGTGAGTGCAGCCGAATTCCAGTCACGCCAAAATTCCACTCGATCTTAGCAGTACATCCATGTAAAGTCAGGAACGAAACATTCCAAAAGCAGCCGGCCCAAGGAAAAAGAGAACACAAGGGAAGGAGACGAGCTGGAAGATGAAGGAAAGGTGAGAGAGAGAGACTAACCTTTATCCTTCTCCACCTCTTCTCCTTCTTGATTTCCTCCTGATTCTTCTCACACACACACACACACACACACACAGAGAGATGAAAGGGGGGGTGAGGCTTCGGTCCACACTCCACTCCGGACCTTTAATAAAAAGTATTTTATTCTTTTCCGAGCGTTTGTTTTTTGGTGAAAAAAAAGAAGATAAAAAATCCAAACAAGATTCTGTGAATCCGAAGACAGAAGGACAGACAGACAGCCAATCACATGAAGTTCTCTGATGAACTTCATTCTTACGTTCAACAAGGTTGTTTTGGTATGAATGATCCGATAATGTTCACGACTTCATGCATGGATTTTTTGTTGCTTCTACAATGGGAAGGCAGAAGGCGTACCCACACGCCGAGTATCGAACTCATGACCTTTGATTTGTGATTCGATCAATCACCCTAGCCAGGTGAGCTATTACTCATTATGCTCATGGTTGTTTTGTTAGAGGGGAGAACTCACCAACTCGGACTAATTGGATAGAAACACACTCTAGATCCAAACCAGATCCAAAAACTACACTCCGATGATACCAGAATCTGGTTATAGGATATCTATTGTGTGCATTGGATCCATCCAATGAAGCAACTAAGCCTTTTCCCATACTAAATGGGGTTGGCTACATGGATTCTTTGTTTCCACATAGCCCTATTATAATTTGTAGAATCCATGATAAATAAGTCTGATAAACTTTTACGTTGGCTATCAAAAGCCTAACGCAACCCTCCTCCTTTATCCGGGCTTGGGACCGGCCATCCAAAGGTAATCCCTTACATGAGTGAAATTATTGGATCCATCCAATATACACCATAAATCAAAACCCGACTAAGAGTACTATTGGGATATAATTTCCTATACCGAATCCGACTATAATAGGATCCGATAGCAAATACAAGCAATAGCTAAAGTTAGGGGCCAACTCACAAGTTGAAGGTCATGAGTTTGATACCCAAATCCTCCCCATTGTACGGAAAGAAGAGTAAGATTGAATACAAATACAAGCAATTGCTACGGCTAGGGGCAACTCACAAGTTGAAGGTCATGAGTTTGATACCCAAGGCATGCATAGGGTTTCATCCTTCCCATTGTACCGAAAAAATAGTAAGATTAGATATGTGTGTGTGAGATGTTGAAATATCAAAATTTTATCTATATAACTTAAAAAAAAATCGATTATTTGGATGAGATTTACAAATGCCTAGATTCAAAATACTTTTAATTTTAAAAATCTAATTGAGATTGAAGTAGGGGTATACGGCAGCTACCTGGGTGAAGAAAAGACCCAAAACCATACCCTCCCAGTCGGGTATGGGGTAGACTACGGCACATTAGAATTGAGGTTTAGGTATTGGACCCGGGTATAGATGTTTCTAACCATGTATTTTTGAAATTTATTTTGTAATTATTTACCCTTATTAAAATTAATTTATACGTTTGGGAATGTTTGTCCAATTGGATGGATATTCATACTTATGAAGGGAAAGTTGATTGTGTCTTAGGAAAACTGCCTGTCGAGGAGCTAAAACGAGAATGAACCTAGAACCGGGAGTGAACCACTTCTCTCTCTTTTTTTGGGTAGATAAGGGCTCTCATGGAACTTTTACCGAACCGGGACTGGGGTGATCCCAGTTCCAGTTTGACTCCTAAACTGTCCAGAACTGGAAAAAATATTAGAAATTTTGAGATTTTACAAAAAAAGTAAAAAATATTATGGAATCAGTGGTTTGATGTCATGTTTTATAAAAGGGAAAAGGTATCAAACTCTAAAGGTACTAGCATATTACATTTAATAGTTGACCTCTTGTAGTTACAAAGTTTTAGTATCGATCAGTTGTTGGTCATGAGTTCAATACCCAGGGCATGCATCTGGCTTCGGCCTCCCCCTTACTCTCACTCCTAAAAATTCTCCATAAAATAGTTACTTGGGTAAACTTGCATCAGTGGTAAACTTAGAAAAATCGTCATGGGTGGTTTATAGCCCAATTGAGTGAATATATATATATATATATATATATATATAATTTTTTGAAAATTCAGGCTTCTTGTGTAGATAGTTTAGATAATATTTTGGACGTCGGTGAGGCAGCCGGCCACCTTACCTCGCCCGTGAATAGATCCACCACTGACTCCAATGCAAGTGGGTTTTGGATGATTTGGTTTATTCTTGGATCTAATCTTTCTTAAAAGAAAATAAATGAGCACTTGGTGTGGGATCCACTCCACATCAGATCCATGGATCTATCTAAGATATGAGATGTTCATATGCATCTTCTAATTATTATTATTATTATTATATTATTAATATTATTATTATTATTATTATTGCTTGTTGTTTTGGGCCATTTTGCAAGTTTGTGGAAAATCGAGTTTGGAGCTAAGGTTGCTTATTTGACCTATGGGTTGGTGATGATGATTTGGGCCTTACCATCTTTAATTCATAAATAAGGAAAATAAACAGAAAACTAAAAGCATGCAAGTTGTGATTAGTCTACGAATCATAGGTGATCATAGTTATTTTAGTTAATTTTTTTTATTGACAAAAAAGTTAATTAATCTTTCTTACTATTTTCTCCTAGTATACCTAAAATATTGCCCACCCTGTAGCCAGGTGAGCTATTGCTCGTTGTATTATTTAATTTGTTTCCATATAAAGCTCATACTTATTATGGTCAGATTGGATCCACATCTGATCTACATCGAGCAGAGGTGACGCATCAACCCCACCTAAAATTGTAAAAATAAAATAAAAAATCCTATAGTCAATGGTTTGATATGTAGGCTATAATACATAGTTCGCCCCACCATAAAAAGTTCGACGGGTTATTCGCTCTACCATAAAAGAATCTCTAGATCCATCATTCCAGGTGACCATGGTGAGTGGCAGATCCATAAATTTGTTTCGGGTGGGGCAAACTTCAGGTTCAGATAATGCGAGCTTTAGAAATGTCTAAACTTTTTTAAAATTTCAGTACGAAGATACATATTTTCAAATTTTCTGGTGAGTGGAGCAGACTTCAGGTTTAGTTAGGCCTGGCTTTAAAAAAAATCAATTTTTTTGAAATTTCAATATGAAGATACAAATTTTCAAACAGGTTGATTATAGATTATCATTAGGAAAGTTATTCAGTTAAAGACAAATCTATCAATTAGAGCAATTATAATTAAGTTATTAAATTCAGAATCATCAAAAGAAAAACAAATAAATGCCAAAAACAAAGTTGTTACTAGAAAAAATCAGTCTTCTAAGGTTATTCTTGCAAGAAAACTAGAACCTTTGATCATAAACCACATTTAATTTTCTCGACCATTTTCTTGTATTAGTTGATTTTCTTTCTTTTAAATCTCATATGAGCACCGAGAGCGTTAGAGCACTCTAGCACCATTGCTACTGGTGGAGAGTTCGACTCTAGAGGGTGCAGATGCGGGTATGTGTGTGTTAGGCTCCGGCCTCCTCTTTTAACAAAAAAGAAGGTACAAGGAGGGCGCCATAGTCATGAAGCTTCAATATGGGTTTCAAAGCAGAGATCCAAGGATCATGGAGGAACCGAGGTTAAAACAACCATCACAAGCCGGATGATCGTGTGAAAATGGTTCCTTGTGATCTGTGTCAGACCCACTTTAAAGTGAGGTAAGGCATGCCGCTCACCCAAAAATTGAAAAATATAAACGAAACCACCGTACATCAAAATACAAGTGCGCTTCACTTGAAATTCTGCCTGATGATGATAGTTCACCTCATGCTCTAACTTGCTTGTAAATATGTTTTTTGGTGAATTTTCTTGTAAATATGTAAGTATGCTTTGTTAAGCATGAAGATTCTTATTTTAATCAATGGTGTTTTAGCTGAATCATTTATTTCGAAAATATTGTTAGAACTGACAAACAAAAGGACTTCATTTCATCACCCAGACGGTTAGCTCGATGGCAGGATGCTTCGATGCCCTTGCTCCTGGTGGTGCATGCTGTGTGTTCTAGGCTTCTGCCTCCCTTTGTAACGAAAAAAAAAAAGGAATTCACTTTACAATTATATTCACTTTCAATTTCGTTCGCTTCTAACAGGTGGGGCCTACTGTGGTCAAGCCTTTCATCATAGAATTGGACGGCTGGGATTCTGAAGCACACTCTTGAACGTGTTTTGGCGTATCATCTCAACTTGCTCTTGATGACTGCCCATTGATGTACCTGTTCATTGAAAACAAGGAGAATGAGAATTGGCACCAAAACAGGCAAATAATGGGCATTGGATACATGCTAGATCATGATCTACCAGATCTCCTAGTCCAGCATCTCTAGTAGGTGGTTGACAGAGATACATTCTCTGCATTCAATCAAATTGCTCCTGTTCAATTAACATACTAAAGCTGGTTTGAGATAATTAAGTGGGGAGGCAATTTCTTGTTCAGGATCGTGTTCGTGTTGTGTCGTTTCTAAGCAGGTAAACTCACCCATTTTTTCTAATATGAATTTCGGTGGGCATAAACATGGACTTTTCAGTTTGTGTTTGTGTCGGATATTTCGTGTAGCAGTATCATCTGATCGTTTCATGTTTGTGTCAAAACCAGGTCGGTTCAAACCTGACCTGAGTTTTCTTCCAATGTTACCATGGGTGGAACACAAATACAGACTTCGTGTTCGTGTCGGGTTTTCATATTGTCTTGTATTTCCAGTCCTACGATTTGATTTGCAGGTGCATGACAATATCTGGCCATGTTCCATATCTGTACAGCATATTGAACTACCATTCTAAGACAACTAAACGTCTTCACCAAAGAAAAGACCGTGGACTTCACCTAAGCCTTAAAAATCATTCAAGTTGCTAAATAGCGAAGCACGATATTATATTATTTCTTCGATCATTTGAATTCTATGCATGGTCCCCTCTCCCCCCCTCTTTGTTTAATATATTGCTAGAAATGTAGCAAAGTCAGAATAAATGGAATGGGCATCAGAATAGGCACGAGTACAGGCTTCTTCTGCTACGTCTTGCAGGGTGAGTAGGTGCGATTACCACACTGCCTTTTTTTCCAAAAAAAAAGAAACCTCTTTTCTTTTTATATTTTTTGGTATAATGTGGAGGCAAAAGCCATATGCATCAGGATGGGATTTAAAGAAAATTTTAATTTTTAACGAAATTTCCATCATGAAATATAAATTTGTTCTACTTCGTTCCATAAAGATTCACAGTATTGTCACTAAAGCGGTACTCCTGTTTCCAACCCATGCAGTTCTGAGACCGGAAATTCCAGGAGTTCCGGCCAGAACCGCAACACAAACACCAACTAATCATAACCACAACAGACTGAATATTTCCAAGAGGATGAGTGGTAATGTCTCATCATCTATTGCTCTCATTGAATTCTTATATACATCAAAGGGGTTAATAGAAAGACAAAATTGTAACAACAGTGCTTTATCTCAAATGAGAAACCTGATCAATTTATTGGACTGAGGACCAGGGCTCCTTTCGAGAGCGAAGAAAAACAAGTGAAAAAATCAAAACGAATGTAGGGAAAGCGAGCCGCACTAGCCTCTATCCAAAAGAATTCAACGTGGTCTTCTCTCCACTGTGACCATCCTCATACAGCAACCAGTAAAAGATCACCACAGTGCTCCCAATTACTGAGAATGCAAAACCTGATTTGATACACACAAGGTTGAGTTCCTCTTCTTCAGCAAAGATTGAATTTCCAGCCTTGTTGATTAGATGAAGTTGGTGGATTTCTCATAATATGAATTATATAATCAACTCTAGTGCCCCAAAAACAAATATAACTCAAACTCATTTGCACTGACTTGACTGCCAAGTCCCGTTTGCGGTCGCCTCCGATATCAGGTTTGCCAGCCTCTTTCCCTGTGGCCCCGGCTTGAGGACATTGATGTCCCCCCATTTTGAACATGGATCGAACAACCCGTTTACATTGCCAAGGCACCATCCACCCGGAGCAATTCCATAAGACCGACGCTTGAGGATCTTGTCGTCCACCATTTTCAGGACGGGCTCATCTTCAAGGAACCGCCTGGCAAAAGCTGCGCCACTCTCCACCATTCCTTCAAAATCTGTCTTGTTGAGGACCCGTGGCTGAGGCTGTGGCGGAGTGTCCCAAACCAAATACCGAAGATCATTGTTTACCGTTGTATTTCGAAACTCAGGAGAGTTGCAGATTACACTATGGAAATAACCCTCTTCGGATATGACAACATTGGCAAAATACAGCAGTAGAATGCGAGGGAGGTTGTCCCATCCCAAAGTACAAAATTCTATGAATGATCGGCTAAGCACCACCCATGGAGACCCTGAGAGAGAGAGAGAGAGAGAGAGAGGTCAGGATATGTTTGAAATAATGGGCTGAAAAAGGGGAGGGCAATCACTAGCTAAATTCACCTGTGAAGAACTTGAAGGCCTCTGGTTTTGGCCGTTTTTGGGTTGCATAAAATATTGGGGGTTTCCTTGTCAAATAAATTGCTGGGTCTACTATAATTGGGTTTGCCCTCTGGTATCTGCAAAAGATAAATGGAGACATGAACACAGCATGTGAGAATTGAAAGGCATGGACATGCCGTGACAATTTTCACATACTCTTTCCATCCAAGGTCGCCGGTGTGATCAATGAAGTTGAGATCTCTGCTTAAAGAAGAGAAGGCATGAAGCAAGTCTGCAAACATAGCAATGAATAACCCAGTTTAGTACTCCCGTAACTAAAAGTAGATTTGTTAAAATATTCAATGCAACAGCTAAGAGAGACAACACAAACGTCACCTAGGACAGGAAACAGATAACATAAAAATCAATTTTATCAGTTTTTGAGGATTAATTATCGGTATTAATGTGCTTCAAAATTCAACTGCTCTCTTTCATATTTAATGTGAATTGGTTGAAAAGCATCGACATCCTTGATTCAATAGAAAATAAAAAAGTATAAGGATTCAGAAATACATATCAGAAAAGATCGAGAAACAGGTAATGTTGAAAATTGATTAGCAAATCACGACAACCACTTTGGGACTGTTCAGTGTCTCTAGCCTCTATGAGATCACGTTTTACACTATGATCAACTGCATTCAAATACAAGTAGTTTAGTTCAGTTATGCTAATACTGTATTTGAAGTGAACAACAAAAATTAATGTATCAAAGATTCATGATTAGATATTTTAACCCGATATAAAGCTGAACAGAAGTACAAAAGAAACATTCATGACAACTAAACTGTTATCAGTATCAGTTATTACGCAAGATCTGCGTGTAACGTTCAAAATGAAACCAAGACACTAGGAATACATAGATAAAATTATTTTCCCCACTTATGGTATCTCCACATTTGAGTGCATAAACCTCCAATTTGTTGCGCAAAGATAATTTATGCAACTTCTTTTGGCTATCTGAAGATAATCACAGTTTCCAACAACCTTGACATACATGCTTATTGCAAAGATTCAAAGAATTTACCTTTAACAGGTTTCAGAACCCTATTAAACTGAGAAATCCATTAAAATTATGTCATCCACAACATTCAAGATGCTATAGATTGACTACCTGTAATATCACTATCAAAGATACAAACAAGCCATACAATTCTCAACGACATGACATGAAAAATGAGACGATGGGTTTACATTAGAGTCCCTTTCTTTTCTGTATGGTGTTGCATTAGCACTGATAGTTTGATGCAACCGAAGCTTATTAATTGAACAGACATAAAATGACTAATGGGGAAGCATCTACCCCTGGTGCAGCCATGTTCAACTTCTAGGGAAGATAGATTATGTAAAGATACGAAGGTCCAACTTTTATCCACATCATCACCTAAGTTTTACCGGAATGTTTAATGTGCAACCTGCTCAAAATGCTGATGATTATGAAGTACAGACACACGGAGAGAGAGCTGAGTAAGGGGTTATATATATCTTAGATCAAGCAATTGACACCTAAGAAGAGGTTGCCAGAAAGTGATAGAAACTGCACATTTTACCAAAATACAAGAAAATGGTACGACTGTATAAGCACTACAGCACACCATGATGAAAAAGAGGGATCTGATAAAGGGATTGTATCTTAAATTAAATAATTCCATCGAAGAGGTTGCCATGAAGTGATAAAACTGGACTTTTGACCAAAACACAAGAAAATGGTATAACCATATAAGCATTACGCCATGATGAAGAATATTGACAAAATGACGTTAACACAGAACGGTTAGCTGACTACTAGTAATAGATGGAAAATTCAATAATACCGTTTCTTTTAAATCATTTGATGAAGATTTAAAACCATGAACATGTACAATCTTCACAAAAACGGAAGGTGGAATTGTAGCATGCCATTGTGAAGCATATACCGTATAACTATATAAGAGCATTAAGAGAGTTAACTAACATAGCCAACAAAATCAATAGTTATAGCTTTATTTTTTAGGATCATTTGAAGACGCCTTAACAAAGCATCTAAGCAAAGGCAATTAAAAATCTTCAGTGTTCAGTGTTATTTTGTCATTATTACAATAATGCATGATTTTATGATTTCTTTTATACATTTAAATGTATGACCAAGATAGATCAGAAGCAGCTAAAAGTTTATCATGTGACCCACAACAACTAACATGGGTAAAGGCTTGATTGTTTCTTGCTCACAATAAATCAATAGTTATATCTCTGTTTTTCCTCAGATCACAAAAATTCATGACATTCTTCAAAAGTCTTTTTCCTAATTTCAAGCTTTGCATCTGCTTACTTGTTTATATTTATCTGGTACTACTTCCCATTCTCTTTCAAAAGGTTAAGCCTTCCCCTCTTTCCAATTCTAATATGTTTTTGTTTCACAGAAACGTTTCATAGTTCCACAAAGAACAATCATTTGCTTTTTCATGAGCAACAATATCCTACTCACTAACTTTTGGCGCTATGTCCTACAGCTTGCAAAAGTACACGCATTAGCAAATATGCACGTAACAGAAAACATCAGCATTACTGCATCATACTGCAACAATAAAGACATGCATGTTTATCAGATGAATTTCTCTATCCTCTGCATTTTGAGAACATTTTTTTTATTTTTCCAGCCCAAATTTGTCATACATAAACACAAGACAAAAGATAGAACATGTGTTTTATATCATTTATGTAAAAAGATGGCTTCTTTCTCTTTCAACACAGGAAAAGATCACGAGAGAACCAAAAGAACCCCGGAGTGAAACATCCAACTACTTAGGCAGAAGATCTTCCAAGCCCAACTATTAAAGTCTTAAAACTAGAACTTTGAGGAAACAACATAATTCACAATATCATGCGCACAGAAAAGATGGAAAGTAGCTGTTGCTCACTACCAGGCTAGCAGCTCCTTTTTCCATATTATTGTGATGTGCAATGAAAATCTTTACACCAAACTAAACACTATCACAAATTGAAATGGTGAGTATGGGGGAAATAGATGTGTTGAGGAATAGTGATATACTTTTCAAGAAACACAAGACAGAAGAACATCCAATGAGTTCAGGAACTGTGATACTGAAGTTACAGACATCCAACACGTGCAACCACAATATGATTCCCTTGACGGAGCATATTCAAGGGGGGTCAACATATTTAATATAAGTCAAACGGAAATTCCTTTGACCAAGATATGTTTGTAACTCGCATAGAAGTTTTTGGTATAGGGTCTACCGTTACATGAGATAGCATTTAATGTTGTATGAAATGAATCACTTTTATTGCTTAGTCAATGTGAATTCATGGACCAAAGATGTCACAAGCCATTTGAGTTTTTTCTTCCAAGGACTTAACAGGGTAGTCCTCATTTAAACCAATCTTGCTTTGTTGGAGAAATATAATATTCCTCTCACACACTTTGACACTTGCAAACTAGACTTACAGGAAAAGTCTGAACCATTATTTTCTCCAAAAATATTCTCAAGCAGAGATAAAAGAGAAAAAGAAAGCATCACCATCTCACACTTTGACGCTTGTGTCCCCGTTAACCCTTTGTTCTAGAAAGAAATAAGGGCACATATGAATGAAGGTATGTGTGTTTGTAGAGAGACAGAGTGTGTGTGCTAGTCTCATTTTTCTGGTTTTCATGTCTAACACCACGTAATGTCTGACACTTAAACCATGTCAGTATCCAAGTAACAAATGAAAACACATAGTCTTTGAGAAACATGATAGTCTTTTATAATTTTGTGATAAAACTGATATTTTAAAATAATGCCAATGCAGCATTTGCAGAGGCAGTTACATGAAGCTCTTGTGAGAAGATGCGAGAAACTGGAGCAAGTAAAAGAGGTAGAAGAGGACCTCAAAAGTGCTGGACGGAAAAGATAAACCATAGTTTTTCTTATCTAGAGTTAAATGAGAATATAAAACAAGATTAAATATTTTGGTGAGTAAGAATCAGTGTAACTGACCCCACTGAATACGGGAGAAGGCTTGGTCTTGGTTATTGTTGGCAGGAAAATTACATAGACAACCAAGAACTTCTCGTTCGTGTAAAGAAGAGCCATTTTAGGTATGGTATAACTATGCGCACAGAAGAAAAACAAGAATAAGAGGATACCAAGGAAAGAAAACCGCAACGATGCATGACAAAGTTAAGAAGTTCGCCTTCCCAAATCAGGATTCTAAAAGGGAAAGAATGTGTTCTAGGCATATTTATAATAAACCATGGACCTCCTTATAATCTTACGGATATATGTCCTCAAATAGCATCACCACATTGCAAGTGGATCATAAATAAGGCATACATGTCCTCAAATAGCATCACCACCTACATATTCTCTCATGAATGAAATAATTTGAAACGCGATGCATCATTCTCGTCAAATTGATTAGACGATTCCAAACATTTAACTAACCCTTAATAGAGAAATGAATTATACCCTCAGAAAGATTAAATTAATGTTCACAATTCTTTTCCAAAAGCAACGCGGGAAATCGCAAATTCTGGATATGACTACAAAAGCTTACACACTCATACATATCTACCGCCACATACTTCGATTTGCTCTGATACCACAAGATTCTTTACTTAAGCAGGAAAAGGAAAAAATTTCTTTCCAAAAAGAAATGTGCAATACCCAGCATGCCACATTTACACGACAATCACGACAAAAGCGAATTTTGTTCGGTCAAACGTTTCCTTCAATCAAGAAAAAAGCCCCTTAAAACCGAAAACTAATTGGATCGACATCAATAACAGAAAAAACAACCAAATCGGGCCAAAATGGGCAATCAAGAAGAAGAACAAAAAGAAATTGGGTGAATCGAAGAAACGATAGACTAACCGTCCTGCGTTACAACGGGATAGTCGGAGGCGCTCAGTGTGACAAACCAATCCCAGCCCCCATCGATCCTCAGCAACACGGCAGCCGCGTGGAGCACCGCGGCGAGCGCCGAAGGCCCCACGTGGTTCACGGCATCCGCCTTCCCTGCGACGCCGACGTTTCCGAACACCCGAAAAGCCCTAACGGACCGCACGGCGACAGCCAACTCCTCCCTCTCCTCAGCAGTCGCGGCGGCATCAAGATGAAGGAGATACTGGTTCCGGGGGTGATAAACGGCCTTAAGCAGCCGGGAAATTCTGTTCTTATCGCCCTTGCTGCCGTAGATCCAGTACGCGAACACCGGCGGGAACCCGGGGCCCTTGAGTACAGCACGCGCACCCGGTCGGACACCGCTGGACGTCGACGAAGCCACTCTGTAAAGGTTGAACGTCGCGGACCCACCGTTACCGAATATTACAGTGAGAAAGAGAAACAAGCAAACGATGCAAACGGAGAAAATTGAAAACATCCATCTTCGCTCAGAGCGCAAACGGACGATGTTGGACCATTTCCTGCCCACCAACAATCCAATAGATCGAGATATCATCTCCCCTTCTCTTCTTTCGCCCAATTTTCTTGGACCTTCGTCTTCCCCTCACTGTTCTTTGCTCCTCCTTCAATCCCCAATTACCAAATAAACATAACCAACAATCGGGCGGTTGCTTATTTGCACCCGTCGCTTTCAATTAGCAAACCTCGTCAGTTCGCTTGTGGTTTTATTGCAATCGGTGACCTCTCTCTCTCTCTCTCTCTTGTTTCTAATATCATCACAATACAACCAATGCTACGAAAAAAGGAAACGTCTTCTTTGGAGTAATGAATCAGGATATTAAGAAAAGAATATTATTTTAACGGTTTTTTAAATAATTAAGGTGACAGCAACGTGTCATGTGATCAGTAAATTAATATGGTTTATTATTAATTTGTTATGATAATATCATTTTCTGTCATTCGTTGGATTTGAAGGACATGAGTTGTACGGATCACGGTGCACTCGAAAGCAGGGCGGTGGCTGGGTTGGGTTGGACCCAGTGAGAGGTTGTGGCTTGTGGTCTATCGGGTTCGTGTCGTGGGTGCTAATCTTTGTTTAGCAGGACACATATACCTTATGTAGCAAACATGATCTTCACCTGCATTCATGTCACTTGTTGGATCATATTAAACATGTCCGGTTCGTAACCAAATCGGTGGTTTGAATCATCACCGAACTGGACAGCAAAACCAGCCATGATTGAAACTGAATATACGGGACCCAAAACTTTAACCAAACCCGGGCAGTGCCCATTTTGGTTTGAGTTTCTCCTTTCATGAAACCGAAACCAGAACAGTTTAAACTGCCAGTTTCAGTCTTTTCTGCAAGTATTTTTTTCAAAACTTTGAACTTTTCTTACTTTTAGTTTTTCCTTTGTTTGAACTAGGACAGAACGCTAAAACCAATAAGAATGCAACAAGAGTGGAACTTACCGGCAGCCATGACCCGAGTCGAGAGCCCAACCAGTAAACATTTCGAGTTGAATAACGATGTGAGCCTAATAAGACCATAGTGGTGAATAAGAATCCATGTACCTTACCTCATTTAGTATGGGATAGAGCTTGATTTTAGTTTGATTTGGATTGTTATAAAATGCAAGGAACTTGATTTGGAATACCATAAAATGCTAAACCCTGTGTACCAACTAGCAAGAATTTATAGGCATTGTGCAAGGAAAGAAACTAACTAGCTCCTCTTAAAACATACACATGGATCTGAACTGGACCCAAATATGGATTTGGATCTGTGCTTTTCACAGTCTTTGATCATACTTACCCGAAAAGAAAATGGATCAAGAAGAAATCTCGAGTTGATATGCGAGCATTTAACCAAGATGTTAAGTAATTGTTTATGTTGATAAGATAAAGTCATGAAAAAGAACCGATTCTTGGTTAAATAATTGTGGAAACATAAATAATTAGATTTGCTGGCACCATAAGGTTGAAGTGAGTTATTATCACCCAACAAGCGTGCGAGAGCGAAAGAAAGGTAATTTAATTTAGTTTGCAATTCGTACCAAACGAGACATCGACTGTTGGAGGAAAGGACATGGGACCAAAACATCTCGTGGAGATGATATATATATATATATATATAGGACTGGCAGTGCACACCCAGTATACATCAAACCTCGTTCCTTTATAACTTCTATTTCTTTCAATATATACATGCATACCTGTAAAAACTGATGTTACAAATACAATAGCTCAAACGAGCCAATCTGGAAAGATTTAGGAAACGAGGATAAGAAAATTTACACTCCCACAAAGCAACGCCATGCAGACATCATATTCTCTGTGCCATCGGTCTTCAACAATGAATTGCACTGGTAATTTCAAAAAGATTAAGTTCACCTATTTTATCACTTCATCCTCAGAATGGGATAAAACAATAAAGAGATACAAGAATTTGTAAAGGGGAGGAAGACAATGCAG
Source organism: Brasenia schreberi (assembly GCA_036023115.1). Lineage (NCBI taxonomy): Eukaryota > Viridiplantae > Streptophyta > Magnoliopsida > Nymphaeales > Cabombaceae > Brasenia > Brasenia schreberi. The sequence goes on along the minus strand of JAYKKT010000092.1, from coordinate 29,696,439 downwards.
ATGTCGATATCCCCAACCAAAACCAAAAGCCTTTCCCAACACCAAGTGGGTTCAACTACATCGATTGCAAGTCACCATTGAACTCGATCTTTTGCATCTCAAAAGTTCTAGCAGACGTAAAAGGATCTGACTGAGTTTTACATTTGACCCGTTGGGCTCCTAACACAACCCTTTTCCATCCCATTTTCAGAATATTCTTTCTGCAGTAGAGACTGGGCGGAGGAATATAACAATAACAGTGATATTATCTTTGCTGCCTCTTTCAATGGCTTCCGTTGCGAGCCGCTTCGCACACATGCTAGGTTCTTTCACTGTATCCCTGATGATGGGAACCACCTCATCGTTGCCCAACACATCCCACAGACCATCACTAGCCATCACCTGCGCCATAGAGTTTCAGAAGTTGAGTACATTACATCTTCCCAGAAGAAATTGTAGTATTTGGAATTTGATAGCCATAGAGTTCTATGGATGATTTCTTCATATCAAAAGCTGCATTCCAAATATTCTTGAAGAAAAAGAAAACTTGCACAGATAGTTTTTGGCACCAATGAGGAAAGAGTTTATCAGTTGCTGATTCTGGCCAAGTATATTTAAGCGTGTAGAGGGTCCAACCAAACTTTCAGAAACAAATGTTACAAAGTTATAGCACTAAAATAGTAAACTCTACACTAAACTATCTCTAAGTCAGAAAATTTAGTTGTAAAACATTTAACGACAACAATCTTCTCCTCACTCAAGCAGACGACTTTGGCAGAGGGAAACCTATTATTATAAAAAGATCAGCAAATGCGGCAGAGTATTTGCCTTGACTGGAATTTATATAAGCAAAAAATATAAAATGTTCCATAAGAGATCTATCACAGGATAAGTTCTGTACTACCTTACATGGAACATATGGTTTAGGAACCTTACGTTAAGCCATTGTGCTCAAATATTAAAGTGGGCACTTAATATCCACCACTGAATAATTTACAAAATGCAACCTTTTGTCTCAATTCTTGAACCAGAAACAGATATAACTCCGCAGAAGACGTATAAATCCAGAATATAGAAAAATATATACCAGAAATTCATCTTCATCTGACAGATTAGCTTCTTTTATTTCAGGCTCTGCAGTAACAGCAGGCTTCAAGTCATCGTCTCCGATTGACCGTGTCACCTGTGACAAATGAAATGTCTCAGAAGGAGAAAACAGTGTGCTCTTAGTGCAGTATTTACCCAGAAGAGGGACCTTTGTCTTTTTGCAATCTTAAAGTACTGAGGCTGTCAACCATATTATGCTGCTTTATGTGAGAGTGTCAACTCTGTCGCACTGGAGATCATCGTCCAGATATTCTATGTAATAGGGTCCAAGTTTGGCAACAATGAATAGGTGATTTTAAAACTTGGGTTGCTGCAGAGGGTGAAAGTAGTATACGAGTCGGCAGAACATAAATTTCTCAGTACCACAGATAAAGGGACATCAAAGTCAAGCAACTAACAAGGTCCAATATGTTGTAAGGGTGATTAGGCTTTATTAGCATCCAACTCTACAAGATTGAACTTTTCTGTTTCAAATGCCAAAATACCTGCAATGCAGCTGGACCAACCCTCCATGTGTCTATTTGCCATTTAACTTCACCTCCAGCACTAATCACCCGCTCCCTTTCCGTGGGATTGCTAGCAATGTGATCCTATATACAACATACATTCAGTCAGTACTGGAACTGTAGATATACATTTAGGTGAGGTGTGGCATCCTTCACATCCAAATTTTAGGGGGAAAAAGTATATCCCACAATTAAAGTCGTGAGCTGCAGCAATAGTACCCTGTTTAAAACTGTGGACCATAATTTAGGTTTAGGTTCATCCAAAAGGGTCCATGGTCACAGCCCATGATTAAACCACGGGCTATTCAGCTCACTCTAAAAGCAGAACTTGGAGCAGAATTTCAGTCATAATCTGGAAAAGCTTGGAGTAGAAATTTTTACATTTGAGAGAGCGTAGGCCAGCCCATTTCGACATATTACTGATCTGCAATCACCGGCATTTGCAACAAAAAGCTTGTTCTTTACTATCAAAACAGTAACTGCAGTGCAACCAGGATGGAAATTCTTCCGGTTGCTCCTTGACTGATGACATGATAGCTCTTTCCTGAATTCAACATCGGTCCTCAGGAATGATTCTGATAGTGCATCTCGTGGGCTGTAATCAACATGTTCACTAATTTACAAACCATTCCATAAATAAATCCAACTTACGTGCATTCTCTCTTTACTGTGAAATTATCTAGAGTTATTCAGATTCAAAGAGAACACCTAGAGATATTTCTTTGGAATATGCAGGTTATGGATAACAGTCATTCAGATGACTCTTGAATATGGTTTCCCCAACAAACCAGAAAATACTGAGGAAAACGCAAGCATAAACAACATTCATGTCAAAGGAATCTTTAGAAAGAGTTGAACCTAAAAAATAGATCCATACAGATGAACTCTTTCTCTCTCATGTCCATAGAAAAAAGGACCAACACAGAGAGAGAGAGAGAGAGAGAGAGAGAGAGAGAGAGAGAGAGAGAGAGAGAGAGAGAAACAGAGTTTTACAACTCTAAGCCTGTGCATACGGAATTAAACAAAGGGGGATCTAGAAACCTTTTTGTTGGGCCTAAAGCTCGTACGTATTCTGGTAGAGCCTTGACAGCAAATTCTGCAGCTGCTGCACCTGAACATCGCGGAAAAGATGGTTCTCAAAGTTGCAGCTTTCATCTACATAAAAGGATGACGACAAATACAGTTATACGAACCTCTATGACCATCAAATATTCCAAATAACGAGATGTCTTTGATGTTGTCCATGTTATGCAGTAAAAAGTGTGTGTCCTCCATGGATTCTCTTCTACCACATGTTGAAAAGGACCCACATGACAAAGTAGGTCGATAAGCAGACCAGTCATGAGAGGACTCGAGCCATGTATTCAATTTCACGACATCGGTAGATGCCCGGTTAGCAGATGCCACCCCTCTAGCTGACCAGTTGCATTCTTCATAAGTTTTGTCATTGTCGCTATCAACTGAATTTTCTTTGAGTGGAAAGGAACTCTTTGTCAGATCATCTGATTCTTTCAAGATCTCTTTCATGATAAAACCTAGTTCTTCAACGGCCTCAACAAATAAAGGTCGGTTCTGAGGCTCGGCATCCCAGCACCTCCTTATCAATGATAGTAAACCCAACGGAGCACCAGATTCAGGACCAGCTAATGACGGTCGCAAGCCTTCAGATACTATAGCTGATGTGAGTTGCTGCTCAGTGTAGGTCATTTCTAGAACTGTATGAGCCTGACGACAAGGTTAACAAAGAAAAACAGAAGTCAGGACACGTTATTAGTGAATCAGCAAAGGTCAATGTCCATAAGCGCTAATTTATGCTGTAGTATCTGAAGAACACTCATGAGAATAGTGGTAACAAAATTTGAACTTGTGAAATACAGATCTTGGATCAGCACTGGAAAATCAAGACAACTAGAATGATTCTGAAAAACAAGATTTATACTGCAAAAGATGAACAACCAGAGATATATACCTGTGCTTCAGCACGAAGATCCGTGTACGGAACAACACCTGTAAGAAGCTCGCTGCACAAGGTTACATGAGAAGGTCAAACACATGCTAAGAAATCACAACACAGATAATGCCAACCAATAACACAGTATATTAGCAAGTTTTTCATTGTCACTACACTCATTTGGAAACATCCGCATCTTACTCCCTTTTCATTGAAATCTGTAAGCAGAAGTATTGTTACAAAAAAAAAATCAACAAATGAATAGGTGAATCTTAGTGACATCTTTCTAGCAATTCATATTCATGCAATCTTGCTTGAAAGAACACATTATGTTTAAATGAATAGCAAAAATAATCATAATATTGTAATGCCAGATAAGAGGTCAAACGTCCCCATCATAAAACAGGTTCTCTTTTTTTCACATGCACATAATTTTAATTTTTAATGCGAGGATGAGAGGCACAAGGTCCCTACAGAAACAGGCTTTTGGAAAAGATCCTGGAAGAACAGATACATAATAGCTGAACAAGTGAAACGCTCACTTGGCCGTTATTGCAAAGCTATAAACATCTGACTTTTCAGTGTGCACATCCTTTCTTAGAATTTCAGGTGCCATGTAGATTAGAGTTCCAACCATGTTCTTTTTATGGAAACCTCCAGTCGGCTTGCCAGAAGATATCCAATTCTGGGAAGAGACGTGCTGAAGATCTTTCTTAAAAGCAGCCAAACCAAAATCTGAAAGATGGGGCTGAAGTTCACTGTCAAGCTGCAAAAAGACATAATTTATAAAACACGAAAAACCATAATATCTTGTTCTAGCATACTCCACTCGTTGGACCTACTCAGCTTGACTCATATCCACAATGATCTTCCAGATAGACACTGAAGGATCGTTACAACCCTTACATGCAAATGTCTTATTCCAATCGAGCACAGGCAGTGAGTTACACCCCTAGCCTTAATGCCCATTCTACTAATGAAGGGGTGACATAAGTATTAAGAATTGTCCATGTTAAAGACGACTTGTAGAAAGAATTCAGAGTGCAGATTCATACAAGAATATTCGCAGGTTTGACATCTCTATGTGCAATCCCCATGTCATGCAAGTACCGCAGCGCATTTGCTGAGTCACGAAACAAATATTCATTAGTAATTCTTCATTTGTCTTTTTAAGCTTCCATGATCATTAGTCAGGGTAGAGTGAAGTCCCAATTTGAATGAGCCAATAGTGAAAAAAGAAAATCTTAAAAGAAAGTTTGAAAAGATGTTGCCCAATGCCCATTAGAAAAGACAGTGCAGTGCGTCCATATAATCTATCTATTCAAACGTAAACTATATACTTAATATATGTCTAGATGCGAGACAACGTTTTGTGCATGAGTATGTGTGTCCTCCGAACCTAAAAGAAAATAAATATTTGAAATATTTATACCAAAGAGGAATCTACGAAGAACATGGTAGCCTTATCACATCTGGGTCCCACAAAGCATCATCCATGTCAATTTCACCAATTCCCAGCAACTTAGAAGAGTACTGCAGATAATGAAAGTGAGAATTGTTTGAAGTGTTGAAGATGGGCATTTGTTTCAAAAAGATTAGCAGAGGAAGAGGCCACCTTAATTTTATTAGTGTCTGAATCTTGGTTAGAATTCATTCAAAGGCAAAAACAAAGAGAAGAAGAAATATCAAAAGCAAAGAAAAGATAGAAACTCAACCATAAACGCTGTGATCGCATCACATAAGTTTAGTTATAGCGAGCAAGTTATAACATCTCTGCAAACAAAATCTTAAAAATTGTGCAAGAATTGTATGAGGAACCAACCGAGATTAATCATGACAGAGAGTGTCTGGTGGATCGAGGGGTTCCATTCTTGAACATGCAACGCATCTGCTAAGTTCCTCCCTTCATAGAATTCAAAGAAAAACATGTAATTTGGTGGCCTTGCGTGTGCTGCAATCAACGTAGCTATGCCCGGATGATCTACCATGCTGCAATTGAAGAAACAACACAAATTTCACCCAAACCCCAAAATTAAGCTCAAGAAAGAACATCGCCATATACAATTAAAAACCAATTTCACCGAAGCCTAAAACGACGCTAAATAAGTACCAATTCTATTGAATCACGAAACAACATCGATGGCTCTAAAAGTAAAACAATAATTTCACGAGAACCTCAAAAGTATGCTCAACAAACAGTAATTCTAGTGAATCACAAAATCAACATTTCATATCCACTAAAAATTAAACACTAATTTCAACACAAACCAAAATTTATGCTCGAAGAATAAGTTTACTATTGAATGCACGGACCATAACAATTGGAGTTCGTTGTGGAAGCGATCGAGATCGTCCGACGTCGCCAAAACGGGCTTCTTGGCCGCAACTTTCCTGCCACCCAACTTTGCTTCATAGACAACGCTTTCAGACCCTTCATCAAAAGGAACATAAATTAGCAAAATCTTGCCGAATTTTGTGCTTTTCCAGGAATACTCCCAAGCAAAAGAGAACCACTATTGGTAGGTTAGATCAATCAAGGCTTCTACTTTTCTGAAATACTGCAGAACTAATCGAATTGCTCTCCGTCAGTGGCACAATCCACTAACTAATAATTCTTGTTTCTGAACTAATCACGTAGTCGAATTGAAAAATCGGCGGTACCTCGGGCGATTGGAGAAGCGAGAGAAAAGGAGGAAGCGCGAAGATGCAAAGGAATTCTATTGCTTTTGCAGCACCCACGGATGCAAGTGTTTGGCTCCAAGATCTCCACCATTCTCTCTCTCTCTCTCTCTCCTGTGTGTGTGTGAGTGTGGGAAGAGAACGAAGTTGCAGTGCCATGACGTTCTGTCATTTGACTTTTAATGAGTACACTGCGTCAGGAACTGAATCGGGTTCGGTTCCTCCGGAACCGACATTGTTTTCTCGTATGAAATTTTGTTCAGGAGAGACATTAGTTAGGATCTCGATTCCCATCACAGACGGAATCCATTTCTCCAATACGAATACAAGATTCGCGGCGCACTACTAATGTTTGATCGACTTTCCGAAGATTTGCAAAGAGAGACGCAAGATGGAATCCTTCTCCATTTGAAATTTTACACGAACAAACATATGAAAATTATCGCAGTTGTACTGATGTAGATCTGCAGCTTTCGATCGCAAACCTATCAATTTTCTCGTATTCTTCTTCACAAAGGTCGTGGAAATGGATTCCTGAGAATCTGTTTCCGCAGAAACAAATAGCAGAAATAAACGGGGAGCAATTGTGATCGTCCATTTGGAAAGGGTGGGAAATACTAGGGCGACGGCGACGGCGACGGCGACGGCGACGGCGACGGCGACGGCGACGGCGACGGCGACGGCGACGACGCTCTCAGGAGAGAGAGAGAGGACGACGACCAGTAAGTCTTGTCGTTTCGAGAGAGAGTGAGAGAGTAACGATTCGATTTGTCTTGATTTATTTTTTCTCTCCATTGCTTGTTGCAGTTTTTTTAATAATGTCTAAAGAATAATCTAACTTATTTTAAGGTAAAGGTTAGGCTATTTTGTTGTTCTTCTATTGAGAAATTTCTCGTTGTGTTTTTCTTTCAATTCAAGCATCTGAAGGCTCTCTCTCTCTCTCTCTCTCTCTCTCTCTCTCTCTCTCTCTCTCTCTCTCTCTCTCTCTCTCTCTCTCTCGGTTTTTTGGCCACACTGCTTGATCATTTTTTCATTTTCATCCTTTTTTATTGATTTTGTGTGCTACGTGCGTTTCTGTGTTCCAATCTTCGTCCGTTTTCTTCAACCTTTTGTGGTTATGATTTGGTCTATGTTCTTTCTCCTCTCAGTTGTAGTTGGTGTTCTTCCACGGTATTGGGTTTGTTAAGCATACGTTGTAACGATGAGCTCCGAAGAGTTCGACAATGGTGGAAACGAGGATAGCGTCGAAGGGATCGCGATGGACTCGATAGGCGATCTATCTCTCGCTCAAAAGGACCAAGAAATGGCGGAATTGAAGCACAAGATTTCAATCCTTGAGACCGGTCGGGTTGATCTGCAATGTTTGGTGGAAGAAAAGGCGTCAAAAATAACGTCTTTGATTGAATCGAGCGACGAAGCGAAGCGAAGGGCTTCCGAGGCGTCGGCGAGATTGGAAGAGACACTTCAGCAGCTTGACGGAGCCAATTCAACCGTCAAGGCCCTTCAAGAGGAGCTCAGGATGCTGAAATCGGTGGCTTCGAGAGCATCGGAGCTTGAGATTCAGGTCTCGCGATTGCAGCACGATCTCATTTCCGTCATGAATGAAAGGGACGCAATCTTGTCGGAACTTGAGAATTTGAATGTTTCTTTCGAGGATATGCAAAGAGCTGCCGATTCAAAGCATTCAACGATCAAAACCCTCGAGGACGAGCGCAATTCTCTGAAAGAGAGGGTGGAAGAACATGATCATAGATTGGATTCTTTCGTGAAGCAATTGGAGAATAGCTTATCGGATTCGAATTCGAGGCTGGACGCCGAAAAACGGGCACTGGATGAGGCCAACAAGAAACTGACGAGCATAGAGTCGCAATGCCAGATGCAGGAAGAGAAGATCAAAGATCTCGAAACTCGCCTCAAACAGAGGGCGATCGAGCAGGAAAGAGCTTCTGTGGCATACATGGAGGAGGAGGAGAGAGTCAAAGAGTTGTCGCGAGAGTTAGAGGAGTTGAGATCTCAATTGGAGAAACCCTGGAAAGAAAAGGGGATTCTTGAGGAGTTATCTAAAGAGAAAGAGGTAAAGCTGAGGGAACATAACCAATTAGAGGTGGAGAAAGCGCATACGAATCTGAGAGAGATCATGTCCTTGGAGAAGGAGGTTTCAGAGCTCAGTGCTAAGCTGGAGGCCGCTGAAGCAGAACGAAGAGTACTGATTGAGAAATGTAGGTGCAGTGAGAAAGTAGAACGAAGAGTACCGATTCAATGGCAGACGGTTGCGGCGGCATCAACGGGGACATTGGCTGCTGCTGCCATCGTGGTTTATGTCAAGCATTATAGACGAAGATAGGTATTTTGTGCCGCCTCCTCTTTCGCTACCTGTGCAGAACAGGTTGCTGTTTTTGAATCTTGAATTTGACACTTCTAGAAGAGATAAAACAGAGTTAGAAATTTTCCTAATTTCGTTGGATTGCGTATGTTGGTAACTGTTGGATATTCGAAACAGTGGGGGAATTGGATTATGGTTTGAAATAGATTCTTATTATTTGAATGAAAGATGATGATTGCTATGTTATCTATCAATACAAAGTTATGTTTGCTGTAGCTTCCTTGTTATTAACAGCATGGCTGTTTCTACTTGTGATTTTCATTTTTTTTCTGCTACAATGGGTGGTCAAAGCCATATGCACACCAGAAGTATCGAATTCATGACCTTCAACTTGTGGATCAACCACCTGGCCAGGTGAGCTATTGTTCTTTGTGCAATTTTCAAATTCTTATAGATAACTCTTACTATGAATAGCAGCAGGATGGATTCACTTGCTGAAGTAAACATGAGAAGTGATCCCCATCCATGCCGAGTCTAGACCCATTTTCCTCTACATTTATCATAAATCACAGATGCATCCAAAAAAATGAATAATACAGCCTTCAGAATACAATCTTCTTTCATCAAAGCTATTTCTCGCAAGCATGAGAAAATTGAAACTGGGGCCGAACTTTCATTGATTACAAACCTGTGACTAAAACAAGCATACACTCAGGAATTTCACTGTGTATCTGTTTCACTAAATTTTAGTCCATGTGCTGAGAAAGCATTCAGCTGGCATAAGAAATTCAGTGTAAGTTTTTATTATACAAGCTTGATACTTTAGTTTATTCGCAGTAATTGAAGGGTTTTGTAATCATTTCAAGTGAAAGTTAGGGATTTTTGTTACTCATAGATGCAATGCTCTTGTCTTCATTGTTCTATTCACATGGGAATGATTGTATGAAGGTTTGAATATTAAAAGATCGAAGTTTAGATTGCACCTTACCGGTTGATTGGGTTGGTTAACCAAGCAAGTCTGTTTTCACCTCCGTGAGGAACAGAGTTCTCATCGGAAGATTTTCTTTTTTTACATAATGGGACCGGTCAGTGTCATTAGAATTGGTTTTTGAATCGAATATTCAGAGAACCAGCTGACTCAAGTCATATCCAATCAGCCTCAATTGGGAATTATTTCAAGTAAAATATACAACAACAACTAAGCCTTTTCCCATACTAGACGGGGTCGGCTACATGGATTCTTTGTTTCCACAGATCATCGTGTGTCATGTTATTAGTTAACTCGCAATAAGCCAGATCGTTCTTTATTGTTTCTTTCCAACACTTTTGTGGTAGTCCTCTACCTCTTTTAATACTTTCCAAATTTAGTTTTTCTAACCTTCTTACAGGTTTTTCTTTTGATCTTCTTTCTACACGTCCAAACTATCTTAAACGATATTGTCTCATTTTATCCTCTATTGGTGCCACTCCTAATTTGTTTCTAATAACCTCATTATGTATACTGTCTTTTCTTGTATGACCACTCATCCATCTCAACATCTTCATTTCAGTCACGGACATCTTTTATACATGTTGATGATTAATTGCCCAACACTCAGAACCATAAAACATGGCAAGCCTAATTGCTGCTCTATAATATTTACCTTTTAACTTTAATGATATCTTCTTATCACAAAGAATACATGTTCCTCTCCATTTTAACCAATCATCATTAATTCTATGCATAACATCTCTATCAATTCTTTCATGACTCTGAAAAATTGACCCTAGGTATTTAAAACTTTCCTTTTGGAGGATGCAATGTGTGCCAATTTTAATTTTTATGTCCTGTGAGGTAACCAAATGATCAAACTTACATTCCATGTATTCTGTCTTTGTTCTACTAAGTCGGAGGCCTTTGCTTTCTAATGTTTCTTTCCATAGTTCCAATTTTCTATTAACTTTTTTCTTAGACTCCTCCACTAATACAATGTCATCTGCAAATAACATACACCAAGGTACTTCAAGTAAAATATACTTAAAATTATTAAAACTAATTTTAGAAAAATAAAGCCTGAGGCTGTTACTGGCCTAGTATGGAGAAGGCTTGGTTTCTCTTTTGAAGTTAGGATTTCTGACACTGATATGCGCTAGCTGCCTACCCGTCAAGATACCGGGTCGATGGACCCATATTGGAATACTAGTTGTGGTTTACTGCCTGCCATCCAAACTACTGAACGGAGCATCTAGACTGCCATGTAATATACGTGCATACAAATATACATTTAAATTCAAGTTGGACCAGTTTGATAGGTCCAACGATGGAATACAAACAACCCTGAAGCTCTCCATTTGAACTCATAATTGAAATATATAGTTTATAAGATTTATCAAAAATAAAAAAATATATATATAGCCGTACGTGTCAAAATTAAGCTAAGAATTTTTTTTCTTAATTAACAAGTTGGGGTTAGACAGAACACGTCATACATATCATCCTGTTATTGAGCTCCCGACCTACCATCATAGAACTAGCCCCCTACCCAAGCTCATGATGCTCTATGGAAGGGCAGTAGGAGTAAAATGCCTAATTGTAGAAAGTTAATCGAATCCTTTCAAACTAGGGTTATTTGTATTGAAACTTTCCTTCATATACAGTCAACAAATGAAGATCAAAGAACTCAGAGAGCTTCTCAGGTTCAATTCGTTACAAGGCAATTTCCGATCGTTTTGACACGTGTAAAGTTAAAACATAAAACAACCCCTAATATGATGCTAATAAAGAAGCCACTATACACTTGCTTCAATAACTTCAGAAAACCGACTCCCGATGCTTAGATTCAAAATTTCAATATCATTATATAATATAATATAGAGAGAGAATAACGTATGTGTACATCAATTCATTCTTAAATATTTTCAGGAAAAATCAACAGTTAAAATTTATATTTAAAAATTAAAATATCTTAGTATTTTTTGAAAAGTACAATAAATAGTTTGCTTTTTAACTTAGAGATCCCAATGATCGAGATCCAACGGTTGAGGTCTCAATGCTCTATTCTTGTTGAAATGATCTTTGGGTTTTCTGCCGAATTCAAACCCAACAAAACCGAGTATGGGGTTGGTTCCCATTGGTGGGGCCAAATTACCATCCATACCCGAAGCCGAAGGAGGACGAGCCTTCTCATCGCGAGAGGTGGAAATCGCGCCCGATCCCGTGAAAAGTTTCCCATTACCTTGTGATTCGTCCTTCCCACCGTCACATCTCTCTCTCTCTCTCTCTCTCTCTCTCTCTCTCTCTCTCTCTCTCATTTGGTTGACCTACAACAACCAGTTTAGTTCAACTTGGTTTCTGAATTTCGCGTTCTTCTTTGTCCTTTTCCCTCTTCTCTCAAGCTCCCCAAAAGAATTGGGTTTCCGGGCTTGTAGGGAACCTTTTAATTCGTTTTCTGGGGTTTAATCACTAATCTGGAGGAGGGATTAGTCTGAATTTTGTTGGGTAGCGGGGATTTGTTGTTATCGAATCGAATTGGCAATTGGTTGATCGACAACAATGATTCAATTGCTGTACACGTTGTTGATGAGTGAGGGAATGCTGGTTCTTCTTCTGATTCTGAAGAACCCCATGAGGAAGATCGTCACGATGTGTTTGGATCGGGTGAAGCACGGCCGCGGCCCCGTCGTCGTTAGAACTCTGGCTGGCGTCTTGTTCGTGTTGATGGTATCGAGCCTTCATAGCATCTTCAAGATTCAGAGGCGATCGGCCGAGTTCGGAACCATCACGCCCACCGATCAGGTTCTTGTGAGCAAGCACATGCTGGAATCGTCCTTGATGGGTAATTTGCCGAGTGATCTTTAACGAATATTCAATGCGATTTATGATCTCTGTTTAGATTTTGCTAAATCTGGATTCTTTCTTTGTTCATTGTTTTGTTAATTTGTTTTCCTCTGTTGGACGATGGCGTGCTGTCTTTCATTTCTGAATTTTAACTTGAATATTAGAAAATAGTCTTATTTTTATCTCTGATTTGTTTTCCGCTGTTAATCAACATGGTCTTTGTGTATATTTCTTTTGTTTATGCGTTTTTAATGATATCTATACAGTGAAAATGAGGATGGGCCTCCGAGTGAGGCTTTTCTTCCTATCTCCAGGTGTTCTTTCATCTCATCTATGTTTATCCATTTGGAACTGTGGTAATGATATGAAGATTGAACGGAAATTTATGTACTTGGGCACTGAAAAGAAAAAATCGTCCATTTGTCTTCGTCATCATCCTTTTTGTGGAGATGGATAATACATGTGGCTGCTCCTTGGATCTACATATTGCATCATCCACTTGAATTGTGCACTGGTGCAAAATCCCTCCAGTCACCTAGATTTTGGCTTTCATGTAATAAAATTACAGAGTCCATCACCGTAGTCAATGAAAAGAGAGATTCATGAGTGATCCTAAGGGGATGCCTCCTAGTGAAGGATCATTTAAACTGAATGCTAGAGTCCCCAGTTTGGAAACCTCACAGAAAAATGCTGATAGGGTTCTCAGGAGCCAGCTGCTCAGACATTCTTTAGTTATGATTTCTTTTCATAACTCCTAGTCCACGATAGGTTACTTCTTATGAGGGGAGGCCATATTTCATTCTTTGGTTTGCAATCCTCCATTCGATCGTAATTCTGATCTTAAGGATGCAATTTCATTTTAATTGTAATAAAATTTGGTTCATATGATTTGGCTGTAAGAAAAGTATTAATTTGGCTGCCATCTTTCCAAAAGTGGACAAAGAAGAATATAGTGCATAGAGCTATTTGGACTAGATGGTGAAACCTCAAATATGAGAAAGAAGATATATTTAAACATAAAGTTCTTCAAGAAAATGCTAAGATATATTTAAACATAAAGTTCTTCAAGGAATTATGTAGGTACACCTTTTGGTACATATTAGGAAAGTGGTAAAAGATGTGTTAGGCGAATCTAAGAGAGGCGTACGGACACACACAAAAAATTGGTGGTGGAGTGAAGTGGTGTAAGATAAAATAAAGGGAAAGAAGGAATGTTACAAATTGCATTATGCTAAGAAGACTAGTGAAACTTGGGAGACTCATAAGAAAGCAAAGGAAGAAAAGAAAAAGACCGTTAGTGAAGCAAAAGCCAAAATTTGTAAGGATTTATATAAAACTTAACTCAAAAGAAGGTGAAAGAGAGATTTTTAGGATAATTAAGGCTAGAGATAAGAAAACTAAGGATCTTACTTTTATTAGATGCATCAAAGATGATGATGAGAAGATGCTAGTGGTGAATGATGATATAAAAATAGATAAAATTTATTTATATAAGTTTTTTAATAAAAATACAGATATTAGTATTAGCTTAGGAGAGTTAACTAAATCAGAAAAGTATATAAACCACAATTTCTATCGGCGTATTCAAAAGAATGAAGTCAAAAAGTCTCTTAAATATATGAAGGTTGGTAAATCTGTAGGACTAAATAATATTCCTATAGAAGTATGAAAAATCCTAGGAGAGATGGTACTCAGTTGGCTCAAGACTATTTAATAAAATATGAAGAACCCAAAAGATGTCCGAGAAATGGAGAGAGAGTACACTTATACCCATATATAAAAACAAGGGAGACATTAGAATTGTTCGAATTATCGAGGTATCAAGTTAATGAGCCACACTATGAAACTATGAGAAATAATTATAGAACATAGGTTAAGAGAAGTATCGAGTATAATAGACTAATAGAGAACCAATTCGAATTCATGTCTGGTAGATCTACTATTGAAGCGATTCATCTATTGAGATGTCTTATGAAATATTTTAGAGAAAAAAAAGAAATTTTGCATGATATTTATTGATCTAGAAAAAGCTTACGATAGGGTGCGAAAAGATGTGCGTTAGAGAACCTTGGAAAAGAGAGGTATCTCATTGACATATATAAATCTTATAAGAGACATTTACAATGGTGCAAAACTTTACTCGTGAGGGAATGATAGACTCCTTTGAAATTGATATTGGGTTACATCAAGGATCAACTTTAAGTCCATATTTATATATTGGTCATTGATGAGTTAACAAAACATATTTGAGATGAAATACCTTGGTGTATGTTATTTGCAGATGATATTATATTAGTAGATGAATCTAATGAAAAAGTTAATAGGAAATTGGAATTATGGAGAGAAACATTAGAAAATAAAGGCTTCCGACTTAGTAGAACAAAGATAAAATATATGGAATGTAAGTTTGATCATTTAGGTACTGCAAAAAACATAGAAATTAAGATTGGCATACAGTGCATCCTTTAATAGGAAAGTTTTAAATACCTAGGGTCAATTTTTTAGAGTGATGGAAAAATTGATGGAGATGTTATGCATAGAATTAATGCCGGTTGGTTAAAATTGAGAGGGGCATTAGGTATTTTCTGTGATAAGAAGATATCATTAAAATTAAAAGGTAAATATTATAGAGCAGCAATTAGACTGCTTTGTTTTATGGTTCTGACTTCTGAGTGTTGGGCAGTTAATCATCAACATGTGTAAAAGATGCTCGTAGCAAAAATGAAAATGTTGAGATGGATGAGTGGTCATATAAGGAAAGACCAAATAGATAATGAGGTTATTAGAAACCAATTGGGAGTAGCACCAATAGAGGATAAAATGAGGGAAAATCCTTTAAGATGGTTTGAACATGTAGAAAGATGACTAAAGGTTGTTCCCTTAATAAGATATGAAAAATTAGATTGTGAAAATGTTAAAAAAAGAAGAGAACGACCACAATAGTGTTGGAAAGAAACTATAAAGAATGATCTAGTTTATATTGAATTGAGTTAACTGCTAGTATAACACATTATAGGGCTGTGTGGAAACAAAGAATCCATGTAGCCGACCCCATCTAGTATGGGAAAAGGCTTAGTTGTTGTTGTAGAGGATTGTCAGTGAGGGCCAATGTATGCTCTTTTATCTTCCTCAACATCGTTGTAAGGTGGTGTAGTTGATTTTCTCATCTTATTGCACATTTTGGTTAATCCATGAATAGGGTCAATCGTTACTCGATGTTGTTTCAGTGAGATTCCTTTTTCCTGTTCTTGGTAAAGCTTGAGAGAGCTCTGTTGCTCCATGATTCCTGTTTCATCATCTGTTTTTCATTTGTTCTTTTCTGATCAAGGTAATATGGATCCCTGGATCTGTGTCTATGTAGATATTCATCATCCTTATGGGGACTTAATAAATATATTGCTCGGGGAATAGACAGTTTGGAACAGTCAGAACTTTGCCAATAGTGGATGTTGACATTGTTGTGGAAATCTGTCATCTTTTGGGACCACGAGTCAATTGTTGGCCATCTGTCTTTTGTATCATAACCCCTTCTCCATGTTTTCTGGATATGAACAATTACCAAAGACGCAATATTTTTCTCGGATTCTCGTTCCAATTACTGGTCAACCGATTGCCACAATTCACTTAAATAACTTTCATTTCTCTTGATTTTTCAAGAGATATTCATTGAAGATGAACACCATAAAAGATCATATAATTGTTGGATTGTTTGCCTAGTGAGATGAATTTTGGAGTGGTTTCTGGATTCAAGCTTTTCTGGAAAACAAACACCTTGTTTCATTTAGTTGATCGTTGTAGGATGAACATCTTGCTACTGTGGATTCTTTGTTTCTTTGTAGAATCCATGGTAGATAAGTCGGACAAAGTTTTACGGTAGCTGTCGGAAGTCTAACGCAACCCTCTTCCTTTATCCGGGCTTGAGACCGGCCACGCAAGGTGATCCCTTACATATCGCACTGTAGGTGCTCTAGAAATTGTGCTTGTTTTATGTCCTAGAAATGGAAGCGACATAATTTCTTTTCACATTTGAACAATAAACGATAACATTGTTTAACGTGTAGGCCTCAAATATATGTCATCCTTTTAGACAGGTAGTCATGTAACTTTTAATATCTTTGGCTTGTATGCAACTTTTCCTATCATGAGATTGAATTTGATGAAGATGAAGATCGATATTAAATGTCTTCTTCTTGTCTCACTCAATTCAGACCCTTAATCTTTCTCATTTTCTCGTTACATTGAATTAGCTGGTAATGTGTCCTCTTGGTCCATGTTACACCAGCATAATCAATAACTCCTGCAGCCTATCTGTTTGTTTGATGTTTGATGTCTCTCTCTCTCTCTCTCTCTCTATCTATATATATTGCTGCTATATTGAAAACCTCCGGATGAGTTTCATAACAAATTTTGTGACACGCCATGTAATTAATAACTAAGAAAGGAAATGTAAGGTGGATGCCTTCTCCTTGTCTTATAAAGGTTAAGTGTCTGTGAGTGGGTTCTTATGGTTGATCATATCATTTAAATTGATCGTTATATGTTTAGCTAAATTCTGCTCATGTAAGGGACCACCCTTGCATGACCGGTCCCAAGTTCAGATAAAGGAGAAGGATTGGGTTAGGCATCCGCCAGTCATAACTTTGGTGGACTTATTTACCATGGATTCTACAAATCATGATAGTGCTTCATGAAAACCCATATAGTCGATCTCATCTGCATGAAAAAGGCTTAATTGTTGTAGTTATTATATGTTTAGTTTTTTTGTGTTATGTATCACATTGTCGGTCCCGTTGGTTTCTCAAACCAAATGGCATCTTCATGTCACTCTAACACAGACACTATTTTGCGAGGTATTGCACCCACAGACACTTTTCTCAGGTTTTGCACCCATGTCAGACACTCCGACACTTGAAACCCGTACATTTCTTGAGTCAGATTCAATACTCTCTTTTAAATATTTTTTTGTGATATGACACTAAATCACTTCTTAATGAATATTGATTGATGATTACTTTTAGTGAGTTAACTTGAGGAGTACAGTAATCTCGATTGATTCCAATAGTATATAAATTATGCTTATTTATAGCCGTAATCCTGCACGCTGAATTTCAAACAGGCTATATATCCTGCACCCTCAGCGTGACATGGATCTCAAAGACAACCCATTATGATAGTATTGATATGAGTTCTTCATCATATCTGTGCAGGTTTCTCTATCTTCCTAGCATTGATCATCGACCGTATGCACCACTATATAAGAGAAATTCGGATGATGAGGAAGACCATCGAACCTCTGAAGAAGCAAAGGAGCTCTGATGATGGGAGCAATAGCGGATTAACGGAGATCAGAGAAACGGAGGAGATATCTGCTTTGATAGAGAAGGTGAAGCACCTGCAAAGAGAAGTTGAAGCAAAGGAAAAGGAGGCAAAAGCAGCTGAAGCAAATGTCATGGCTTTGAAGAAACAGTCTGAAGGATTTCTTCTCGAATATGATCGCCTTTTGGAAGATAACCAGAACCTCCGTAGCCAATTGCAATCGTTCGACCGTAAACTCTCTCGATCTGACAGCAAAAAGAATTTGTAGATTCTTCGCGCTGCAGCTTGTCCTTGGTGAAAGGACTTTGATTTCCTTGTTTGATTAATCAACTACACTACACGCGAGGTGGTATGTTTTGTAGCTTATTTACTGGGGAGGGTGATTAAGTTGCTCTGAATCTTGTAGTGACCGATGGATTTCATGTTTCAGAATTGCGTCTACGTCAGATACTCAAACGTTCGATAGCCGTGCTCCTGTTTTCGGAACAACAAATGAATTTTACATATTTTTAGTGTTACGCAGTAAGACATTTCATGAGTGTTGATCAAATAACAAATTAACTTATAAAAACAATCTTTTTAAGATGCTGACAATTCAATATAATAACAAATTATACTCGTGTCAGACCAGCACCCCACCTATTAGATATACTAAAGACTGGAGTAAGTATTGGGATATGATTAAGGGCTGCATGCTTTGCTACCATTTTTGTAAGTTATATATATATATATATATATATATATATATATATATATATATATATATATATATATATATATATATATATATATATATATATAGAGAGAGAGAGAGAGAGAGAGAGAGAGAGAGAGAGGGAGAGACCTATGTCAATAGGCATCCTCATGTGGTTATTCTCGCTACCAATTGTCAAACACCATGATTATTCATAGGAAAATAAGTCTTAGCTATACGTTGTTCTTCTTAGACTGCACTCAGTTAAACTTACAACTGGACAAGGTTGATCCTGTATAAACACACACCACAATCCTGCTCTCCATTTATATCTGAAGAGTACAATCAACATTGCAGTAGAATCTAAATTACAAGCGAGAACACCTGTGAAACTTTTTAGTGAGCAATCGAGTCCTGTTGTACCTGTGAAAATCTTAAAATGCAATCACGTAACTCACCAGAACGTTCTCAAACAAGAATAAGCAATTCATATTGGTATAAATATTTACTGCTGGGGGTCATGACAAATCGACTCGTAAGCAAATTGCCAAGAGGATCTGTCATCAGGTCCGAGCTACAAATGATCCGAGCCGTATGACAGATTTTCTTTGGGTTTTCAATGCAGTTGGATGGCTAAGATCCTATCAAATTACATATGATACGTACATTTCAAATTCTCTCGTCTAGGAGTCAAGTTCACAAAATTGTTTTGTCTACGCCAACTCCTGATTATCCCCCGTTAGGATACTGGATGCGTTGAGCATGCATGTTGACTTTAGCACTCAAAATACCTCATGCATTGAGATCGACCTTCTCAGCCATTTATTATGCAGCTTCCTAATGCGCGCACGAGAATATATATATATATATGATGTCGTAGCTGCGTAATGTAGTTTAGTGCAAAATCTTGCACAAACATTTTAGTGATTGATTTTTGAAATGGATGGTAGAGATTTGAATCACTTCACATTTGTGCAAGATTATACACCAAAATGCATTATGCAACTAAGATTCTCTCTTTATATATGTATGTATATATATATATATTATGTATGTATATATGTGTGTCAATACACACCCATGTGCATGGAGAGAGAGAGAGAGAGGCCGACTAGATTATTGACCATACATAAATATTGAGGTTTTGCTTCCATGAATTAACCAAGCATATCGAATATGACAGTCAATTAACGATGGCATTTCTTGATGCTCAAGCACACAATTTTACGTATATATGTGTGTGTGCATGCACACACAAATGCACATATATGTGGAGTGAGATTTTTAATAAGGGAAGTCAGCCTCACGACGAGATCTGTGATATGGCAGAGACTGATAGGTTTAACTTTACAACTAATAAACGAAGCACATGACATTTATCCTAGCACCCTGATGAATTAATCGACTCGAAAACAATAGAAGAGGCACACGACCATTTTTTTTTGTTACAAGAGCAGACCGAAGCTTAACATACACACCCACACATGCACCCTATGAGAGTAGAACTCCCCACCAACAGCAATAGCGTTATAGCGCCTTAGAAACCCACACATGCACCCTGTGGGAGTGAACTTCCACCAGCAGTAATGGCTTTATAGTGCCTTACAGTTAATATATATTTATTTATTTAGAAGGGCGACAACACTGGTTATGATGCGCTATTCTAGGCATAGCCACAAACGCCCGATCGACAGGCTTTCGGATGCCTGCACATCTTACCGCAACCCCCGCAATTTCTCCTATCAGATGAAAGATCTCGGCAGTTGCCTTTGCAGCATGAATAAGAGCTCCTGCACTTACGGCCGCATTTGCCACAATTGTTCCGATCTGTTCCGGTATTGACACACTTCTTTTTGCAGCAAGTTTTCCCAGCACTGCCGCTTCGTCTGCATATCTTTGGATTCTTGTTGCATGTTACTGTCGCGAGGAACCGGCGAAGGCCGGGGGAGAGAAAGTCGGGTTCGCCGTCGTCGACGGCTTCCTCTTCAAGATGATCTTCTGCTGCCAATGGATCTTCTTTTTCAAGATCCTCCTCGATACTTGGCTCTGATAGTATTGATGATGAGACAAACATGACCAACATGGCAATGATCAAACCAATCACTAAGAGCTTCGGCATCGCCATTATGGTGGTTGTTTTGGCGTTGGCAACCACCTTATGATTGAACTGCTAAGAACTCATGACTGACTATTTATAAGCAAAACTTCATTTATCTCAAAGAGTTCACCTAAGTGAATTATGCCATTAATTTAATTAAAAAATCTAATGAAGCATGCATGGAGCTTGGATAGGGTTTCCACTTTAACCTCTTGGTTTTAAGCCCAAGTTTGAAAACCTAAATAATTTACTATTTTTCTTTAGACGGAGCCGATGAAGCACGGAAATTTCTTTTAGGTTTGTCATCCTTTTAAAAGTTGAGGGAGAGATTCCTTAAATACATCATCCTCCATGTACCTAATTTAGGAAATTATTAACAAGGTCTTTCCATATACAAAATGAGGTTATTAGAAACAAATTAGGAGTGACACCAATAGAGGCTAAAACGAGAGAAAGATCAAAAGAAAACCTTTAAGAAAGTATGAAAAACTAAATTTGGAAAGTATTAAAAGAGGTAGAGTTCGACCCTAAAAGTGTTGAAAGAAACAATAAAGAATGATCTAGCTTATTGTGAGTTAATTCCTAACATGATAAATGATAGGGCTATAAGAATCCATTAGCAAACCCCGTCTAGTATGGGAAAAGGCTTAGTTGTTGTTGATTCAACAAGGTCTTTCATTTACCTTAACGTGGAATATACAACTAATAAAATTACACTAGGCATGGCCTATAAAAAGTTCAAAAAATACCATTATTGCCAATTTTATCACACATTTGGTTACTTATTCACAATATATAGAATGTAATTTTGATCATTTGGTAACTTTAGATGACAAAATTTAATATTAATACACATTACATCTCTCATACAAAAAGTTTTTAAAAACCTACAATCAATTTTTGAGAGCAACAAAAGAATTATATAGAAAGATGTGTGAGATATGTGACAAGAAGATACCATAAAAATTGAAAGTTAAATATTATACAACAGCAATTAAACCTATTATGTTTTATAGCTCTTAGTGTTGGAAAAGTAATCATGAACATGTAAAAAAGATGTTGGTGGCATAAATGAAGATGTTGAGGAATGAGTGGTTACAAAAAAAACCGTATACGTAGTGAGGTTATTATAAATAATTTTGAAGTAACACTAATAAATGATAAAAATGAGGGAAAAACATTTAAGATAGTTTGGACACGTAGAAAGATTACCAAAGGAAGCTCTAATAAGAAGGTAAAAGAAATTAGATTGTAAAAATATTAAAAGATGAAGAGGGAGGTCAAAAAATGTTAGAAAAACAATAAGAAATGATCTAGTTTATGTTGAGTTATCTGTTAGCATGACATATGGTTGAGCTCCATGAAAACAAAGAATCCATATAACCCACCCCTATCTAGTATAGGAAATGTTTTTTATTGTATTATGAGCTTTATCACAAGCCAAACCCAGTTGAATATAATGTACCATTTTCATGTTCAGCTCATATATGAGCTGGTTTAACCATGAAACGAGCCAAAGATGAGCTCTAACTGTTGTCAAGGTATGGGTAAGTTGGTTCATTTAACAAACCTAGATTTGACTTCAATTAGATGTAAAGATTGTTGCTCAGTTTAGCTTACAGATTGTTCTAGTGGATCAAATCAGCCTCACAGATTGATTGTGGGTATGGGCCGGGTCCCTGCCCAGTTGTACCTTGGAATGTTGGGTCTACTTATTCTCTTTTCCTCATGGCCTTTGCATCTTGTGGAGATGAGTGATCTCACAACAGTACATCGTATTAGTTGTTGTCACTTTCTAAATTTATTTATTTCTTTTTCTTTAAGGAAAATCATTTAGTCTTAAATATGTCTTAACTCTATAATATAATCTGATATAAACACCTGTATTGACTTGCACGGGATGGTGACATTCAAGTACCGAGTACTTGTCATTGAATATTAATACCAATTAATGCCTTTTATGAGTGAAGGATCTCTTTTGGTTAAACCTGGTGTAAAATATGGGGCGGGCAAGAGAATTCTGGCTCATATTTGAAGCAAGGACAAATGGCTCAAGAGCCGGCGCGAGTCGGGCTGACCTGTAGTGCTACAGGCCCGCTGAATATTAAATCAGGTCTATAAGACCTGATCTAGATCTACTTGAAATCCAAATCCAATCACAACATTTTTAGTCTTCAACAAGTAATATACACCTTTAATAAAAATTGTATATACATGTATATGTATTATATACATCATGTAATAATATATATACACTACAAATATATACATGTAATGAAAAAAATTATACATATATACATGTAATTGAAAAAACTATACATATATATAGTACATATATATATGAGCTATAGATACTATATATATAAATATACATACATACACATGTAATAAAAAAACTATACATATATACATTTAATGGAAAAGTTCTATATATATACATGTAAATATGTAATCGAAAAACTATATATATATGGGTCGGGCCGGACCAGCACTTTAGAGGCCCATATAAAATGTAGCCCGACCCAACCCACATTTTTTCTGGCCCATATTAACATCTCTAGTTAAAAGTGGAGAATAGGAGCCAGAGACGAGCTCGAACTGAGCAGAACAGTGAGTGGCTTGGTTCATTTGCTAGCCCCAGAATTCATTTCAATTAGTTATAGAGATTATTTCTCAGTTTAGCTGTTCTAAGGGAGCAGTCCACCACCTCACAGATTGACCAAGAAGAACTTACCATAGATGAGTCTAGGCTGGGTCCCCACCTTGGAATATTGGATTTAATTATTTTGTTTTCGTCATGGCCTTTACATCTTATGACGATGAATAGTGTCACAAGCAGTTGATATTGTCTCTTCTAGTTTGCTAAATATTAATGAATTTTATTTCCTTAAAAGAATTGGTAAATATAAATATATGCGTGAGCTCTAGTATATTATCTAATTATTGACTTGCACGGATAGTGACATTCAAGAGACAAGTACTTATGAATTAATTATTAATATCAATTTCATGCCTTTTAATTGAGAGTTGCATGCATCTCTTTTGGTTAAAGCTGTTGTTTCCAAGTTAAAAGTGAAGGCGACCAGCCAATCGTGTCTGGACCTCTATTTACTACAATGTGCTTTCACGTAGTACCTATTGATCTAAAAGGAAACTCACCATATGGAGCCAAGAGATATTCTTTGAATTTTTTTTAAAAAGAGAAGTATCTTATTGATATATATCAACCTTATAAAAGATATGTATGATGGTACACAAACATATATGATGACTCAGGAAGGAATCACATATTAGTCATTGTATGTTATTTAAGGATG
This sequence comes from Brasenia schreberi, assembly GCA_036023115.1. NCBI lineage: Eukaryota > Viridiplantae > Streptophyta > Magnoliopsida > Nymphaeales > Cabombaceae > Brasenia > Brasenia schreberi. The sequence goes on along the minus strand of JAYKKT010000092.1, from coordinate 29,672,652 downwards.
GCATTATGTTAGTGGATACGTTTAAGGAAAAAGTTAATAGAATTGGAACTATGGAGAGAAACATTAAAAAGTAAAGATTTCCAACTTAGTAGAACAAAGACAAATATATGAAATATAAATATGATCATTTTATTACTTCATATGACACAAAAATTAATATTGACACTTATTCCATCTTATAAGGAACATTTTAAATACTTAAGATCAATTTTTCAGAGCGATGAAAAAAATGATGAAGATGTTAAGCATAGAATCAATACAGGTTAGTTAAAATGGAGAGATGCATCAGGTATTTATGTGACGATAAGAACCATTAAAGTTGAAAGATAAATATTAGAGACCAACAATTAAACATGCTATGGTTTATGGTTATAAGTATTTGCCAATTAATCAAATAGATACTTTTTGAAAACTACAAAACCGAATTTTTAGTTAACTTCATACATTATTGTATAATTATATTTAGTTTAGTATTATATAACTTTTTAATGTATGTATTTATTTTGCAGTTTCACATATGATCCTATACCTCATACAAGTAAGGCACTTTCTGATATAATGATGAAGTCATTTTTGTAATGAAATATAGACAGAAAGTTATCAACCATTACATTTGATAACTATTCTACTAATAATGCAATGATAAATGATTTGTTGAGGTACCTAAATGGTAATTATTTGATATTACGTGGAAAGTTAGACCCCATCTAGTATGGGAAAAGGCTTAGTTGTTGTTGTCGGTGGAAAGTTACTCCATATGAAATGTTGTGCACATATTTTTAATTTAATTATGCATGATGGGTTAGATTTTATAAAGCATGCAATTGGGACAATTAGAAGTAGTGTAGCTTACTGAATCGCTACACCAAGAGTAAACACATTTGTTAGCATTTGTACTAGATCAAGTGTTATAGTTAAGAAGAAGTTGGTTTCTGATTGCAAAACAAGATGAAATCTCACATACTTGATGTTGAAGATTGCTAGTTTGTATAAGGATGCTTTTTCTCGTTTGAGACAAGTTGATACACAATACAAAATTGTGCCTACGAATAGTAAATGGACACTTGTGAAGAAATTTGTGAAAGGTTAAAGGTTTCTTACGAGATAATAAAATTATTTTCTAGAACACAATATCTAATTGCCAACATGTAGTTTGACAAGCTTTGTGAGATTAAGTTAGCTTTAAATAATTGGCTCAATAATATTCCTTTGGTTATTAAGGATATAGCTAGTGATATGTTCATGAAACAATGTTACTAGTATCTTGAGGGTTACTAAAGGTCCACGGTACAAAATGGATGTTCTTGAATTTTACTATCAAGAGTTACATGGAGATGGTAAGTAAAATCTTAAGACAACAACAACAACAACTAAGCCTTTTCCCATACTAGACGGGGTTGGCTACATGGATTCTTTGTTTCCACATATCCCTATCGTGTGCCATGTTAGCAGTTCACCCACAATAAGCTAGATCATTCTTTATTGTTTCTTTCCAGCATTTTTGTGGTCATCCTCTAGCTCTTTTAATACTTTCTAAATTTAGTTTTTCATACCTTCTTACATGTTCTTCTTTTGATCTTCTTTCTCTATGTCCAAACCATCTCAAACGATATTCTCTCATTTTATCTTCTATTGGTGTCACTCCTAATTTGTTTCTAATAACCTCATTATATATACGGTCTTTTCTTGTATGACCACTCATCCATCTCAACATCTTCATTTCTGTCACAAACATCTTTTGTACATGTTGATGATAAACTACCCAATACTCAAAACCATAAAACATGACAGGCCTAATTGTTGCTTTATAATATTTACCTTTTAACTTTAATGGTATCTTCTTATCACAAATAATACCTAATGCTCCTCTCCATTTTAACCAACCAGCATTAATTCTATGCGTAACATCTCCATCAATTCTTCCATCACTATGAAAAATTGACCCTAGGTATTTAGAACTTTCCTTTTGGAGGATGCAATGTGTGCCAATTTTAATTTCTATGTCCTCTGAGGTAACGAAATGATCAAACTTACATTTCATATATTCTGTCTTTGTTCTACTAAGTTGGAGGCCTTTGCTTTCTAATGTTTCTCTCTATAAAGTAAAATCTTAAGAGCTAATGATATATTAAATGTATTGACAAAATTAGTTATGGTCTTTGAGAAATGGTAATTTACTTACACTTTGTTTATCTTTAGAGTATATTTGTATATAGTTTAGTTTGTTATAATATATTAAATGTCGCTTGTTCATTTATATTCAGATACTAAACTACTTAGTATAGATTATTATGTTACCATCAATGACGAATTGGAGGATAACAATGAAGAGTAACCTGACTTTAATGTGTTGACGAAGGATTGATACATATTTCATTTGTTACTACATGTTTACTTTTATAGTAATATCTTTACCATTATTTTTTGTGTTTATGACCGGCTTAGAGATAAGGTTTCTTAGTTGCTTACTTGTTATTTTTACATGTATTCTTTTCCAAATAAGCATGAGCCCAATTCCTTCTTTTGTGCATTTGTTATAATATATTAAATATGGTTTCTTTTCTATTATGTTATTCGTGTAGTGTTTTGTATTTTATTGTTTGTAACATGTAGATTTGACCATTTGCACTAGAAGTTCCACAAAGAATCATTTGTCTTTTCAAAACTTGGAGCAAATTAATAATCATTTATTGTCCATAAGCATGACCTTTTCGTTTACCAGCTGATTGTGCTCATTAATGGTGGACTTTCTCAAACACCGGTCGAGATTTTTTTAAGCTCGCATGCGAGGAAACGATGATTTCTTGACATGAGGTCAGAGATTCCATCATACAGTGAGGAGGTGCCCTTTTGCTATCTGATAGGGGTCTGCTGAACACAGCTTACCAATAGAGAGATAGAGAGAAGGATGGCACACCTTAATGACAATATTTTGGTGATTCATGCAAGAAGCTGTACCCCTCTTGGGTAGGGTTAACTTGGAAGAACCTTCAAGTTGGTCAGGGTCTTGATTATAAGCTTGATGTTCCAGAGGTGTGGCTTGTGGGTAAGACCACCTTAGGCTCTCAATTTGAAACATGTTATAGTATTAATATATCAACTACATGGATTCTTTGTTTTCATAGAGTGCGTGCGATAATGTGTCAAAGTTAACTAAACTTAAGCTAGATCTATTCTTTATTGTTTTCTTTCAACGTTGTTTTTTTTTCTTTTAATATTTTCATCATTTAGTTTCTCACAACTTCTTTTTTATAATCCATGTTATAAAAATCCGACGAAGTTTTATGCAGGCAATCGGAAGCCTAACACAACCCTCCTCCTTTATCCGGGCTTGGGACCGGCAATGCAAGGGTGATCCCAAAGAATCCATGTAGCTGACCCGGTCTAGCATGGGAAAAGGCTTAGTAGTTGTTGTAGTAGTTTCTCACAACTTCTTATCGAAGCTTCTTTTGATCGTCTTTTCATGTAATCAAATCATCTTAAACAATCAAAGTATTAGAAGGACCACCTTATACATAATGAGGTTATCATAAACAAGTTGAGAGTGATACAAATAAATAATAAAATGAGAGAAAATTGTTTAAGATTGTTTGAATTCGTGAAAAAACAACCAAAGGAACTTTCAATAAAAAGGTACGAGAAACTAAATAGTGCAAATGTAAAAAAAAAAAGAAAGAACACAAAAGTGTTGGAATGAAACAATAAAGAATGATCTAACTTATATTAACTGTCAACATGGCACATGATTGAGCACTCTAAAACAAAGAATCCATATACCCAACCCCATCTAATACGAGAAAAAGGCTTAGTTGTTGTTGTATATATCTTTAAGCACCGAAAATTTAAGTTTTCTAAACCAATTTTTCGGGTTTGGCCTCGACTTATATTGAGCTGCTCTATTATTGAAGGCATGTGTGTCTATCTAAACCATGATTGCCAACCAAAATCAAATCCAAGCCTTTTTTTTCATGTTGTGCAGTCGGCTACACGGATTCTTAGTTGCCATTCAGCTTGATATAACATCATACAACACTTAACTCCAGAAAAGTAAGATCATTTTAGTCAGCAATCGCCTTTCTTAACTTACGATTCGAAAAATTAAACATAATAGTCAAGTGGTTTGGAAGGGCACCATCCTCTTCTGGTTTTGGAGCAATGATATGGATCTAGTAAGTGTAATGCCTAGGATGTAAGTGGGTCTTGGATATCTGATCCATATCTGAAACCATATCCATTTTTTGGGAATTTGGATAGGAAAATGAGAGATCCGATTTATTTATTTATTTATTTATTTTATCATGCTACTCTGGTTAGTTAGACTATTGGACACGAATAACAGACTTTTCAGGTTGTGTTCGTGTTGTGTCCCCAAACCCATTTTAATGTAACCGAGCTGCTCGAGTTGACGCTCGGGTCAACCCGGTACTATCACGAACTGAGCCAGCTTAATGTCAAGCTATGTAGCTGAACATGTGAAATGTTAGGTTATACTCGGATTGTGTTAACTCATTTTAAGTATATAGAACTTTTAATATAGGCTAGAAAATCATGCTAACCAAATGAATTATGTGGTTGTAATGTAATTAAATGATCAAATAGCTCAATTTTAAAAAGAAAATGAACTTTATATAAGCGAAAGTGTATCTTAATTTCTACAAATAAATTAGATTTTTCGCTCGAAATTCCATTTGAACAGTTGCATGTTTAACTTAAGCAATAGACTGTGTTCAACTCGCCTGCTGGCCTCGTGTTTGGTTGATCTTCTGTCCAGCTCAAACGGGCTCACGAGCCGGACATGAACAAGATCCAAAGTTCACTGGACGGGAAGCTCATGCTGCAATGGAAGAAGGGTCTCAAAAACAAAAAGAGGAGAATGCAACGTATTAATGCTGTGGCTGGTAAGATAAATAGATAAATGAGCTTCTCGATAAAAAAAAGTATATTAAAGGTGTGAGAAATTAGAAGGTGAATATATTCATTATAAATATTTTAAAGTGAGATAGAAAATGGTAAACCATGTTCAAATTAATATTAAGCATTAAATCGAAGAATCTATGTAGCTAACATTTATCAATGCTCGATAAGGTTCGGTTATTTAGTTTTGGCTAATGGCTTTTTTATGTGAAAAATTCCTTAATTCAAGATTGATTCTTCAATCCTGTCATCTGTAAATATGATGTAGCATTTTGGTTGTTAACAGGCAAAATGGACCCTTACCTATTTTCCTTGAGAAATGGCTGGTTCTAACATGGCCGGTTCTGGAACCAGAAACCATAATCGATTGGCCTGGGGTCGGTTCGTTAACCGTTAGTTTGGGAGTGGTTTTGGTTTGAGTCTTAAACCGTTCGGAACCAGAAAAAATACTAGAAAATTGAATTTTAAAAGACACATTAGAAAAAGAGTGGAACTGAAGGTTTAGAACCACTAGTTCGTGTTTCATGAAACGTGAAACCGGAACCGAACCAAGTGGTCTTCGGTTTCGGTTTCAATTGGTTCCTAGCTCGGTTAGGTTCCGGTAAGAACCATCGGGCCGGTTTGTAACCGGTCCTGAATGTGGTCCATTTCTCAAATGAAATTACTTCTGGCATTGGGATAGTCAACGTTCTAGCCCGTGAGCTTTGCCCCTTGGACAAATTTCAAGTGGGCTAGGAAGTTCTCAAACTAGATTATGGATCTAGGATCTGATTCTCAATCCGATCCGATCCGATCCACTTGACATGAACTCCCATAAAGTCACCGGCAGACAGAAGAAAGCGAATGCTTCGCCTTCTTACTTCACAAGAAACCCACCCACTCTCTCTCTCTCTCTGTCTGTCTGTGTGTGTGTGTGTGCAATGGCGGACAATTTCTTTGAGGACGATCAATTGGCGTCGATGCCCATCGAAGACATCGTTCGAGCTTCACGCCTCCTCGACAACGAGATCAGAATCCTCAAGGTCTCTCTTTTTCTACAGATTTGGGGTTTTCCTTTAGCTCTCTGCTCACCTTGTTCTGTTGTTATTTTTTTGGTGGTGATGGTAAAGGATGAGATGCAGAGGACGAATCTGGAATTGGACAATCTGAAGGAGAAGATCAAGGAGAACCAGGAGAAGATTAAACTCAATAAGCAACTTCCTTATCTCGTTGGCAACATCGTCGAGGTAATAATTAATTCGTTGATCTCTCTCTTTCGGCTATTTTATGGGTAACTTCTTTCATGGCATTATTCAAAGAGTTTCTATTCTCCGGTTTGAGTTCTTGCTATTTGTGTAAATATGGCGAATACCACTTTCTAGAATTTCATTACAATGCCCGTCGTGAGTTACTAAATTTGTGATCTTGTGGCCAGTTGACAAGGGATGATGTAGGTTCAGAGCAATGTATGAAATATTAGTCACTGAGTTTTCAGCTATCGCCAACTTCACTTTATGCGGTTCTTTAAATAGTAGGAGGCGACAAAAGCACTATAATAATATCCCTTGATGACAACAATGGTACCATTGCATGCTCATCAACCTGCTTGAGCCTTGCGTTTCTTCGTGGATATTGTAATCTTTTTTGTAGTACATCAGGCTCTACCTTTGGTACTGAAGTCCAAATAAACTTTTAGTTTTGATCATCGTATCCTGACAGGGCAGTTGGATGATTTCAGTAAACCTGGTTTGTTAGTGGATTCTTATGTTTGCGAGAGCTAATTGGTTAGATTATTCTTCAGCTGGTCAAGGAGTTTGGCTTTTGGTACTCTGTGATAATCACAAATCGAATGGAAATATATTCTTTTCTCAACATGTATTGGGTACTGAATTTCCTATATGGAAAATATATACTGATGAGGCGCACTGGTGTTTGCGCAGTCTTCAGTCCACATGGCACATGTATTGAATACTCAGTGTCCTTTACAAGCGCACATAAAGGATAGCTGTGTATGTGGATAATGTCATAATATTGCTTCATAAATGCTGGCTTCTGTATAACTGAATCATTTTCGTGTCAGCATTAAATCCTAATGCAAGTAGCAAAGTGCAGATGCTGTTTGCTCTCAATGTTGGTTCTCGAGATACCTCGTATTTGAACCTTTCATATTATGCCACCACTTGATCACCTTTTGATTTACATTTGAATTACTTAGATGGTCATCAAGATACACTTATATTTTATTGACCATTCAGATCCTAGAAATGAATCCAGAAGATGAGGCTGAAGAAGATGGTGCCAATGTTGATTTGGACTCTCAGAGAAAAGGGAAGTGTGTTGTTTTGAAGACTTCGACTCGACAAGTAAGAAACCTTCAATCTCCTATGTCTTTCCCTTATTGTCCATATTTATCGGTAGCACTCAAGAAAACTGTTCTCTTATTTGTTGTTATTGTGCTAGTCTCATAGTTAGTTCCTTCTTTAAAACTATTGTCAGGCAAATCATAGCTGATGGTTCTACATATTACACATTTGTTTGTTTGTCGGCAGTACGATTGATGAGACATAAGAAAGCCAAAAGAGTCATACTTTCTCTTTTATTACCAGCATTACTAGTTAGTCTTTGTAGAGAAGTCAGTTTTCATGATTCTCCTTTAAGTTAATATGTTACCTAGTTGTTCTCTTCCAGATATCCTGTATTTGCCTTTTTTAGTATGTGTGGTTGCTTAATTTGGAATTTCTTTGGAATTTGGATATTCTCCTTTATCTTTTTATGCTAGGTCAACAATTTCAAAATAAAAAGGAGTTGCAGAGATTAGATATAGGAGAATAACAATGTTTGGGCATAAAAGAAGAGAAACATGCTGCAAATAGAGATCATTATGTGCTTGTGAATATACAACTGGTTTGACTTTAATTGCTAATACAAGCTTCTACCCTACTCCTCGGTATTTTTGATGCAGACAATCTTTCTTCCTGTCATTGGGCTTGTAGACCCTGATAAGCTAAAGCCGGGTGATTTAGTTGGAGTGAACAAAGACAGCTACCTGATATTGGATACTTTACCATCTGAATATGATTCTCGTGTGAAGGCCATGGAGGTTGATGAAAAACCAACAGAAGATTACAATGATATAGGTGGGCTCGAAAAGCAGGTCAAATACTATGGTTGAAAAGCTCCACCTTTTTGAAATAGTATCACATGTTGAACTGCTAATATTAAATCGTATTTTTCTTTTTTGTTAATCTTTAATGTTAGCTATTGTAGCATTAATATGGTACCTTTACAGATCCAAGAACTTGTTGAGGCAATTGTGCTGCCTATGACTCACAAAGAAAGGTTTCAAAAATTAGGGGTTCGACCACCTAAGGGGGTTCTGCTCTATGGACCTCCTGGGACTGGAAAAACACTAATGGCACGTGCTTGTGCAGCTCAAACAAATGCAACTTTTCTTAAGTTAGCAGGTCCACAGCTTGTGCAGGTAAAGCCTTGAGTTTTGTTTTTCATTTTTTTGTTGTTTGTATACTCGATTCCTTTGGCCGGTCCCAAGCCCAGATAAAGGAGGAGGGTTGCGTTAGGCTTCCGACAGCCCGCGTAAAACTTTGTCGGACTTATTTAACATGGATTCTACAAAATATGATGTCTCTGTGGAAACAAAGAATCCATGTAGCCGACCCCATCTAGTATGGAAAAAGGCTTTGTTGTTGTTGTTTGTATACTCATCAATTTCAAGATTTGTTAGCCTATTTTTCTGAGTGCATCTTTGTGCTTTGTCACTTGCTAGTTGCGACTACTCCTATTGCATTTTAATTTTGTTAATTTTCTGTTAAAGACTTTCTTTATGTGCTCTCTCAATCAAGATCAGCTCGCCAGTTTTTATGTGTTTTTTATAGCACTTATGGTATTGCATGTACTTTCACTATTTATCTGTTCATGCTATTTGAAACGCCTCCAGTGAAGATATGGCTCAATGTTAGTAGAACCCTATGAGCTGTGAAATGAAGAAAGATGATAATCATTGAGATTGGCACATACTATGGTGTTATTCCTCTTTCCTTCCTCCTGTGGAGCTGCCTATATGGTCCTATAAGAAATAAATAGCTGCCTGGACATAAGCTTCAATGCAAGTCTAATACAGTGTTTCCTTTGCACGTGCCTGTACTTTTTCTAGATGCCATGATTCTTAGAGCTAACTTGCTACAAATCGTATGGACCCCTATAGGAGGAACACATTACATGTCATAAGATCCATTTGAATAATTGTGTGTCGGTCTTGCCTGTTACGATGACAAAAGAAACGAGAAACTCCTCCTAACTTTAACTGTTAAGTTTATCAACTATCACCTTACTGTAAGGTAGGGCTGTGAGTGCTTTGATGTGTCCAACCAACTGCTTTAGTGGTAGCAGGTAGATGAACCCCTACTGTATGGTTCTTGCTGTTGCATGAGATGGAATTGCTGACAAGGCTTTTTATCTCCACAAGCATGGTCAAAGGCTTAAAGCAGTTAATACAAGAAATTTGGAGCCAAAAGTTGCCTTGGCTTGTTATTTACAATTTTTGGGCAGTGCACTGTGAAATTAAATGAACGTGATGGAAATTTTAGACAATGGTGATTATAGATGGTAGGCATGTCTTCAAATTGGTTCCAGATGTTAAAAAACGGTATCTGACTTACTCAAATGCCTCATAATCAGATACAGGATTGAACTCGGATAGGTTGTGGAACAACAAACAAAATCCAATGGAATGCCAAAACATGATCTGATATCCCCAACAAATGAACTAAGATTCAGATGTCCAATTTTGGTTCCCGATTCAAGAACGTGGAATTAAAATCTCTGCAAGACGCCAGTGTGAAGCTGTATGCTGGTAAAGAGACTTTTGTAGAGCTCTTTTGGTGGGGGTGGTTTGGTTTCCAATTCAAGAATACAACAACAACAACAACAACAACAACTAAGCCTTTTCCCATACTAGACGGGGTCGGCTACATGGATTCTTTGTTTCCACAGATCTCTATCGTGTGCCATGTTAGCAGTTAACTCCCAATAAGCTAGATCATTCTTTATTGTTTCTTTCCAACACTTTTGTGGTCGTCCTCTACCTCTTTTAATACTTTCCAAATTTAGGTTTTCTAACCTTCTTACAGGTTCTTCTTTTGATCTTCTTTCTATATGTCCAAACCATCTTAAACGATGTTCTCTCATTTTATCCTCTATTGGTGCCACTCCTAATTTGTTTCTAATAACCTCATTATGTATACGGTCTTTTCTTGTATGACCACTCATCCATCTCAACATCTTCATTTCTGTCACAGACATCTTTTGTACATGTTGATGATTAACTGCCCAACACTCAGAACCATAAAACATGGCAGGCCTAACTGCTGCTCTATAATATTTACCTTTTAATTTTAATGGTATCTTCTTGTCACAAAGAATACCTGATGCTCCTCTCCATTTTAACCAACGAGCATTAATTCTATGTGTAACATCTCCATCAATTCTTCCATCACTTTGAAAAATTGACCCTAGGTATTTAAAACTTTCCTTTTGGGGAATGCAATGCGTGCCAATTTTAATTTCTATGTCCTCTGAAGTAGCCAAACGATCAAACTTACATTCCATATATTCTGTCTTTGTTCTACTAAGTCGGAGGCCTTTGTTTTCTAATGTTTCTCTCCATAGTTCCAATTTTCTATTAACTTTTTCCTTAGACTCCTCCACTAATACAATGTCATCTGCAAATAACATACACCAAGGTACTTCATCTTGAATATGTTTTGTTAACTCATCCATCACCATTATAAATAAGTATGGACTTAAAGTTGATCCTTGATGTAACCCAATATTAACTTCAAAGAAGTCTGTCGTTCCTTCATGAGTCCTCACACATGTTTTTGCACCATCATACATGTCTCTTATAAGGTTAATATATGTCAATGGGATACCTCTTTTTTCCAAAGTTCTCCAAAGAACCTCCCTCGGTACCCTATCATAAGCTTTTTCTAGATCAATAAATATCATGTGAAGGTCTTTCTTTTTTGCTCTAAAATGTTCCATAAGACGTCTCAAAAGGTGAATCGCTTCAATAGTAGATCTACCAGGCATAAATCCAAATTGGTTCTCTGTTGTACTTGATACTTGTCTTAACCTACGTTCAATAATTCTTTCCCATAATTTCATAGTATGACTCATTAACTTGATACCTCGATAATTCGCACAATTTTGAATGTCTCCCTTGTTTTTATATATGGGTATAAGTGTACTTGCTCTCCATTCCTCCGGCATCTTTTGGTTTTTCCATATTTCATTAAATAGTCTTGTGAGCCAAGTGATTCCTATTTCTCCTAGTATTTTCCAAACTTCTATAGGAATATTATCTGGTCCTACCGATTTACCACTCTTCATATGTTTAAGAGCCTCTTTGACTTCATTCTTTTGAATACGTCGGTAGAAATTGTGGTTTATATACTTTTCTGACTTGGCTAAATCTCCTAAACTAATACTAACATCTTTATTTTCATTAAAAAGATTATAAAAATAGTTTTTCCATCTATTTCTTATATCATCATTTGCCACTAGAATTTTTTCATCCTCGTCTTTTATGCATCTAACATAATTAAGATCTTTAGTTTTCTTATCTCTAGCCCTAGCTATCCTAAAAATGTCTCTTTCACCCTCTTTTGAGTTAAGTTTTTTATATAAGTCCTCCCAAATCTTAGCTTTTGCTTCACTAACGGCCTTTTTTGCTTCCTTCTTTGCTTTCTTATAAGCTTCTAAAGTTTCACTAGTTTTCTTAGCATAATGTAATTTGTAACATGCCCTCTTTGCCTTGATTTTGTTTTGTACTACTTCACTCCACCACCAAGCTTCTTTTTGTGCCGGTACACCTCCCTTAGATACCCCTAACACATCTTTCGCCACTTTCCTAATATGTATAGCCATATTGTTCCACATATCAGAGGGTGTGCCAACATAATTCCAAACATCTCCTTGAAGGGCTTTTTGTTTAAATATATCTTCTTTCTCACTTTTGAGGTTCCACCATTTAGTCCGAATAGCTCGATGCACTCTTTTCTTCTTTGTCCATTTTTTTATTTGTAAATCCATAACTAAAAGTCGATGTTGGGTGGTTAAGCTTTCTCCTGGAATTACCTTACAATCTTTACAACACGCTCTATCTTTTTTTCTACAAATAAAGTAATCAATTTGTGTTTGTGATAAGCCACTCTTATAAGTAATTAAATGTTCATCTCGTTTTTTGAAGATTGTATTGACTATAAAGAGATCAAATGACATAGCAAAATTTAAAATCTCCCTACCTTCCTCGTTTATATCCCCATAACCAAAGTTTCCATGAATCCCTTGATATCCTAATGCCTCTTTACCGACATGTCCATTTAAATCTCCTCCTAAACAAATCATCTCCCTTTGTGGAATCTTTTGAAACACCTTATCTAACTCTTCCCAAAAAACTGTCTTTATACTATCTTCTAGTCCTACTTGGGGTGCGTAAGCACAAACTATATTCAAAACCTCTACTCCTAACACTAATTTCAATGTCATGATTCGGTCACCATATCGTTGTATGTCTACTACACTCTCCTTTAAATCTTTATTTATGATAATACCAACTCCGTTTCGGGCCTTTTCTTTACCTGAGTACCATAATTTAAAACCTGTATCCTCTATCTCCTTTGCTTTTTCTCCAACCCATTTTGTCTCTTGTAAACATAGAATATGAATCTTTCTCCGAATCATAGTATCTACCACCTCTATTAGCTTACCCGATAATGTTCCGATATTCCAAGAACCAATACGAATCTTATTATCTAGGACTAGCTTCCTTACCCCCCGCATCCGTCCATAATCAAAATGCGGAGACCCTCTCTGAAAATTTTTCACTACATTCGGGCGGCAATGTAGCGGGACTAACTTCTTTACCCACACCCGTCCATGATGTGGGAACCCTCTCTGCAATTGATTCACTACATTCGGGCGAAAATGTAGTGGCCCTTGCTTACTTCTTACTGCATTCGGGCTCTGCAGCACGTCGCTAGGCGGGGACGCCCCAAAGCAATGCTCATAATTTTTGTAATCCATGTTGTAGAAATCCGACGAAGTTTTACGCTTGCTGTCGGAAGCCTAACACAACCCTCCTCCTTTATCCGGGCTTGGGACCGGCAATGCAAGGGTGATCCCTTACATGGGCGGAGTTTTTCCAATTCAAGAATGGGGAATTAAAATCTCTGCAAGACGTCAGTGTGAAGCTGTATGCTGGTAAAGAGACTTTTATAGAGGTCTTTTGGTGGGGGTGGTGCGGGATCAGATCCCACAGGTTACAAGCAACATTGCATTTGGGTTTTGGAGTATACATATCAGGCACCTTTTAAATAGCATCCTGAATCCTGTATCTGGTTGTACAACTGAGTTTCGGCTTCAAATCCTAAAATAGAAAACTATTTCCTTTCAGATCACTAAATCATATGAGGTTTTAGATTATCATATCAACTAATCAAATACAGAATGGGATTATATAGCGGATAAATCCATCAATTCACATTACTAAGGATGGTGCATAATGTGCCAGCTAAGTTGGATAGTGTTCTAAATTCTAATTTGTTTATCAAATGCAAATTCTCCTTTACAAGTTTCTTCATGATGCAAGTCTTTCATATGTTTTCCATATCACTATATTTTCAGGTTTCTATGTTTATTATAACTCTTGAGAAATGAGAAGGGTTGTTGGTTGGCATGGTCTTTTCTACCATTTAGTTCTGAACCCTTTAATTTGAATGTTTGGAGAATACTTTTATCAGCATTTGCCAACCTTTTTCAACTGAAATTTGACCTGATGAATGTATACCCGTCCAGATGTTTATTGGAGATGGAGCGAAGCTTGTCCGAGATGCATTTCAGCTTGCAAAAGAAAAATCTCCCTGCATTATATTTATAGATGAAATTGATGCCATTGGAACAAAAAGATTTGACAGGTAAATGCACAATCTCCTCAAGAATGAAATGGCAAAAAAAAAACGATCTGCTGTTTGAGTATATGTTGCATTCTGGACCACTCTTTCAGCATGTAAGAAAAGCAGCATGCTGTTGATTTATAGTCACCCCAAGGGAACAGCTTATGAACTGATACCTTGCTCATATGGATTCTTGTTTGCCATGACAGCATAAAAGCGCATTTTTTTTGGTTGAGAAAGTTTGTAATGCTATCAATATTGTTGTAACCCTATTTTGGCCATCAGCTCCTAAGTATATATTCAAAGTATTGCTGTCATCGTTATCAATTTTTTCTTTTGGGGGTAGTCTCGCTTTCTAGTTTTAGATGTTATATTTCAAATTGTATCTTCCCTAACAGAATGTTTTGGTCACTACCTGTTCTTGCGGAAAATGTGTTTGTATTGAGACATCCAGTATCTGGTGGCAAGACAATGATTTATTTGAAGTTTTCTCAAAGAAAGAGGGCTGCAGTAGACAGATCTTCCTTGGGGAACACTAGAAATGCAATTGGGACTTCCTGCAACACCCCCTCTTCCCTTCTTCCCCTTTCCTACCCACAGAAGAGGACAGAAAAATAAATCGTCACAAAGTATCTATTACAAGCCGTTTAATGCCAGTGAGAAACAATGTTGCGGAATGCATTTGGAGTCCTTATTAATGCCTATATTGTTGGTCGTATGAGCTCTTTCTCCCAAAATACGAGCAAGATGTGCAAGTGCATTACTGCCTGCCAGACCGCTCCAACCCTTTGAATATGATCCCCCAAATGTAGCCTAAATATTTGACTTTCGAAAATCAGATCCTTGCATTAGGGCTAAATCTAGTAAATGTGCTCGCCAGTGACCTGAAAATGCTGGAGTTGGTCATCATATTGGTTGTTTGGTTGCTTAAAAAGTATAGGACTTTGTTCTCAGGCTCAGTTTTGATTTTTTTTTTCGTTGTATTGCAGTGAAGTGAGTGGGGACAGAGAAGTGCAGCGGACCATGTTAGAATTGTTGAATCAGCTTGATGGTTTTAGCAGTGATGATCGTATAAAGGTGAGGTTTCTTACTTTCTGATTGATGTTGTCTTTCTAGATTGGTCTTAGTTGGTCCTTGTTGAATTCAAACTTGAGACCTGATTATGATATTTGAGCCGGAACAGACTGCTCATTTTAACATTTTTACTGGAGTTAATGTGCCTATGTCTTTCTGGATTTTATATAATTACCTCTTATTCCTAACATTGATGTTGCACCAATCGTTTTGGCAACCAGGTCATAGCAGCTACTAACAGAGCAGATATACTTGATCCTGCTCTCATGCGGTCAGGCCGTTTAGATCGCAAAATTGAATTCCCACACCCATCTGAGGAAGCCAGAGCGCGAATCTTGCAGGTGAATCTTCAGTTTCTTTTTCCTGTTTGATGATTCAATGTATGATCTAACCAGAAACTACATTGCAACAGATCCACTCAAGAAAAATGAACATTCATTCGGATGTTAATTTTGAAGAGCTCGCTCGCTCAACTGACGATTTCAACGGGGCTCAACTCAAAGCTGTTTGTGTTGAAGCTGGAATGTTGGCATTACGTCGTGATGGAACTGAGGTTCTGCCTTTTCTGTTCTTGCATTTTTTCTGAAACAAGTGAATTGATGCATAACAACCACCACTGGCATAACAGTCTTATTGTTTATATAGTGTTACTCTTACAGTTTCCCCATTGTGGCCGTCTATAACATTTTCCTTTTCACGCTCAGGTTAATCATGAGGATTTCAACGAAGGGATAATCCAAGTTCAAGCTAAGAAGAAAGCAAGCTTGAATTACTATGCTTAGGTCTTTCACTCTTCTATAATAACTGTTTGAATTTGGTGTGAAATTCTGGATTTGTTTAATGAATGCAGGCTTCCCGATTGACTTGTACACCATGAATGTTATAATGGAAAAATATTTCATTGAGTTTTGCTTCCTGCCATTCTAAAGATTTTGCAGACATGTTTACATAGCGGCACTATCCTTTTCCTACTGCAATCACCCATTGGTTCATGTCCTTTGAGATGAGCATAGCAACTTAGTGGTCGCTGCTCCTTTCTTGTGTTTGTGCCACATTCCTGCTGGAAATTTTACTTCGTTTATAACCTTTCGAGGAGTCGGAGCAACTCAACAACAATGCAAAGGACCTAGAGTAGGAAGTTATTGACTTGATGTCTGCCTTCCTGAAGTCAAGCCCCGACTGCTGTCTGCCTTCCTGAAGCTACTAGCCCCTTCAGGCACTGCGCTGTTGGAAGTTATTGACTTGAGGGTTCAAATGTTTCACTGCCATACACGCACACACGTAATGCTACGTGGGGTTGATAAAGTATTGATGTTTCCTTCCCAACCAAAGATCTGATTAAGACCATTCATGTTCGATTCAATAAGTTACCAGTTCCCAACCTACATGGCAGGGGAGAACTTCGATTTCTCAAGTTCGAAACCTAAGGAAATTGTGATCAGTTTGTATTGTGGCTTTGGGTGCGCGCATTGCTGCCAAAATATGATGTGCTTGGGGTGTAGCCTTGGTTTTGAAACACCGCTCTTTTCCCACCCTATGCTCAAGTGCGTTATTCATGCTTCCAATTCTGGTTTTCTAAAAGACCTTGGTATCGGAGCACCACCGTTAGTGATCGTTTAGTGATTTCGCTTAGTCATTTACGGCTAGAAACGCTGCTTCTGAATTTCAGTGTTCCTGCAGAAGCCTGCTTTCGATTGCTGAATGTCACCTTTAAATGCTGATCATGCAGGCCATACTTTTCGCCTTTTGCTGTGGCCTCTCATGAAGTTTTCAAATGGTTCAAAGCTTAATTCAAAAAGTTGAAATCATTCAAAATATCAGACTTGCTTCTGATCTTTAACTGAAACACACTGAAAAACTAAATGCTCTCAACAGTGTCAGATAAACATTAACAAATTCCAGTAAATACAGTTTGAATGTGGTTTCAACATAAATACATGAAATTACAAATCTGTATGATGATCTACATCTCTCGGACCTAGATGAATGCCTCCTACCGAAAAGATTATGCAGGTAAAGGTCCCTCCGTAACTGCAATTTGTGGCAAAGAAACGCTTCTTGAGTGTCAAAAGGGGCATCTTAAATCTGATGCACAAAATGAAACAGCAAGTGCATAAAAAAATTAAACAGAGAAAAGAAAAACCTTTCATCCTCGTGGCAACTGGAACACTGGTTGGCACATCCGGGAGTTCCAGCTTCTCATTTACTTCTTTGTTAGGCACTTCTTCCAAACTTGTTTCAGCTTTTTCATCCAAACGATATGGCTGGACAGGGACTGCTGGCATATCTTCCAGAGAAAGCTAGACAGATAGAGAAACCAATTAACAAATGAAAAGGACGTAAGTTTCCAAGTCCAGCACACAATGTTTCATCTAGTATAAGATGTCACGCAGGCACATAGGCAGTAAATGATTTAACAGGAAATTTGAAGAGATTGTGGTCTGATGTTAAGCTGCCTCACTGCCTCACCAGCAATTCAATTCAATGGGGTAAAGCGGCAACACGTAAATATGAGGGAGCTTGTGCCAAACTGACGAAACCAAAAAATGCAGGGAAGTATCCCCAGCACCTTGGTTGGCTAAAGCATGAAAATGGTGAACAGGGGCAGCAGCAACAACCACAAACTGAACATAAGAGATCTTACACAGAAAACAAATTGTCAACAGTTAACATCAGAAGCTTCATACACAGATGCCATGCACCGCAAAAAGATGTTAGGAAAATGACATGGTACTTCCCTTCATATGCATTAAACCCTTCTTAAACCAAAACACCAAAACCTTAGGATGAAATAACGGCCTAAACTGCTTAAGGCAGATGAATATTGGTATTACAGCAATAAATTCATGATTCCAATCCAAATCAGATGGGGTAGGATAATCTCGAAGGAAAGAAACGTAACAGGAACAGAGCAGCATTTTACACAAGTGCACGGAAGAATAGATGGAAAACTACATCCTATATGCTTCAGACAGAAGACGAGCTGCATATATTATATCCATTAGGTATACACTACCATGCCTTGCCTCTCGGGGTCTGACAAACAAGAACCAGAACAATACCATGCAAATAGGCTCAATTGGGCCTAATAATAGAGGGCACCTATTCAGGGCATTATTGTAATCCAAGATATATGATGGAGGAGACAAACCAAATAGCAATCGATAATGTTCATCAACAAATAGCAACAGATAATATTCATCAACTAGAACATAAAAGGTTGCATCTACATGCTTCTCAAGGAGAGAACAACTATCATGCATCACAAGCTCTCTTCAACCCTACATGCCATTTCAAGAGGATGAAGACTTTAACCATGTAAGCAGTTTTCACTTGTCAGCATGATAAACATGAGGTACGAATAGATAAATTCTTTCACAAGCAGTTGAATTTTGACCATAAAATAACACAACAG
This sequence comes from Brasenia schreberi, assembly GCA_036023115.1. Taxonomy (NCBI): domain Eukaryota; kingdom Viridiplantae; phylum Streptophyta; class Magnoliopsida; order Nymphaeales; family Cabombaceae; genus Brasenia; species Brasenia schreberi. Next base: position 29,654,298 of record JAYKKT010000092.1, on the reverse strand, counting down.
AGGAATATGAAGCATTCAAAGTCTTACCTTACCTTGAAACAGAACAGAAATGGCCAACATAAAATAGAGAACTAACTGATACTAAATATATGCGCAGTGAAATGTATCCACATATAAAGAACCAACTCCAAAACAAAGGTTTGCTAGTTTGTTACCTCAGCTTCCAAATTTTCAAATTCAGCTAATACGTTCTCCTCATCTTCTGCTGACAGGCGCTCTCCCAATATAGCATCAAGCTCCTTTATTACCAGAAATAAATGAAATGAAGAGACAAATTAAAGTACATAATATTAAGCCACTGAAACAAGAACAAGGAGTAGATGCTACTAGAACTATTTCATGCAGAACCTATTTAATAGTTAAGCACCAAGAAATTGAAAACCATCATGTAGGCGACCAGCAAAAGGGAACCATCATATGGATGAGGTTATCTGCAATGAAAAACACAATATCCTTTCGGGTTCCTCTTTTATTTCTTCCTACAGCATAATTAGCTCTGGGTCTCTGAGAATTGCCACGGTTCTATGAATTACTTAAAACAACAGAGGTCGGAAGATGGAACTCCCAGGAGCTCACAAAAAAATTGTGAGCCTCTTGAAAGGAAAACAAAAAATGTATTGCACAGGAGAGTGCACTTAGAATGTTGAACTCCTAAAATCCGTGTTATGTCCATAACATAGAATGTCTCCAAATGGGGTTATCAAAGAATTCATTTAGCAATGCCTTCTTTTAACTCTATAAACTCATGATTAGGAGCAAGAAATAGGATACTTACATCTTGGTAAGCTTTTGCCTCAGCAGTCTCATCCATAAGCTTCTGAACATCCTCTAAATTGATTTCACTTTGTATTGCCTTCATGGCATCGTTTCCTGCTTTTAAGCTTTCAAAGACGGCCTTCTGCTTGCTAGCTATTTCTATATCTGCTAGCTGTGACAAGGAAGAAATCAGAGGTGGATACTTACCTTTCACTAGCATTCCAATCAGAAACAAGGTTTGCAAGAACAAGAAAATCAATAAAATATACTTGAAACTCTATGAACTATAGAATGCTCACTTGTTGTTCAACGTTTAAAAGCCATGTATCAACTTGCTTCAGCAGTTCTTCCTGAGCCTTTTTCTTCTTAAGTGCACGAAGTGCCCTATCTTTCTTCTTCTCACGAATGAGGTCCCTGGCAGCTTGCTGCTCAGCTTCTCTCACAGCTTCAAGCTGCAAAAGCTTTCAGATTAAACTCGAATAGGAACTGTTTCAATGTGAGCTTCAGGACACCAAGAGAGTGAGAAACCATTTAGCAGAAGCACTTGAATGATTGCACCTCAAATTTTCAGAGATCAATGGCAGCATGTCTAGATTTATCAAGAAGAAACTGACAGTGATTTAGCTCAACTTGCTTACTCCATCAAAATCATTCTCTCACCAAAATTGCAGAATGATTCTCATGAAAGTTCGTCTCTCACATCAACCGAAAATGAGATTCATAATCCCCAAGGGCGTTCAGGAGTGAGGGGCATCTCACTTTTCAACGTCTGCAGAAGATCAGTCTAAGGTGGTCCTTGGCAAGTGACTTTCAACATGATGATGCAGGACATGAATGGAATAAGAGAAGTAACTGACATCCAAATACCTCAATGTTGACATAAGATGAAAATAATTTCCTTTGAATGCTTTTTTTTCCAGTTCCCAATTAGCATGATTTTGGTCTCTATGTTTGCACTAGATATTTTGTCACTAAAAGTAGTATTTCAGTTTTCCTCGACTTTTAGGTTCAGAATTCAACAGTTCAAGGAAGATGAGAAATATCCAACTATGTAGCATGCCCCCACAATTCCTGAAAAGAAGCGAGAATCATAGTGTATTGCAACATCAAATGTCAACCAAATACAGGGATGTGTAGTGCTGCTTCAGGATCAGCCTTACATTATTTGCCATATCAAATTTAAGGTTCCGGAACTGTCTATGGGAGACCAACATAGTCGATCTGGTGAATTCCCAGAATAAAAAACTTGATGCCTCTTGTTTCAGTAACACCGTGTTCAGCCCCTTCCGCAGTGGAAAGTCTGAAAACTAGCCATTGGTTATGAAATACAATCAGTGCTTCGTTCTTTGAACAGGTATAGACCTCAGCGTCAGTAAGAGGCCACTGACATCATAAGGAACTTAAAAAAAATCAAGGCCAATGTCGACAACCAATCCAAATAATAAATTTGTCAGTCTATAATTGTATTCATGATGATTCTCCTAATGTGAGCATACAAACACAAAAATGAGCCGACAACCCCACACATAACCTATCTTACATCGAATCAAGCTGATAATAAGATGTAAAACAAAGTTAATTTGAGCATTTGATTCATAATGGTAGGAACTCACGCATTCCTTAAAATGAAATACCATCACCATATAGTAGTGGACAAAAGATACCATCCAAAACATCTCCCTCATGGGCGCTAAGCAAATATGATCTATGTCAAATTGAAAAATGAATAGCTGGATTGCCATAAACGCTGAAGTCCATGTGGATTGCTACCGTAGCTTAAAGTGCAGAACAAGCTACCAGCTTTTCCCAGTTTCTATTGAACCACATTGAAAAATCAAAAGAGAAAACAAAAGAAATTCATCTTTTTTAAGAGGGCATTTGCATGCCAACCAAGAAAGTGGGATAATTCAGTAGCATTAGTCATTGAGAACATCAAAATAGCCGAGTTCATCCCGATTTCCTCCGGATCAAACACTCCAAACCGCCATATTTATCTTCTTTCTTATGTACCAATAAATTCCAAAAATTTTGTCCGATTTCACCATTGAGACCGAGAAATCACCGTCTTTATCGACAAATAAAACATGAAAACCGAACGAATCACAATGAACTCTCGGGTTTACGAATTACAGGAAGTCAATGTCTATCAATTGAACCATATGTCCAATACCCCGAAAACCAGGAAAAACAAAAGCAGGAAATCCTTTCTCTTCCGCGGAAAGCACCGTTCTAATCGAGTTTTCTTACCCGTTGCTGGTATTGGCCTAGCTTGCGCCTCTGCGTCTTTAGGGTGAGGATGGCCTTATCGACGTCCGTAACCTTCGGTTTCTTGGTAAAGAGATTTCCCATCTACTAAACGCCGGAAAACCAATTGAATCGCCGCCTTTGCCTTCTCTACAAAAGCCCGAGATCGTCGAACTCGAGCCGTCCACCAAGTACGATATGTAAGGAAAGAAGGGATCTCCGTAGACCTACGGGAGGATTCCTGTCCGTCGAACTCGTCGGGGTTTTCGCCGAAGAGAAGAGAGAAGAAGGTTCCGCCGGGGTCCCTTTAGTAGAGGCGGCACGGTGACGTGATCGCCGATCGTTGAGTATTTAAGTAATTTGTGCAAAATTATGCGGGTAAATGTTGGCTTTTTCACACCGGATCGGGTCGGTTCGTGGGTCCATGTAGCGGTGTTCGTGGTCTTTGCATTAGCAACATTAAATACAAGCATATCCAAATAATATTAATCATTCAATTTTAATAGCATTTGAGATTTGAATTAAAAAGTAAAAAGTTACTTTTAAATAAAATATAGATTGTAAAAGATATAAATGTACTTTTTGTTTCTTTAATTTAAATGTCAATAATCCCTCTATCACATTATATAGTTAAGATTTGTTTGAATACGTTAGCATGCAATATTACTAGTATTATAATACTCTCTTGAATATTGTTTCTATCACAATTTAATATCAATAAGACTCCAACGGCTAAAGATGAAAACCAGGAGCGTCTCGTAAAGAAAACATAGTTCTATCATTAGGCCAATTTAAAGTTCTCAATTAAATTGTACCATCTCTCTCTATATATATAATATAGAGAGAGAGGGAATGCCGTTTAATATATATTATATTAAATACAAAGTACAAAAGTATAATGGTACTTTTAATTCAAATCTTTACCGTTAATCTAAAAATTAAACGGTAAAAATGTTTGTGTAAGATTTTACACCAAAAGATATTATCCAACTAAGATTATATATATACGTGTATGCAAGTGTATGCATACATATAATATGTATGTGTATGCACATGCCATTGTTTGCTACAACCATCATATGAACTAAAAAGGTCCAATTTTGTTACTTTGCAAATGAAGCCCGACCAAATGACAAGGCAAAACAACCAATCAAACTTCCGACTTAGATTTAATCATGTTTTTGTTGGTTCTTGTTCTTGAAAGGCAACTATGGTTAGGCAGATCCTTAGTAGTTATACTCGTAACATAAAATTTAATAGTTCCTAATCTAACTAATTTCAACAATCATATAACAATAAATTGCATTTATGTCCATCTTTCCTAATCTTAAAACTATAAGAAAATGAGGGAAAAAGTCTAAAACTGGCGGTATTGACCTGACCTGTATAAATTGCATACTTGGCTTTAGTCTTTCGGTTGTATTAAAAGAAAAAAAGAAAAACATATATATATATACATATATATATATATATATATATATATATATAATCATCTCTGTCCCATTGTCTATTGGACAAAAAAGGATCAAACCCTTACCTGCTTAAATAAGGTTTGGCTCAAAGTCAGGTATGTGCATGTTCATCCTTGACCTGTTTCATTGCCGTTTCTACCTAATGTGCAGTTGGTAATAGCGGTGAAAATGGAATACCAATAGAACCCCATAGCGTTAGCTCAACTGGTAGGGAGTGTTGATTTGTGTGTTTTTAGTAGAGTCCCACTGTGAGGATGGTGCATATTCAACTTGGAAATTTGATTGAAAAGTTGCCAAATCATGATGCATCATGTTTATTAGTTTGTGATATATAGAGAGAGAATAAAAAGCTCGACATTGCTCGATCATCACAATCAATGATGATGATAAGACATTGATTTTATGTCATATTTAATATATTAAATGTTATTGATCATTGTGTCTGATAAACAACTTGATAAGACGATTGACTGAGGACAACCGTGGTCCATATATGTATGCGATCCAAGCCAAAGTTAGGTATACCCAAGGTGTTGAGCTCCTAAACATGTCTGGGTCAGAGCACATTCCTTGGTCGCATGGGCCATGCCCCTTTTGGCATCAACGAAAACTGATTTGTCCTTTTTGTCTAGCCAAAAATTATCTCTTAAAAAAGTAAATATTTTTTCTTTAAATACCTCATAAGTTTCCAATTTTACAAATAGCACATAAGTTTCCTCCTTGTCAATTAACAGCATGCAATGGAAAAATATGGTGTACGCGAGTGGAATGCACTCTATCTCTTTGACTGTAGGTGAACATTTTTTTTCTTTCAAAATCTTAATTATAAAAATGTGGTCAAGACATCTAAAAACAATATATATATATATATAGATATAGATTATTGATGTATGTATATATGTACAGAAAGAGAGAACCTGGTATATGCTAGTATATCTAAATATTTCTCAATCATCCATTTTGTGTATAAATTTAATATTAAAAAGTAAATATTGGATGTAAATAAAGTATACCTACAAAAGTGTATATGTATTTTTGTTTTTCAAATTCAAATTTCAATCATTCGAAATTTACTTTGAATATGCTAAGTATTACCAGATTCTCTCTCTCTTTATATATATATATGATCATGGGCCAAGTTTCTTTCCTGTTAAAACCAAACCGACATCTCAAACCGAACCAAACCGTTGGACAGTTCCATCACACCATGACTGCAATTGGAAGTTGAATTTGTGATTTAAAACATTATATGTTCGACTCTCTCCTTTTCTCATGATGCATGATTTTAAAAAAGGGAGCTATTTTCTCATAGTTACAGCCGCATTTAACAATAAAGAAGAGCATAACAAGAATTTTACACGAAAACCTTTGTAAAAAGAAATTTCAATCAATTTAACAATATGCACAACAAACCATTGTTCCCCTGGTTAGGATTCGACTCATAGGTTGAAAGTCACGACTTCGATATCCAGGGCGTGCATTCTACTTCGGCCTCCCACTGTACCAAAAAGAAGAATATAAGAAAAAGATACATGCAATAGTCTAATAGAGGATTAAATTGAAAATTTATAATAAGCAAGGTGATTTTTTATATCATAATTTTTAATAAGGTTTCTTGGAATATTCAGAATAATATTTACAAAGGATCGGGCTGGCTTTGTGTTCACGAGCAGCAGTCACGCTTGGTTCTTCGCAACTCGGCCCATTCTTCGGATTTTTTGCGGGACTTTTCCGGTTCTGTTTCAGTAATTTGACACCTACAAGGCGGTGAAAAAGTTGTCGGCTTCTCTCTCTCTCTCTCTGCCAATTGGTGAAGAACAGCCTTAAGGCGGGGAGGGAGAGATCTGGTGAGATCCGTGCTTTGAGTTTGTCAGTTTTTTCATTTTCTGGTAATTTTGCGTGAAAGATGGCAAGAGAGCAATCTTCTTGCAGTCCCACCCTATTGAAATCGTTGGTGATCGTGTTGGGGATCTGCCTTACTGCGTATATTTTGGGGCCGCCTCTTTATTGGCATCTCGCAGAAGGAATTGCCGCCCTCTCCCGCGATTCCTGCCCACCTTGCATCTGCGATTGTGCCTACGGACCTATGATTTCATTGCCGGCAGGTTGGTGCTCTCTCTCTCTTGATGTCTTGTGGTTTGTTTAGATTCGAGATCTAAGTGACCAACATTTGTTTTTTTCATTCGTTGGTGCCTTTCTGCAAGTTATTTCGTTTTTTTGTCGATTGCTTGTCTACAATTTTCTGTAGCTTTCATGTTTTTAAATGCATGTTAGACAATTGTGATGAATGGATTCTGTGTGAACTTATATTGGGGGTTAAGGAGCAGCTGTAATATAATCTGAAACTTGTGGATGGTTGCTGGTATTTTTTTAGTGGTTTTTTTAGCAAATTGAAGAGAGTCTTTTGTTTGAAATCGAGAGTGTGTTTGAGTAAAGGATATATCTCTTATGTGAAATTCAGGTTGGTATAATGGTTTTCTGTTTAGTTTTCTACTCAGAGTTTGTTTGGAGGCCGGATATTTACTAATGCTGATCTTGTCTGGCTGAAGAGAGGTAACATCTCCTTGAATGGCAGAACATGAATGTAGCAGTAGCACACTAGCACGTAAGGTGGTAACTGATAACTGAGGCTTGTGAGCTTGCCGGGTGACTGAGTTTGATGGTATTAAGAATTTAAGACAAGAAAGCACTAGATTTTGCCTCTAGGAGGCAAGTACCTTGAAAAAGTCCCCAAGCTATGAATGGTTATAGCATTAATACAGACATCATTGGTTGAAACTTGCATCCAACAAATGAAGATCTAATCTGTTTGGTATCGTTAGGTGTATTCTTTTTGCTGATCGTAGGAAAACCAAGTATTCATCTTGTTTTACTATTACAGAACTCGCTATTGCTAGAAAAATCAGTTTCACTCTGCTGTGTTCCTTCATGAGGAGTAGTAACAGGCCGAGAAATATCCAAATCATAGTAATGTGAAGCAGTAAGGTAATTTTAGCTCCAGTTGTATGGTGGGTCTGGTAATAAGCTCGTCTACCGGATCTAGAAGTTGGTCTTTCTCCGATGCTATGCAGGTCAAGTTGGCTGCTCACTTCAGCCAAAGCCACTGCAGTTTATCGTTTCCAGTAAATCTACATACCATTGACAGAGATCTTGAGCTGTGCTATTAAATGAAGATGGATGACACCCAATATGGGCAGATAGAACGTGCATGCACAAACAAGTGCAACTGTAATAGAAGCTTCATCCTGTAATGGAAGTGCAGCAAGCCCTTCTGCAATGATATAGCCAACATATTAAATAGCAAACTGCCTTACCTAACCATTGGAGTTTCTCCTTGCCATAGGAGCACGCTAGCAAGTTCAATAATCCATAAATTCAAATGAATTAATTTGTTGAAATCTCTATGTGTTGAAGAACAGGCCCTCATGGATACTGAGAGTCCATATTTAAGAGGAGCATAGTTCTCTTTCCTTTTCAATTTGTTGAAATGGTTATGCCTTATCTAACCATTGGACCATTTTGGGGGTCTATGATGGCAGAAGGGACCTTATAGGATCATGAGATTGGGGTATGCCTACAATCTTGCGAATGTTACTCATGCACCTACCTGCTTCAGTGTTTTGAGTATTGGTCATTAGGGCCCAACAACACTACGATGCATCCCGTAACCTGGTGTAACCTTTGTCTTTAAAATAAAAACATTATTGTATACTGGTATAATACCCCCATATCCTAGGATACACCCCCCTTATCTTACTATTCAAAAGATTATGTCCCCTACCTAACAAAGGCCATTCAAGAGACAAGGCAATGTAATATTGCAAAAGGCAACCAATATGTATCAGTACAGATACATATAATATGTTATAACATTTACCTTCTTAATGCAATTTTACAATTTATTAGTGTTGAAATTATCTTGTGCTGTGCTTTGCTTTGAGGAGTTTCCATTTTCACAAAGTATGCACTGAGTTCCTGTTACATTCAGTTCCATAGTCATTTAACGCCTTTGATTTCCAGATGCATGGATTATTCTGGACAATATTTTGACCTTATATTCATCTTTTTTCAGGATTCAGCAACACCACTTTCACAGGTCAGTTTTTTCACTTTCTATTAGTTCCTCACAAAGCCCTATAAATAGGATCCTCATGGCAATACTTCGGAATTGAGCTGAAACCAGCAAGGCTTGGCTGAGGCAATTGCTTCTTTGTCATGTTTCCCAAGATTCAGTTCGCCTGTTCTGGTTTCCCCTTTATATGGAGAACATGTCTGTACACTAACAGTTAATGAGGACTTGGATTTCGCAAATCCTAAAGTTGCACACAGTTGTAGAAGTCTCAGACTTTTTTTTGACAATTTAGTGACTCATCATTCTTTCTTGATAATTTAGCCCTGCATAGTATTGACCAGTTCTTCTTCTTACTCATATTCATTTATATTTGATCAAAGTATGACATTCTTTTTATCATAATATGCTTCGGCTACTAGATTCCCTGTGGTCATGCAGAGTGTGGAAAGCCAGATTCAGAAGTGAGTGAAGAAATGGAGAATAGTTTTACAGATCTCCTGTCAGAAGAGTTAAAGTTACAAGAAGCTGCAGATATAGAAAACCAACAGCGGTCAGGTTTTGCATTGCTTGAAGCTAAGAAAATGGCATCCCAGTATCAGAAAGAAGCAGATAAGTGCAACTCAGGAATGGAGACATGTGAAGAAGCAAGGGATAAAGCTGAGGCTGCTCTACTAGTCCAGAGGAAATTGACAGGATTGTGGGAACAAAGAGCTCGTCAAAAAGGATGGAAAGAGGAGATAGCTAAATCTTAATTGCATCATTGAACTTGTATCGTAAACAAAGAAGAATGCAACTATCATGACATCCTTATTAACCTCACTAGAGGGAAACTTTCCGTCATCAGAATTCGGTAATAGCCTCCAAAGATTGATAAGATAGCAGCATATCGTGTAAATGGTATGCTTCATTGCAAAGATTCTAGGCAAGTGCAGATATCTTTCACTTTCCTGTTAGTTTTGTGTCATTTGCTTCTGTAAGTCTTTCCCTCTTTGTACATATATAAACATATATATACATACACATATATGTATATATACATACACATATATATTTATATATACATATATATTATACTCGGTTATTCGGTTTTCAAACCCTGAAAACCGAACCGAACTGAATTTCACTAGAACCGAACTGAAATAAAATTTTTGGTTTGGTTTGGTTATACCCGAATAATGCTCAGCCCTACAGGTGAGTCTCAAACAGTTATGCTTACTGTGGATGATATATAGGAGGGTGGTGCTGTAAGAAGCGCTCAGGAGACTCAAGGTTCCTGCTTGTTGATGAAGGTGAAACGGATAGCTCATGTAGTATCTGTTTGGTACTGTATCTGCCTGGGGAAGGAGTTACTGAATTGGATTGCTCTCATATTTAGACTGAGGCTCCTGGCTGGGTTTATACTTCCATTATCAATACCTTTCTTATTGTTTAGACTGAGTCTGCGTTGTGCTATACTGGAAGTGTTCCAGCTTACCTGATTGCCTAGTATGTTTATTCCTAAGCTGTTCTTCTGCCAAGAATGGACAGAGGAGGCATCCAGGCTGGATGAGTCCCTTCACCTGGCAGTTTTGGCCGCCACATAATTAATCAAAACCAAGCCTTTTCTCTTCTGATACTATATGGGGTAAGCTTGATTGATTGCAAGGCACCATGATGTTTTGTGTCATACCTGCATCTGGCTCCAAACGAGAAAGGCCATTTCTTGTTTTCCCCAATATTTGTAAGGTTTTCCTCACTCTCATCTTTGCACCCGTGCCTCTGTGTGTGCGTGCGTGCAAATATACTGTTGCAGACCAAAACAGGAAGGCAGATATTCGGTTGTTGTCATTAGAATTACTGTCATTGTAGTATTTCATGAGGCAGAACATGAAGTAGGTTGTCATTTCTTGTACTATAGAGCACTTGATTCAATTAGTTTCTAACTTGATAGCAGCATGGTGGAAGAGGGCCTGCAATGCTAGATTGCCATTCGTGGGTTCCACTCTCATGGGCACTAGTGGAGAACTCCTCGAGTTTAACCTCGAATCGATACCTTATAACATGAATTAGGGAGAAGGGAGCAGTGTAAGTGGAGCATTCTAGGGTGATGAAGGTAAGGGTCGGAACAATACATATGACTTTCTTTTTCTTCGAACAGTTAATGGCCGATCGGTCGACATCTTTCACAGGCTCGATGCCCGGAATGCTCAGGAAAAGAGGGTCCAATTTCTGACTGCAGGCATAAAGCCAAGTCTCACCTCTCATGCTCACTTTTGCAATTAACAAACACCAAAAGCTAAATGGAACTTAAGCAATATCAAATCATAATTATATTTAAACCCAAGTTAGGTGAATATTGTGGTATGTGAGGTTAATTACCTCTGAATGCAAGGGATGCTAAAATTCATTATTAGAAAGTGTGGTAATAGCTCACCTGACTAGAAGGTCAACTCACAAGTTTGAAGGTTATGAGTTTGATACATGGGGCATGCATCCGGCTTCAGCCTCCCCATTGTACCAAGAGAAAAGAAAAAGAGAAATTACCATAAAAATTCATTCCAATTATGGCGTGAGCTATATATATTATTTCCTTTTCCAGATGAGTGCGACTGTGTTATAGCCCACGGACTAAGCCGCGTACTGGGGCTTATTTTAGATGCAACTAAACTGATGGCGTATGAAGCATCTCGTATAATAAATCTTGTGGGCATATAGCTTTTTTGTTGATATGACCTCTGGTTCTTTTCTTTTGAAGAACGAATTCTGGGTCCTTCAAGAAAGAGAAAAGAAGAGGATTCTTGTGAGAATCCAATCTCTTCCATCAAGAAATCTAGGGTTTGGTTTCCATGTGCGACCCTTCTGGCCTTGGGGGCTGATGTGGGATGGGCCGGGCTTGACCGCAGGACCAGATGTTATATATATGGCCTGGGGGCTGGCCCGGCCCAGCCCGTGACCCTTAAAGGAGCAGGCCGGGTCAGCATTTTAGAGGCTCATATAAAATGTGGGCTGGGCCGGGGATGACATTTCTAGTTTTTCATGGCCCAAGTGGAGCTTTCCACACATTTCTCCCCTATGTGATTCCGGACTGGCCATAGGAATCCTAATTCCATCCATAGTGGAGCAAGTAAACATTACCAAAGCAGTCACAGGGACACGCCCGTTTTGGCAGTGTCCGGATCACAAAAACGACACGTGACGTGTTGGCGATAAATAAACCTATAAAATTTAGCTAATTTTCACTAAAAACGGTGTTATGTGTCAAAAAATAATACATCTCAAATTTGAATCAACAAAATACTCAACAAATGGCTGTGCTGCATCCTATTCTCTAAAAACTTTGTGAAGGTGTTGAATCCTTACCATAAGCAAAGTTGACAAAATGGTGATGATTTCTTTTTGAAGGGCACTCCCTACCATGTGTATTGGGTGCAAAAAAATCAATCGGAATGATTTCTCTACTTAGCTAATTTGATCAAGTATACACAACTACAAAATTAGATTATTTAGCTTTTTTAATTACAAAACCTATAAAAGAATACCATGGAACATTAAACAGACTTTAGAGTAATGGTCACCTTGATGGTTTGGTATATCATATATCATTTAAATTCAGATCTGATCCAAACCATTCGGTATATGGTTTTCTCTGATCGAGTTTGATGCTGAATACACCCTATCTGTTGCTGTCCCCACAGACGACCGAACTGATCGTTTCGCATGTAAATAATGTGATTGGATTCATACTGGCATTCAATTTCAGATGCAAATATACAACATTGAATCTAAATCCATTTCTTATTGGATCTTATTTCGCTTGTAGATCTGGATAACCAGGTACGGGTTAGTGGGATACCCATACCCGTATCGTTTGGACATCCCTGGGTTCCGTGATACAGTCAGTATCTTGCGAATCCACCAATCAGCTTTGCGGAGAAAACCCGGGAAGTGGGACCCACTCAGACGGGAAGACCTCCTCTATAATAGAGAGAGAGAAGGGGGGGGCGGGGTGGGTTACGACAGCCGCCAACGCCGATGGACGAAGTGATGACGGCCGGCGACGGATCGTTGTTCCAGCCGCACGCAGGCCATCGTCTGAGCAGCATCGCAGTTTCGCTCCGGAAGTCACCATCCTTCGCCACTAACCTCCCACTCATCTCCGCCTTCCTGGCCTTCGCTGTCGCCCAATTCCTCAAGCTCTTCACCACCTGGTAACGTACCCCTCCATCCTCTTCCTTTCTTGATTCCGTATTTGTGGTTTGCGTCCCAAACGCTTTACCCGATCGTTGCACCGTCGTGTTCCCCGGAGCCAACAAATTTTGCTTGTTGGCTTATGGATCCGAAGTTTTCCTCTGTTTTTTGTTGGTTACTGATTTGGGGTAATTGTCGATCTATGGTTACTAATTTCGGGTGATTTTGTGATGATGCTAGGAAATTCAAGGTAGTCAGGATTGGGTTTCTAGATAGAATCAGTGGAGGGGCAAACTCGTTCCATTTTACCCCAACGTTAACTCGCCAGCTTAAACTCGTATGATATTTCCTGGTGATCAAAATTGTGGGCCTCAAATCGGTGGACTTTCTAGTCAATCACCGATTTTGTCACGAGTCAACTCGCCAGCGTCCTCAGAATCGTAATCTCGCGCGATTTAATGTTCTAAGATCACGATTTTAACCGAGGAATTGTGAATAATTGTTGAAGAGACTGATTTTTTTGGGAGTTGGTGTTGTCAGTTGTCAGTTGGGGGCGGTTTGGTTGGTGTTGTCAGTTGCTCATATAATCTTTTTGAGAGATTTAATGTCTCGGTGGTGTCTGGGGATTTAATGCTTCGTAATTTTTTCTAGGCCATCCGTCGTTTTCCAAATTGCATGTCAAGGCGGGATCCGTGATACACAGTGGCGGATCTATGTAGAAGGCTGTGGGGGCCATCGCCCCTCCTAAAATTTTGTGACTTCAGTAAAAGTTGAATACAACCTTGAGATACAGGAGATACATGCTTCGCCCCCTAACACAATCAAATACATACTTCTCCCCTTGATACTATTTTATAGATCCCGCCACTGGTGATACAGATTTAGTCCTTTCATGGTAATTACAGCCTCAAAATTTTATATTGAAATCAAGAAAAGAGCAGGTGATTAGAGATCAACATAAGAGTTTGGACGCTTACTAGCTTATGGTAAATTAATAGATCACAACTAATACCTCTTTTTACATTAGTATGACTGCTGGTTTCTTAAACCAAAAGTATATATCTTTGCAACAAGAACGTAATTTATTTCCTAAATGAGACACTAATAGAATGATGACCTATCCTCCCTTCGTCTTTCCTTGAGTATTGCGAATCCTTTTTTTGGACAAATCACTACGTGACTACAGAGTTTACACTTTTAGAAAATTGAGAGAAAAAGTAGAATGCATGCTAGGCTTGTTCCAGTAAGGACCAGATGTTAGAGATATATTAGGTTTTGTAGGCACATTACAACGTTGTCATGTTTAATATAGGTTCCACAACTTGATGTGAATATGATCTTAGCGTGCTACATTCAGTGTAATACAAGTTCCACCCCAAGAAAGTGCCAATTAGTATATCAAACGGTGGTATTACTATTATTTACAATTTAAATGAAATTGCATCCATCATCAACTACCCGTTCTACCGTATACACCTGATCCTCCCATAATGTACATTAAACCCGGGTTGGCTTAGATGAAATTTGTGGAAATCCAGAGTATAATAATGTCCTGTGCGTGCCAATTTTCCTTCGTGTTGGTTGCTTTTTATCTGTCTCCTTGAATGTAATTCACGACAATGTAAGGCATTACTTAGATCAGCCTGCCGTGATACCCGTTTCCATTCCCTCATATTGAAAGTAAGATAACCGGAAACTGATTAAGGACATTATATCTCATACGCAGGAAACAGGTCCCCACGTTGATTCTGTAGGCTGAGATCGAGCCTCGACATTTCCCATTTTGTTCACAAAAACACTCTGTTCTTATACTCTCGAGCTTGGTGTTGGGATGGATGCTGATGTGTGTGGCAGAAAAATTCCCGCTCAAGCTGGCCCAAAGTGCCAGGACAACCTAGTAGCATAGAGGCTGATTCGTGAGCTACTGCCGACCCATAGTTAGCATGGCTGAAGGTGGAAGTATGTAAGAGAAAAGTGTAATGTCACAGACTGCCATATTACAGTATGAAAGTCAAATTTAACTAGAAAGTATATCATAGCCTGACATATCACAATATTCAGAAGGTTGTGGGATGATTTAGGTTTGGATATTCTAGGCTTGTGATAGTTATTGTGCTTAAATACAATTTATTTGAGTTGTTAATAGTAATGGCATTGTTTTGAAAGGTTTAGGTTATATTGTTAAGCTTGTCATGGGAACATATAACATTTGCATCCATCATTTTTCCATTTGCTTCATATCCATAACGCATAGAAGAATCCATGCCATGTCATTTGCCACAAAACATGATTATGCTTACACCTATTTCAATAATAGCCAACAAAACCATACTTTGTTCGCCACCTGTTGCATTTCTGCTGTTTCTTCCAATTTAGGGTGATCAGCTGAATCAGTTGGAGGACAATATCATGATTTTTCCTACTATTTTCTCTTAGATGTTTCTTGTTTGGTTTTCTCTTGTGAAAGCACTTGGGAAGCCAAATATCTTCATTGATCAAACATCAAAGCAAAGCAAAGCTAGTGTTTGCATTATATTTTCTTGCTTAAGCAATGAAGGGCTTATTCTAGAAATGCAGGTTTAAAGAGAAGCGATGGGACTCTAAGCGGTTGCTTGGTTCTGGCGGAATGCCATCATCACATTCGGCCACTGTAACTGCTCTTGCTATAGCTATTGGTTTGAGAGACGGGACAGGAGGATCGTCATTTGCCCTTGCTGTTGTCCTTGCTGCTGTGGTAAATACTTCTCAATCTTATATCATCTTTTTTCTTTTGGTGTTTCATACCAAATTGACTTCTTAAACTGCTTATTTTCTTGCTGATTCAATGTTTAATTCTTGATATACATTCCTTTTTTGCTTCCAATTTTACATTTTACTAGTCAATTTGTTTAGGTCATGTACGATGCATCTGGTGTGAGACTACATGCTGGTCGGCAAGCGGAGGTATGCCTCCTTTATTATCTTGTGAATTCTAGTTTACTGTTTTTAAATGCATACCGAACTCTGAATATCTACATGGCCCTTAGATGCTTAAAATGTGGTAAACTATTGCTTTAGAAATTCTGTGCAAATCAGAGCCGTAAAATCTTTTCTTTGCAGGGGAAAAAAGAAACTTAAAATATTTCACTAGATCTCATGTGTTAGATGCCTTAAGCTCACATATATGCAACTGATCGAGATATTTTTCTGGTGAAGGATGAACCTATTAAAGCACAAAAACTACTGGAGATTGTGGCAAATAACACATTGGGAGGCAATTACCCGTAAGTGGAAACTATGTCCTCATACATAATAGCCGCAAAGTTGAGTGCCTTATCCCACACTAAGTAGGGATGGCTATATAGGTTCTTGGTTACTGTAGTGCTCTTAACTTCTGTGACATTGGCATCCAACTTGAAAAAGCAAGATCACATTTTTTTGACTTTCTTCCAATACTTCCTCTGCCACTTTTAAAGTGTTTACAGTTTACACTAACTTTTTACACCTCATCGGATTCAAGAAAATACTGAAGCTGACTTGGTAATCGTTAAGAAAACACTAAGAAAGTTTTGTCACATGCATCATAACCTAACTGCTCTAATATCTCCAAAATAAGAGAATCAAGCTTCATCGATGGTTGATTAATGTAATTCATTTAAACGGTAATATCTGTGCCTGAACTTATGCTCTATTCTTCATCATTTCTTGAATACGCTTGCAACTTGAAAAAACAAACTTATTTAGTGACAAGCCTGTAACAGATAGAAGCAAATGAAACTGCTGCTGAATAAACAACTGAAACCTTCAAGGGACTGGAAGGTCAGAATCACAACAGAGTCTGGAAGACCAGAATTGTAATTTTTTGGGAGTCTCTAGACCCAGATATGGAGAGCTTAACACAGGAGACCCACATTTTTAGAACAAGAACATGTACTAAATGGTTCAATTAATAGATAATAACACGGAAACAGAAACCAGACGTCTTCCACTGTTCAGAAGTAAGCTTTTGCAATCCCAGGACTGAGATCATTAAATGCAGCTAAAATTGTAGATGCCCTTTTCTACATTCTAACATCTCCAACTTTGATAATTTATGAATTTGCAATCCTTGATTGGCTGGAAAAAATGATCAGTGTTCTTAAAATAGATGTCTTCTACCGCTATTTGGACAACATGTTGACGGTGAATTTTATGATTCTGCCGGCCATGGGCTAGTTGCTTAATTTTCATTTATAATTCTTGTGCTATTTTTATTTTTATTACTAAAATATGCAGTTGCTTAATCAAATCGTGTGTGAGCTGCCACCAGAGCATCCTTTATCTACCGTGAGGCCATTGCGAGAGCCTCTTGGTCACACCCCAGTTCAGGTTTGTTTCTATAAGCACTTCAATTTCCTATTTGGCATTTCAAAATTTATACAATGTTAAGCCTAACAGGCACTCTTCCTGGACATTGGCCATCTCAAGATAGTATTCATGTTAAGCAGGTTTTTCCTATTTAAGATAAATTAAGCATGAGCTAAGACATGCGGGGAGTGAGTATTGCCTGTTAAAGTCAAATTCTAATTATTTATTTATTACTTTCATCAGAACAATGAAATCAAGATTGATATACAATGTATTTTCGAAATGGAAACAAAACAATTGACCACTTTAACCACATGCAAGTTGACCCAACTGATTGGATTAGCAAGATTGCCTTGGCATATAATTGGGTATGCTCTAGACAAGCATATACAAGTCAGCTGAGCTGAACATCCAGTGTTCATGTTCGCCTCCTACAACATCATGAGTCAGCTCGTGTTCAGTTCACGTAGGTTGCAAATGAACGTGGATGAGCTGGATATGAGCTGAACCCAGCCAAACATGCCACCTGCGTTTGTTTCTAGCCATATTTATAAGATGCTGTTACATTTCTTTTTCAATCACCAACATTGTGTGCTGGTAAATGCCCTCATTCCTTTTAGTTTTATTAGTAACAAAAGGGTGCTTGTTAGTTTCTGCCCTATTTTCACTTGTCACTCCAATTCGTGGATTTATCCTTGAGAAAAAAAGGCCTTTTGTATGGGTAGCACTCACTCACACACACACAACATAGTTAAGAGGAGAATAGTTGCAGAGAGACCATTCTCAATCGCTAAAGGAAAACTACGAATCAAAAGGTGCATTGCATACATAGCTCAGCATGCTTAGGGGGTTAGTACCTAAATTGTAGGTTACCCAACGCGACTGTCCGTACCTAACTCTGTTTAAGCTTTGGAAACTTGTAAGGGAACACTATATAGTTTTTTTTTTCTGAAAATCTTTTATTTATTAGTGAGTTTTTATACTTTAATCAATGAACAGAAACTTTCTACATAAAAACAGCTTTTATCAAAATAACACAAAAAACGATAAATATTATCTTGTGCACATCACGTGGAGGCCTGCGTGCGTTCGTGTCACTGCAGCCTTACCACTGGGGAATCCCAGTGACAGAGATATGCCTTACCCTAATTTGCCTACAAAAAAACATAAAACTGTATCAGAAAATATAAGTGAAAACATTCATTTATAACCTTGAGGGGCTTTTTGTTATGCAGGTGGCTGCTGGTGCAGTGTTGGGGTTTATAGTAGCATACCTTATGAGAGAGACTACACCTAAGACATAATTTATGACTAAATGGTGTTGTATATTGCTGAAAAATCAGTGTAATATAAGATGAAGGCCTATTTAGTGCTCTTAGTGCCTATGCTTATGCACACAATGGATCAAATTAAAACCATTTCGGAACCATCTCCAAAAGTTCTGATTGCAATCCAATAAGATGCTATGCAAACTAAAACTAAAACCAAGCCTACAAGAGGATTCTAATGTTTATGCTATTTTTATTGAAAGGCAACCGGGTTGGAGATCCTTATCAGGTATATTTCAAACCCAAACACTATCTTCGCCATTATACAAGCAAGGAACCAGTGAAAAAAATTACCCTTTTCAGGATTATCCCACATCGACTTAGCCGTTTTGGCCAGTGTTTGGTTACAGAGAGTCGCAACACTCATAAAAGACTCATAAAACTCCAACATTGGCTATGGGAGGATTAATGAAAGGCATACAATGTTTAACACTGACATACAACTGCGAAAATAGGCATCTCTCTATCATATGAGCAACATATTTGGAAAGAACATAGAAATAATTCAAGCAAAGATGCTACATTGATAATTAGAAGCACAGGATAGACAAACCATGGTTTAAGAGTTACTAGTGAGCAGGTCCACGGTCAAATCAACTAAGAGAGGAAGTTGAGAAATCACTCGAATACTCAGCCAACTTGGAAACAATAAGAATATCTGACCGTAATTGGTTCCACACTCAATCTTCACGCATGCATGCTTAAAACTTCCACAAGCATTTAGTCAAGGTTAGGTTTAGTTCCATGTAAGTAGTTCAATACCAAAATAATTCCATCTACGAGACCAAAGTAAATAGACAAAGAAAGGCCAAACCTTGATGTCGAATATAAAATACAAATTCTCTATCCACACTAAATATTTCTCCCTTCTTTGACTCTTACTGTTAAACAAAAAGCCACCATAAGACGGTGGCTTGAGTTGACGATCTGCACCGATAATTGTATTCTTCAAACAAAAAATGAGGCCGTTAAATGAGCCAGGGAACAGATGCAACGGAAAATCTTCAGATACCTCAAAGATACAAACCCTCTTCCGGAATGAAATCTTACATCAAATATTGGATATTCATTCGATGTCTCGGCACTACAAACCCTCTTCAGATATCTCGTATTCTGCTTATCATAGATATTCATGTAATATGACGGACACTAATTACATAAAAATGCCCATGTACTCGAGAAAGAATGGAGGGCCAACCTCATGATAAATGTATCATTTATATATTACATGGAAAAAGTATCATGGAGCAAGATGTGAACCTGGGTCAAAGTCACCAATCACTCCCTCATTTAAAAGGCGCATAGCAGCTCCCTTTGAAAATTTCCTTGCAAATAGGAAGCAAGGCACAAATGTTGCATTCCTCTGGCACCTCTCTGTTCGAAACTCGGTTTCATAGTACACATGATCGATTGCCTGCAAATTATGTCGAAAGACACAAGCTTATCAACATTGGATGCCTTGTTATTTCTAACAATTTCAAATAAACTTTCGAATAAATATTTTCGTCAAAGTTACATAATATTTTGCTTTCCACAGTTCTATGCTTGAAAAAAAACATTTATTAGTCAATCTCTATGTTTCACGATAGCGTTTCCTGTCCAGAAAAGTTCTAATATTTTCCAGAAAGTTCCTATAATATTCCAAGGAGTTTCCTGGTAAAGGTGTGGCTGAAACTGATCTTGACATCTATGATACACACATGACTGTGCGCTTGAATGCTTGTTTACTGCCATTGTGCACACATGATGACGATCCTTAGCAAGTTGTGCTTCATAACAGGTTCAAATTGTGCATCCTTGCTAACATGACGACCTCAGCACTTAGGATATACCTTTATTTGTTGGACATGCGGGAGATCTACATCAGCATACTTAAATGTTGCAGGATGCCAGCCTTCCTTTCCTGCTGTTGATGCAGATGCATTCCATAACGTATACGTTAGAGTTCTTCTTTCCAGCTCATTTTCAAGATCCTTCATCTAACATAAAGCAGTCAACATGATACAGACAGAGTCAATGCTCGATAACATGGGAAAATAACTAACATGGCATGCCATTTACTATTTCAAATTCAATGGTAATAGTGCATAAGTAATATTTGAAAACCTCAACATCAAGAAGGTATCAAATCCAAACCAACTGAAAAGAAATGCACAAGGTAAATACAACACTTACAGAAAGTAAAGTCTGCACATAATGCTCATCTGGAATACAGTCATGCCCTATCTGAAAAATTGGCTTCTAAATTACATTAAAGAATGGTTAGATTATTATAAATCTGAAATTTACTTCAGACACACATGCACACACACACACACTTACATATATATATATATATATATATATATATATATATATATATATATATATATATATATATAGAGAGAGAGAGAGAGAGAGAGAGAGGAAGCTACTTGTGTGCATGAATGTGTTGTTAGAAGGAGAAATATTGGGCATGAACTAAACTACTACCAGAAACCCGTTCTTTCTTTCTTCATTTTTGGGAGGATCATGAAGATCTTGTGTATATTGTTTGTTTAACCAAAATCGTTAAAAGAACACACAATCACATTATGAACAGATACCACACGCCTTCAGTTCAAATTATTAAAATTGCATAACTGACAAAATCATGTTTAAAAGTCAAAATATGTTAAATAGAAATTTCGTCATGAAATTAAATCATCTATATAGTCTAAATGTTTAAATGATCAAATATAGCTTGTAACCATGGGTTGCAGCTAGAGGAGTGTAGATGTTTTCATGTGGGTGACTTGCTAGGAGTTGGCCATTAAATTGTGGCTTTGCAATAAAAATATGTTCTTTAAATCAGAAATTCTAAAGCATTTACATCATGGATTTTCAATATTCAGAAACCAACATAGAGGTCACAGCAATGAGAAACATCGACTAATAATGATTGGCACACATAACACACATATGATATAACTCATTCGCATGACTAACTTATCATAGTTTGACTGGTACAGTCCACAGAATTCAAAATTTACGTAAACAAATTAATCAAATTACAGCAATAAGAAATCACTGCACTCCATAACATATAACTGTGAAACATCAAGAAGTACCCAAGCAGAAACCACTAAATAGAATGGATCTCACAGATAGATAAAAGTAAATGACAGGAAAGTGTAAGAGTTAACTCACATTAATATGACTTTTTTCAAGATTCAATACTTCAAGTCTCTGTAAAAAGCAACATAAAAACATAAGCAACCAAGATAAGTCTGTTGACTCCATAGAGCTAACCGATAATAAATTGTCCACACACATACATGTCTGGGTTCACGTTCGAGACAGGAAATATTTCATGCATAATCACTAGCATGGTCTCTATAGCGTGTGCTTCCAGCAAACAAAAGATGGCCTCTGAATGAAATAACCACCTTCAGTAGCATGGCATTCGTCATTAGAAAAGTGAAATGAATGTAAAAGAGAAAGTCATTATCATATTATAAAGATCAGAAGCCTAGTTCTCAATCTCCTTAAATATTATACTCGCATAGAATCACAGTTTGCACAGAAAGCTGGACATATGAGTTCGAAGCATGGGATATTCATCATCAAGCACTCATAACATTGTTCTTTTTGCTCATTCCCATTGAGAATAGAGAAGGAACTTAAAACCAAATTCCGGATATAATGCAGTGGCCAACCCCGCATGAATGTTTAGTCATTCCTAAAGTTTTCACATTCATGCTAGAACCAGGCCAAACTGTTGTCAGCTATGATGGTAGAGATGTAAATAAATACTCCGCAGAACTTTTCTTAGGAACCGAAGGGATGTCAAGAACACTCTTTTTTTGTATTCCTGTTGTAATCCATTGTAGAACCCTTACCCAATTGAATGTTTTGAAGCGTTTAAAGAAAAAAATATATGTTCTAATGAAATCCCATGAAAACTTATCATCCCTTCAGGGAGATGAATTAGGGTTTAGAGTAAGTCATTTTCCATGTAACTGGAGTTTTTAATGGTCAGTCTACGTTCATGTGTGGAAGAAGAGTAACAGTTACCAACTCAAAGCCAAATTCACATTTAGGCCTTGCCAAAGCTCAAGCCAAAACCAAAGCCTCACCAAAGTTTCCACCTGTAAGATAATCCTAGCATTCCACTGGCAATAGACTCAGCAACCAAATTTTCTCATATATGCATAAGCAAGTCTAGAACCCAAGTAGTGACTAGACAATAAGAACTACATAGTCTAGCTGCATCTACACTTTATATCTTGATGTGCCTGGGAGGTTTCTAAATCAAGATATTCCGATCAATCAAATAAGTTTGATAACTGGCACTCTAAGGTCCAGTCACATTACTATGAATGCCAAGAAATGAGGATTGATAAATTTTTGAAGTCGTACCTTGCAACGTTTCTTGAAAATTGCAAAGACTACGTCATCAGTGACTATAAGATGTCCATGCTTTCTGATCACTGTAATCCACTGGAACATTATACCAAGTTGCCCAAAGTTAGAAGAAAATCAGACTCAAAGTGCAATGTTGAAAACAGCAAAATAAGCACGAGGTATGATCAGAGTGAGAAACCTGTGAGCCCTTCCTCCATCTATCTTTTGGTATTGTAGGATGCATCTTTGGATTGTAGCGTGCATCTTTTAAATCAAGAAAGCTGGAGATAACAGGGTAATGCACCGCTACAATAAGAATCCCTACTGAACCATAAGCATTGCACAAAAAAGTAGTGGTCGAACTGGTTTCAAATTAACAATCGTCCAGAATACAAATATATCACTTGCATAAATACAGGAAATTAAAAGAAACAAGAGAAGAAAAAAGAACGACATAAGATGCATTTACCCACCTATCCACAAAACTTCTTGGAGAAGACATCAGATAATCATATATGTAGCTGAAGTTGTACAGAGGAAGGCAGCTGTAATAAAGAAGACATCATTAGTTATGAGCCCAGCGATTAGCTCAAGATACAGCAAACCGATCAATAGATTCTAGAGCCTTTAGAATGAAGACGTTTTTCAATGCAGAAGCTAGAAAACCATCTCGCAATAACATCACGAAAAGAAAACGATACTTGGATAGCAAAGGAAATAACAAAATAATCCACAAGTTCTTTGCTATCAAAGGAAATGCGCAAGCATGACAACGGCCAGTAACTGAATGATACACCATCACACCAACCGACTGAAAAACTAACAAAACACCTACTGCCCCAACTATTGTATTTACCAAGTGAGAAGGAAAGGGGCAAACTTTAGTTGTATGATGAAATTATGGATGCAATTGACATAAAAGTTCATGGAAGACGGTGTACAACCTGTCTGAAACAAGCACAAATCTTTGGTTTGCTTTATCCTTGAGAGCTTCTGCGAGCAACAAACGCTCCGCTTCGATCATGCTTGCCCCTCCCCAAGCTACCTACAACCTCCAACCAAACATTAACAAAGGGAAAACTCGAAAAACATACAAACATGAGGATCAAAACAAACCGAATTTTTCGAAGGGATACATAGAACGAGAAAAATCCACACCTGAACACTATTGTTCAATTGGCGCCCATAGCAATAGGTGCACTGAGTGGTGACGTTGTCGAAGACGAAACCCGGTCGCGAGTGCACGTAAACGGAGAACTTTCCCTCACCTGCATTCTGTGCCCGAGACTCTTCATACCGAAACCCCAAACCGATTTCAAAAGGAAAAAGAGGCAGACCCCAATTGGGATACCTTGAAGAAATGCTCCCAGAAGAAATCGAGAGGAAGATGCCGGCGGACGAGGAAGAGGAAGGCGATCTTCGGGACACCGGCGAAGGCATCATTGGAGGTAGACGAAATTGGAGGACCTGGCGCGATCACCGGAACGTCGACGCGCCGGACGGCGAAGATGAAGAAGACGACGCAGAGTGGGATCACCACCCGAAGGCCCAGCAAGAGGAATCGGGGAGTGGGTTTCTTCTTCATGACAACGCCTCCTACGAATTTCTTTTCGACCCACAACGAGAGAAACGGAGAACCGCCAAGGCCCTATGAATTTCTTCACTGCCCACAACGATAGAAACGGAGAATCGTCAGGAGAAATTCAGATTCAAATCAGAAGCTTCTTGTGTCTTTCTTTCGTTTCTGCAGCAAATGCCGCTGATTATATGTTAACGTATGCGTTCAGCAAGTACCGCTTATAGAGGGAATTATGACTCCGCAGCCTTCGTTTGAGAATGCTGCACGAGCAATCCATCGGCAGTACCTCAAAAGTAATTGGATTTGACGACCAACTCCATCCTTTTAGTTTGGGAAATATTATATTGCTTGTGCTTATCGTATTGCTTTCAAGAGAGAGAGCAAGAGAAGAAGAATAAAACGTAATTTAGTGGCAGAATACGCGTTCATCCAATGAGCTTATTTGCATATGGATGAACTAATTTGCGTGAATACCTGAAAATGGGTTGGTCAGTTCCAGTTTTTGGGGCTCCAAAAGGCCGAGACTCTCTTTGAGGTAGACTGCGGTGGTAATATAAAATCATATCTCTCCCCCTCTCTCACTCTCCGTACTCTTACAACACCACCCCTCTCCGGTCTTCCTCTCTTTCAGTCTGGCCTAAGGCCCAAAAACTCGAAGTGATCATCTCTCTCATATATCTCGTCATCATTCATTTTCATCATTTTTTTATGAGATTAGTTTAATAACATTGTTTTTCATTTTTAAATTTTTTAAATTATAGTTATGATATAAAAAAAGCACACATTATTTTTTTATTTTATAAGTGGTGAAAAGGATCTGATTTTCGTATGTAGAGATAGAAAGAAAAAAATAATTTTTTAATTAATGAGCATATTGATGCTTAAACATTCTCAAGGATCTCAACCATTCAATCATTGACGTCAATTATTGAAATTTAAATTTAAAAAGCAAAAAAGTATCTTGACGGAACTATTTGCTTTTGAGTTAAAAGGTCTCAACCCTTGATCTTAAAAATAGAGCGGTTAAAATTTTTAAAAAAAATTAGAGTGTGGATGAATGTGCACATGGATTATACACTTATATATATATATATATATATATATATATATATATATATATATATATATATATATATATATATATATATATATATATATATATATATATGCATAACCAATCCATGCTAGTATCATTCAAAATGGGTAGTACTACAAGGGAGCTGGCTTGACATAGCCGATTTGCTCATCCTTTCTCTTTGCACATCATATATATATATATATATATACATGTGTGTGTGTGCGCGTGTGTGTGTGTGAGAGAGAGAGAGAGAAGTAGTAAATGCATACATTAATCTATGTGCAAATCTCCTTAAATATAGATAGTAGATGACACTCTTAACCCGTTTCATGCCAAGCGTTGATGTTGCTTAGAAGTCATATTGTATCTATAATAAATACCGATGCGCTCAATTCTCTCTCTTTTTGATGATAAATGACATACAACCGAAGAATCCGTTGTGTTGAAGTCATTTTCAGAAGTAAAAGAAGAGTTCAGCCCTGAAGAAGATGATATAAAGAGGCATGTAGTGGAGGATGTAGTTTGACCCAACCCAAAGAACCTTACCAGAGCTTGACATGTTGCGGATCCTACCTTCCATGGGGAACACGGACATAAGTAGTGCATGGCTGTCATTAAGTCCTGCAACGTGTGTACATATACATATACATATATATATACATACATATATTACATATATATATATATATATATATATATATGTATATGTATATGTATATATATATGTATATGTATATATACATACATACATACATACATATATATATATATATACACATATACATATATACACATATACATACACATACATATATATATATATATACATATATACATACATATATACGTACATATATATATATATATGTGTGTGGAGAACTGTATGGGGTAAATTCCGGTAGAGGATTGTAAACTTTTCTTATATATATATATATATATGTGTGGAGAACTGTATGGGGTAAATTCCGGTAGAGGATTGTAAACTTTTCTTTCGTTACAAAGTGAGGCCAAAGCCTAACAAAAATATGCAACCACCTGAAAATCAAACTCGCCACCACAATGTGGAATATAGAGAGTCCTACCAGTTGAGCTGATGCTCTAGGTGCAGAAGATCATAATATTATTAAATTGCTATTCCAAAATTCATTAAATAAAAAACTACAACCGGATACAGAACTTCAAGCTGATTATCCAAAAAAAAACTTTACAAAGTGTCCTTAATGTTTTTTCTGGTGGTTACAACAGAGAGTCCAAAGCAGGTATCCACGCCCCAGGTATAGAACTCCCAACGTCCATCTTGTGAGTCTACCCCTCTTCCGGAAGAGCTTATGTGTCAGTGCACACACAGATTCATTTATATAAAAAAAAAACTCGATTAGGCTTGTGAGCTTCTCACACCGAGTATTGGAGCTCGGATGCGGGCAACTTGGTCTCGATAAAGTGGAGCCAAGTTTGAGTTTTTCGTCACTCAAGCTCAAGTACATCGTGAGCAGCTCAGCTCACCTGCTTTAAAGTTGTTTTTCAAATGAAAAGCTGCCGGATTTTATCCAAACAGGGCCGGTAAATGAACCAAACTGGTCACGATCTGCAGCATTCGAATAGCAAACAGTTTGCTCATGTTTGATTGATGAACTAAATGAGCCAAACAAGAGCGAGTTTGTTTTAAGCTTTATGAACTTAACATGAGCACCATGTGTTCGCTTTCCTTGGTTCGTATAATATATATCCTTGGCCCTCCAGGGGTTGCACCATTGAGCTATGGAACGTACGACAGAATATGCATTGCGATTAGAGGTTGAGTGTTTGCCGATCAACTGGATTACCTGAACCCGAACCCAACAAGCGCCAAGGAGTAGGAACCAAAACCGAACTAAAACCAGCCACTATGGGGCCTTTCAGGAATAAACCCAAATTGGAACCAGAACTGGAAGTTCCAACTTGGTACGTTTTTAATTTAAAATTCCACATTTGTTTCATGAAATTTTCAAATGAAGCAGGAATCAACCAGAACCGGACTGAAAGGTTGGTTTGGTTCCGTTTCCAAGCTGGGTTACTCAGAACCAGTCAGGCCTCTCTCTCTCTCTCTCTCTCTCTCTCTCTCTCTCTCTCTCTCTCTCTCTCTCTCTCTCTCTCTCTCTCTATCTATCTATCTATCTATCTATCTATCTATCTATATATATATATATCAATGATGTCAAATTGTTGCCTCTTTGTTCCTTCCTTAATATTATTATAAATAACACCAACCACCAAACAACACTCTAATATTGAAAATTTTGAAACTTTCAACTCTTGACTTTGGAACTACAGCCTCCCTGATGAGACGTTAACAATGAAGGTCATGAGTTCGATACCCAGGGTTGTGCATGTCCAGCAGGGGTCTGTACCCCCTTCCTCTCTCTCTCTCTCTCTCTCTCTCTCTCTCTCTCTCTCTATACATATATATATATATATATGTATATATATTTGCATGTATATATGCATATACATACGTACATATAAAGAGAGAAAAAAACTGGTATACCTAACACCTTTAGGTGTTAACAAATCGAAACAAATCTCAACCCTAATGAAAATAAAAGGTACCTCTAAAAAGGTATAAATGTACTTTTTATAGATTAACATCTCAACCATCTATCAAAAAATGAATTGTGAAGATTTGTTTGGATTTGCTCGTCTCTCTCTATAAATAGAACTCTTTATTAAGTAGCCTTCTTCTTTTTTGTTACAAGAGGAGGTTTTCCAATATACCCTTGGATCAACTCTCTAACTGCGCTTTAGAACTCTTCCTCCTTTTCTCGTAATTATCTTCTCCCTGGAAAATTTTCTAGTTGAGGCATGGAAGACTCCCTTCATGGGGAAGGTGAAGATGATTTTTTGCCGGTCGTGAATTCGATTGAAGAAAGACTGGATTACAAGTTCACAGACCCAGGGCTGGTCAAGGAAGCCTTGACTCACCGATCCTACTATTATCCTTTGAAGGATGGCATATGCTATGAGAGGTTGGAGTTCATTGGTGATTCCGTCTTGAACTTCCTGATCTCAGATCATTCGTTCCGACTCTATCCAGGGCTCTTGCCTGGTAAGCTCTCGCTCCTTCGGTCTGAAGAACACAGACACAGAAAAGCTAGCCCGTGTAGCAGTCAAGCATGGATTGCACAATTTCTTGCGGCACAAGGTCTCTATTCTGCAAGAACAGGTACTTGCAGCGCTTCATGGTGCAATGCGCTAACGAATACTCGAACTTATGTATATATATATATATATATATAGAGAGAGAGAGAGAGAGGAGTTTTATTGAATTTATTTCACTTTTAAGATGAATAATAATAATAATTGGCTCATAAGCTAAAGGCCAGCCTCATCTTTTCAATTCTCATTATTAAATCTCCCGCACCTTACTTTCTTAAACTATCTGGAGGCATTGGCATTTATGATCATGACTAGCAGTAAGGATGCCCATAATGATTGGCGTATTTTACAGGTTGAACAATTTACCAAAGCCATTGAAGAGTATCCATACCACTCCAATGGGTTGATTTATGCACCAAAAATACTTGCAAATATATGTGAATCAATGGTGGGCGCTGTCTAATGTTGACAGCAATTACTCAGCGGAAACTGTGTGGAATGTTCTCTCTCTCTCTCTCTCTCTATATATATATATATATATATATATACAAAAAAAAATACCCAACAGAGGTTGCAGACCATCAGTATTAGCTACTTGACACTGCAATGAAGGATTTAAGCATGTTCTGTGCATAAAATTTTATACATAGGCACCAGCTATAGCATCAATATACAAAGTAAGACGAGTTAATGTAGCACACTAGACCAAGGGTCATCTGAGTATGCATTGTGGCCAAAACAAGCTAACCATTTCACGTGAAGTGGTCATATTTCATCTCGTGTGCAAGTAAAGCCAGTGTTTATTCATCAGAATAGTATTTAGTGCTGATTTTGTCAGACAATAGCCCTTTGTTCACCCACATGATGGTCCAGCAAATGCATGTAATCAATGAGCAATTCTCGAGATCACCACGCAATGCATGCCATGCCAAACTCAAAAATCATAGTCTTGACATATCACATCATGTATAGGTTACATGAAATACGAATGATAGTAGACAATGGGCATGTTGGTAACACAAATCTTCTTAACAGATCAAATCTTAAAAATTTATTGGCTACTTGCACTAATATCTCTATCTATGTATCTATTGCATGCACATAGGCATTAACGATGTTTGCCTGAAGCCTTCAGTCATACATGGGATTTTCCCTGTGATTTCTCCTAGGAATAAGATTCGCAAGCATGGTTGAGAATATAATGAAATGTGATTTTTCTTTACAAGTTTTCGGACGAATGCTAGAGCCTCTGATAACCTTGGAGACAATGGGAAAACATCCGGTAAGCGAGCTGCTAGAGTATTGCCAAAAGAATGGACTCAGTGTCAGGTTTGACGAAGATCAATGGCGGAACGGCACAACAGTGAAAATTTTCTGCGGGGATAGGTACATAGGGTGAGGGAGTTACAAGAAGGAAGTCGCACTAAACCGGGCAGCTATGGTAGCTCTAGATTATTTCAGCAACAGAGAATATTTGCAAGACCAAGCCATTCAACAACAAGAGTCACCACCTTGACTACAGCAGCTTCAGTGAACACATATTAGTTTCCTCATTTCCTCCTTTCTCTTTCTGTACAGCATTTAAGCAGCGTGAATTGTACACAATATAGAAAATGTGTCATTCCCAAAGTCATACAACTCAACAAACCGCATGATCCTTCCCATTATGCTTTTGATTGCAAAACAGAACCAGTGGTTATGCTTGTTAAACCCACATAAACACAGGTTGTCTAGATGAATTCGAACTTTGTACTTATTAGATTAGGTCAATTACAACTTTCCTCAAAACGACATTATGCCATTCATGGTTCCAAGCAAGTCAGACCCAATTACACTTCCTCCTCCAAGCTTTGTGCAAGTGTGCATGCAGACCTGCCAACACCAGAGACGGTTCAACAACTGTAGCTTTATGCATACCTATTAGCATGGGTTAAGTAATAAACAAGCAAGAGCAGATATGGACACACTCGTATAAAAATATTAGGACACAAGACTGCACTTTTCACTTCACATGATTGAATCAGGTGAACCCTGCTAGATTTCAATTGATTTCGTTGAATCAAGTTAGGACCTCTTTCAGTTTCCATATCACTTTTTCCCTTGGGTTTGATGTGAACCCTCCATTGTTTGACCAAATTTACATAAATTTTCACCTTCTATCCAAACGCATACCAACAATTGAGATGGAGTAACCACAAGAATCTAACCCCTGTTTGAAGAACGTGCTTGTATATCTCAGACTTGGATTGAAATTTATTCTGCACAATATGATATATAAAGTTAGAAAAACAAATCACATTGCAGAAGTATGAAGATTAGCAGGCCTTCGGGCAAGGGGAGGGGGCATGGCAAAAGAACAACTTACAACATCATGCTCCATACTTGGGAGCCTTCCACAGCTTGAATGCTATCTCATGAATAAACCTTTCAGCAAGTATAGCAAGGCTTCCACCATGCTGCATTTATAATTAGATCACATAAATTTTAAGTGGAAATGTTCAGTCATTCCATCTTAGAAAAATCTAAGTTGCATCCAGCAAAATACCATCAATGACAACATAAGGGTGACCACAAACATGCAGGCAAATAGAAGCTCGCCCACACACAAAAGAACTGTTTTATAACACACTAACCGGAAGTGTAACACATCTGGTTCAATTAAGTTCCACAGTAAGAAGTGCACACAGTTATGCTCATCAATATTAGAACAAACATGCCTAGCATAAAAAGGAGACAGGAAAGTACTCGTTCCATGTTTTAGATACAGAAAATAATAGTTGAAATTTCTGGACAAGAGAGGTAATCTGTTGCTAATTTAAAAAATGTCCTGTTTCAAGAATTTTGTGTGCTAATACTCACGATATCTGAGGTAAATGTTAATTTCGTTGTTATGTACTATATAGTAGAATTTTCAATGCTTTCCCGGGGAACTTTGTTTGTAAATCAAGCAAAAGAAGCATTTATGTTCCTAGCCACAATGGCATGATGCCTGATAACATTCGTACAGTATCTCACATGTAAAAGCCCATCAAAGTTGTTTGTTACCATGGCAAGAAATGATAAGCTTCATTAGCAATGGTCATTGATAATGTTTAACATAAATATAGAACTGATTGTTGAAGACGCAACACAACTGGCCCTTCTTTGGGCGATGCACGTTTCATTGAACATCATATTTGTTTATCTTTGCTGAAATGTGGGATTACATAAAATAATGAATTAAAAGATGCAGATTCTGATCATAAAGAGATCTGTTGTTCCTAAGCAGCATTTGTTTGGCGTTACATCATAGGTATCTAAATCATTGAACGCACTTTACTTCAATGTCAGTTCCCTTTTTGTCAAGCAAAACAAGAAAGGTAAAGTATACTAGCTTAAAACTGGTAATATTCGTATACTAGCTTCCTCATGCACATAAAAGTAATTGAAGTGCATAAATATGCAGCAGGAATCTACACAGATTCTCAAGCCATTGTGGCTGCTCAATCAGTTTATCAATGGAAACATGATGGGATGTGACTTGGCATTATCCACATAAGGGAATCTATCCGTTTGACATGTTAGCTTGACATCATCAAAATGACTTCCGCAATTCTACACATCATTATAAGTACGTTTTAGTACTAAATGTGCACTGTTCGTTTTTGTAATCTCTTAAACTTATCAATAGAAGATCGTGAATGTCCTAATAGGACCAAGAACAATTTTCTTATATGTATACTCCGATATAAAATCATAAAACATAGATCAAAGAGGCATCAAGTCTGGAGATTGGGCTTCTTATCAGCATCATCATATACATTGCAACAAAGCTTTTAATACTATTAGGATTCAGAAATTTTATGCAAGTAGAATAGAACATACTGTACCTTCTGAAACTCTTCAAACTCAAATGTCTGAGCTCTATCCTTGCGAGTGACAGCCTCTTGCCATTGGGCAATCAACATAGGATGATGATCGCTGCTAAGTATAGAAAACATTAGCTGAATGAGTATTTAACTCTACTACAGAAACTATCTAGAAAACTTTGCTTGCAAACCTTATGTCGTTCAATATCTTTCCTTCTTTTGTGGTGTAACTTTGATTAGGATAAAGCGATGAGAGGTCACTGTTCTCCCTCAGCAAATTTGTTGTTAAGGAACTTCCATTTTCAGTTTCACTCACAGCCCCATAACTTAGGATGAGAGAAATATGCAATCGAGATGATATTTGAGGGGCACTTTGTCCGACTTGCACTATATCACCAACCAATGCATTTAAGAACTCAAGATCACCACCACCATCAGTAGAACTTTTGACATGCACAAACACCAAATCATATTCACTTGTTTCCATTACTTTTCCATCTTGAAAACCTAGCCACTTTAGTAACTCAGCAGCTATGACAGAACAAATAGCTTGATCAACTTGTTCTGATGTAACATTTCTCTTCATCAAGTCATCAATGTTCATTATGGTGAAACCAACATCTCTTCCAAAAGATTTAGCTAGAGGGCATCCAGCGCACATAGCAGCTCTCATCCCCATAAACCTTCAATGTCACATAAAGAACTTAAGACTTCACAACAAAATGAGATTATAATCCACACAAAGATAGATACAACGATATAATGCACTAACCTTTCTGATATTTTAGGCGTCTGAAAAATGGTACTGGCATCAGCATGATGAGGCTCACCACTCTGAAAATCAGAAAACATGATTACAAGGTCAACTCGTCAGGGTGCCATGTTATAGGAAAGAATCACAATTTAGTTATAAAATAAAACGTTCATATAAATCGTTCTTACATTATATGAATAAGGCACGTCTAACAGTTGAGACAGTTTTCTGGCTACTCGCAGATCCTCATTTTCTGCAACATAAGAACAGTTGATGCCAAATCATGACAAAAACATTGTGATCTATGTCACACAGCGGACACTTCCAGCAATGAAGATGCAACAATTTTATCAAATAAAAAGCATGGGCAAAGAGTTCTTAAGGTTACATGAATCATGGCATCTGAGTTCTCACTATTGAGGAATAACTTTACAAAAGATTGTCCCTGAGGTAAGAGCAATTTCACGATGCACATGTCAAATCTTTTGTAGGCCGGCTGTTAGAATAACAAACATGCAAAAGTTTTGATGGAACATGTTAATGTATTTTCCTGATCACAAAAACCTGAACATAGATGTTAACTGGAACAAATAAGATGCAAGCCAAATTGGGTTGGATCTATCTAGAAACATGCGTTCGAATAAGCCTCTACCAAGGAGATAATCTCCTACGTTATTACTGGTTGCATTATGTATACAACTCGGCAAATATTTAGCCTTCGTGCAACTAGTACATTAGGTCCATCCGCATTGAACTGCATCAGTTTCAGCCGTGGCTTCCTCAACTGTTGACACGTGCACCATGATTGCAACCAATGAAAACTAAGTTTTCTTTACCATGGACAAAAAGTAGCGAGAAATTATTCCTTACCCCACCCTCCTTTCACGACCTGGTTGAGATGTGCAAATTTAAAAGAATTAAAATAGTTCCATTCATCAGCTCGAGCTTCATGACATAATGCACATGCAACTATGTTTGCATGCATGCGGCTGAAATGCACAGATACGTGAATTCATGCACACATGCACATACAAGCGAAAGAAAATAGGATGACTAATTCAATGAAACTCAAAAATGCAAACGAATATCTCACGCACCACCATGAGATGCATCTCTCAAGGCCAAGAAACCACAGGAACCCAGAGATGCAAGCTTATGTATGTGTGAGTGTGCAGGAGACACCAGAGGCATTAAACCATCACCATATATCACCAAAGCTCTTGCTGGTTTGTCTGCCATGATTGAGTCTGCTTTCCTCCTCTCCAAGCACAATATATCTATCTGAAAGCATAACAAGTAGTATTATTTGGACAATTCATTTCCATTTCATCTGTCATGCATAAGCACTTTAAAATAGAAGCAAGAAAACCAGGAATCTAGATTCAAAGTACAATAATTGTTCTACTTAGTGATTACTTGATTTTCTACACATAGGCCAACTTTCTTCCTCAATATGCACCAGAAGAATCGAGTCAGATTTTTGCGATAGGCTCAATCTAGCTATTCTGTCGAAATGGAGCATCTCATTAGTCATTTCATAAAATAGTTGGTAGGCTCCTCAAGCCACTGTCTATTTGCATGACCAACACAAACCCCTTTGATCACAATGATGCTTGGGCCAACCATCTCCGACATTAACACACCCAAATACATTTTGAGCAGTTCCATCGCATCTCTCTAGTGCACTTCAAGAATTCCTTTTACCCATCGACAAACAATCAGGAATGCATGTACCAAAATTGCAAAACAACAATCAAAATCTTCAAAATTTGAAGATCAATATCATAAGAGAAAAAATACATAGAATTAGAGAGATGAATTCCAACCTTTCGCTAATGTCTTTCTTCAGTTGTCGTCTTCAACTTCGGTATCGTAAAGAGCCCGAAATAAACAAGGCGTTGTGCAAAAGAATATTTTTTCCGTAAGTGGAAGCTGGTGGCGTTGATCTCCTGATAACTTTATGTGTACGGATTTGAGAAAACCCGAACATCTGTCATTAGATGGATACTAAATAAGTACTTAACCCGTACCCAACTCTAATTGTGGGGGAGAGAGAGAGGGGGGCGGCCAGGTCGGGGGATGTTGCTAAGGCACAATGCGCACAGTGCTAAGCATAAACGACTACGCATTGTAAAATAATGTTGAAAAATGGTTGCTTAGGTCTCACATAGTCCATAACAAGCATCCTCGTGCATATGTATATACCCCCAATCACTAACAAAACTTCGTTGTTTTAATAACAAGTCTCGCTCATCACTTTTGGCATGATAGAAATGCTATTGTTAATATGATTCATTGAGACTAAGTACTGCAGCCTTTTTTAACATGAGAAGATAAGGAAAGGTCAAGATCTCCAACAAAAGCATTAAAAAAAACAAGAAAAGGTCAAGATCTCCAACAAAAGCATTAAAAAAAAACAAGAATTGCACAATGACTGATCTGGAAAAATTGTAAGTTTTAATGTGCCACGGCTCACAAATGACAATGTCACTTCTATTCGCAATATTAATTCACCAATTCAAACTGCCAAACAAAGTTAGCAAAATAGAGAGAGATGATTACCTTAGTTGCTAAGAAAAGAATAGTGGTGATTTTGGCGGAACATCACCTACACAGCATGTTGGCCTGTCATGCAGCTCGAGGTGAGAAGGCAGTGAGATGATACCTTGCATAAATCTACTCAAATGTGTTTGTAAACCCAAACCTTTTCAGGTGATTTGGATCGGGTCGTATAAACCGGATCCAATAAGCAACGGGCCAGATTTGTCAGGCCATTCGGCAATATACTCTGGCCGAGACAGCCCCATTTTGACATTTCTATTCTTATGGATATAACCGCTAATCACAAACTGCTCGATTAAAATAAGAAGAGGATTACAATTTGTGTGGTCGAAGAAGTTCTCTTTCTATATATATTTTGAAACCATGTATGCTTAAATCTATTCAAACATTTTTACTACCCCAATTAAGATGATCAACGATTAAGGTTTAAATTTAAAAAGTGAATTGTATTGTTGTGCATTAAATATAAAGTATGAAAAGTAAAATAATAGAATTCACTTTTAAATTTAAATATCTATTGTTGAACGTATTGATGGGACGATGAAGATATTTGAATAAATTTAAGCATGAATGGGTTTGAATAGGAACCATTTTCTCTCTCTATAGATAGATAGATAGATGTACATATAGGGTTATATACCTTAAGCTTTTCACCTTTCACTCCAACCTGCATAAATTGGGCTTTACATGCTAATAATACTAAACAAGATCAGGCTTAATGACAAGAATTAAGATTCCTTGTGTTACTGTAACACCCTATAGCACACCCCACTTAATGTGGGAATACGCTTGGTTTTGGATTAGGTGTTAGTATAGATTAATTGCATTTGTCTTTAACTTGTAATCAAATTGCTTAAGAAGTGCTTACTAGCAGACCAACTGTCATGGCAAGTATTGAGATCTTGTTTCTTCCACTCTGTAGAGGTGCCACTTTTGCGAAAGAGAAGGATTTATCCAGATTTGTACCATGACCGCTTCCATGAATTGAAACCAAATCAACCATGACCAAGTGAGACCTAATAATAGTTATTAAAGAGCAGATGCAGAGATGTTTGGTATCTCAAATGTCTTCATGAAAAGAATTGGAAATTCATTCGTCGAAGCATTTCTTGTACGAAGATAAGTTAGCCAGTACCTATGTATTGGTCATTGACAAAAGCATGCAATGCATGACCAAGATCTGGAGGACGGCCCGGATGTCATGTCTTGTTGGTAAGTCACTGAAGCCTACATCAAAGCTGAAATTCTCAAAGATTAATAGGGTAATCTGCATGATAATCCGACAATAAGTTTCAGATCCGTTTTTCTATTGCAAAGTAAATGAAATGAATTAGCAATGCTCCTTGATAGATCAAAGTTTCTACGAAATACAAGAGCTGTGTATCAGAAATAGCTTAATTAAATGCTACCGAAGGACGATAATTCACTTACTATGTAGTGTACCACACAGGTAATCTGTCGTATCCTTTGTCATGTTCATGAGTTCCAAAAACTTGCCAGATTTTACATTAACTTCTTCGAGTTTTGGAACTTTCTCTTGGTACATTTCCAAGTTTGCACCCTTATTTGCCTTGTTTGATACTTCGAAGGTCCTTGCGTTGTGCTGAGAATTCACCTGTTATAAATTAGTTGACAACAGGTTAGATATCTTGAAAGCTAGGAAACAGTATTCTTTGGTTAACAACAGCAATGCCTCAATAGAACATACAAAAGAGGATATCGAGGCACAATTTTGATGTCCAAATGGAGCTTGAATTGTGTGGATCTATAAATTTTCATTTTTGGCTTATTTAAGAGATAAATATCTTCGGAAATAATGCTTCAACAGTGAAGTTAGAGACAAAGACTTGACCCTTCCAGTGTTGTAGACGATAGTCTTGCAGTCTGGAAGAATACTGATTGAATGTGCTGGGAGATAATAATCTTGATTCCTGAAGTTGACGGTTGCTCCACCTAGTGTGAGATTGTTTGCAAGGAAAGCAGAGCACACTTTAGTTCCTGTCACTTCATAAACACGTGCCTGTACAACGAATAAATAACTTCAGTAGTATGTTGTTAATCATGATTAAGAACATGCATTTCATGTATGTCAAACCATATGCTTTCTTTTCTTTCAATCCTGAAGGCCTTCACAGGGCTCCAAAGGTTTGATTTAATTAGACATAGTTTGCTTCCAGCTTATCCTAAATTTATTGTTCTTGGTGGAGCAATGTTTCTGCAGTAATGGTAATTGATCATATATGTTCTTGCAACAAATCATTTTCCAAAAACATGCGGAGAACCTCTGAGTCAAATATAATTGAATTGGACCAAATTGGCAATTTACAATTCAAACAAACGAATTATATGAACTAGAGAATTTTAAAAGCAGTTTCTGGACGATCCGCAGGATTTGGTTCAGTCCTAATGACACATTGGTTGTTGTCGTGTCTGGTTTGTCAAATAGATTACCTCGAGTTGATCACCAAAGGAAATGGTGGTAGGGTTACCCCACAATAGAGCCTTCCTGCAGAGTTCGAGAGCAGAATGTAGGTCCCTCAAGTGACCCCACCCTCAAGTGACCCCACTTTGGTTCCTTGAGCGAACCTGCGTGAGAAATTGACAGAAAATGAACTTAGTTAAAGTAAATGATAAGAGAATTCATGCTTTATGCGGGGTGCTTCATAGAAAGAAAATGCAAAAGTTTCATTGTTAAAATAGCTGCAAACGGAAATTGCTTTAATTCTTGAACGAGGAAATATATCTGAAACCATGTTAAACTGAAAGAATCGAATCTCTCAGAGCAGTGCAGCTCAAAGTCGATGAATCTTACACACACAAACACAGAGAGTCTAACCATATTCATCAAGGGTGCCTCATCATAGTAACATGTCGTTGCAAATGCTGAAGCTCTCCTCCCAAAGTTTGTGCCACCATGATACTGCCAATATTTGGTTGAATTTAATATACAAAATTCTCAGAGGCGGAAGCTTCACAGAACTATGAAAGGAAAGGAACTAAGCTCATGAAAATGAACAACTATCTAGCATTACATTGTAATAGTTGACAAGACTGCCATTGTTTGAGAAGAAACGAGCCACAGAAAATGGGCACTTAAAATGTGCCTGTCATCACGTTATCATGCATCTTTGTGAATTAATGTGCCTGTGATCAATGATCTAACATTCGAAAAATTCACACTTAGTATGAAGGATTCCGGATCTCTGTGCAACACAAATTTGAGACAAAGTTATGAAATGGGCACTTAAAATGTAGAAATGTGAACAGACTTCGTGATATTTTGTGATCTTTTTCTGGGTAAGGTTTAGCTACAGTACATGATCATCTTTCTTTAGTTTCTTTTCAACATTTTTAAGGTTCTTATTCCTTTGTTTTGGAAGTATCAACTATCATAAATCTGTTAGACTGACTCTTCAAACTTATTTCACCCATTTCACTATCTTATAGTTTTATATTAGCTTCTCTTATATAGATAGATAGATAAATAGAAAGAGGAAAAGAATGATGAATCCTTTCACCGTTAATGGTGTTATTTTTTTCAGTGACATGATGTAATAGTAATATTTTTCATATTTTAAAATAAAATGACACTATTCTTCAAACAAACAAATGAGTGATTATTGTATACATAGAAAGAAAGAGAGGGGGTTCGTTTAGGTCCTGTTCGAACTAAAACTTGGCGGATCACGCGGCACGCCTGGACTCACCCTCTTCGGTATTATGTGTATTTAGGACTCACTGCCAGTCAATACACCGCGTACTCCGCCTGCTCAGGTCTTCTTGGAGAATTACAAAGACCTTGTCCCTTTGTATCCCTGGAGTCATATCCTGTAGTTTATGACCCGCTTCTCGTCGTCTATAGAGAGGCCTTCACTCTCTCTCTACCTCTCCGTCATTGAGAGAATCGTAAACCTCCCTCAAAGGAAAAGTGAGAGAGGGACAAACCTCGCCTCAAATTCTTCCGTATACTCACATAGAGAGATGGCGAAGAGAGTAACGCTACTCAGCCTCTTCTCCTCTAGGGAGAAACCAGCGGATAACGATCCTTCCACCTCTTCATCTTCCCTTCACTCCCCCCCGACTCCTCTCCGGCTGAACGGCGCCAAGGTAAAGCAGAACATCGCGAACGCTGAGGCGATTATGTATATGTATATGTATGCATGCATGCATGCAATACATGTCTTTTTTTTAAAGCCTAAGAAACAACACTCTCACTAATCATGAAAATCTAACTACTTGGGGAAGCATAATCCTTAAATAACTGATGCAATTGACATTTCGATATTCTTTTAACATTGAAGGACACCCATTATAGCTTAAATTATAGTTAGTTATTCTTTTTATGTATTTAAATACTCACCGAATAGGTTGTTAGTGGTTATTACTTTGTTCGCTTGTATATCTGCTCAATTGACCCACTACATATATGCAATAGCAGGTTGAGTACATGTCATCGCATATATTAAACATCTAATTTCTTTGGTATAATATAGTTGCTTAATTGAATCCTTCATTTAGTACAAGTATAGATTACAATCAAAAGAACAAGAGAATAATAAAAATGATCAATTTTCTTTAACACTTTTTCTATATATCGTTGTATATGAATGTTAAGATCCCATAAACTATTGCCTAGTTAAGTAAATAAGGAAACCTTAATATGTGAATCTATTCAGCTTATCTTTTTCATAAGCTAATTCACAGATAAAGTAATAATCACTTGATATTCATGAAGTGTCTTACTGATAGAGCATTAATAATAAAATCATCAAAATATAGAACCCATGTTGGGGAGTCCAACATGGGTGAAGCACCGCGGTAGATGTTCTGCATGACATGGCCCTGTATCCATGTGGCTTTTGGGGTAACTGCTCGTGGTAGAATTTTGTTATGACCTTTCTTGCATGTAGATGGGTCTTCGGTAACATCCTTGTTAAACTAGATTGAGAACAGCTAGAATTTTGGATCTTGATCTGATTAGAGGTGGGGGTCTGATTTCAATCCAGGCCACCATGTGCGGATGGGTCGAATCTCAGCCTAGTTAGTACGCTGGCTTGGCCTCCTCAGTGTCACTGCTGTCTCCGTTAGTTGCTGAATGCGATCTTCACGACTCTTTGCTCATCACATCTGTCTACTGGGAACCACCTCTAGAAAGCATCATCTTATTCTGGTCTTGTATGATACTTATGCCATGCCTCGCCTCGCCTCTTTCCGTATTCATCTTTTACCTTTTTTAGAAGAATTATGAATGAATGCGTTTTTGACTTCAAATGTCTCTTCTTCTAGCGCTGAGATTAAAGTGGAAGATGGTTTTGTTCATACTCTCCCTCTCTCTCTCTATGCTGATGTTTATTTCGTTTTCTTTGGTGATCATCTTTTCTCGCCTTCAGCACTGTCGGAGCCAATAGACGTGCAAGTTATTTTTCTTGTTCTTGGCCAAAATTTATCTGGATGGCTATCGCATGCTCTTTTTTATCTTCTGTGCTCGAAATTTGCAGTTATAGCGAGTGGATCGACGAGTGTGAGAGGGTGAACAATGTTGCAAATGCTGCTGCTGCTTAAGTTTGCTGCAGTAATTTTCCTGAAGCGTATTCTAATACGCAGCACCAAAGTCAGTATGTATATATATCTGCTGTATACGGTGCCTTTCCGGTTGTGGTGTTCTAGATGATGATAACTATAGCAATCTTACAGCTGCAGATGGCGTTGCTCCAGTCATAACATTGATTTCATGTCTCTCTGTGGGGTTGTCGACATTGTGTAGTTGTACATTCATTTAGTATTTTACTTCCGGAAATTTTACGTGCTTGGCTTCATTTTTCTTTTTCTGGTTACAACTGGAGGCCGAAGCTAGGTGCATGCCCTGGGAATCGAACCCGTGTTCAGCCTTCACACGAGTCTGAGAGCCCTGTCAAGTGGTCTGTCGCCCCGAATGCATGTGCCTGTCATCACGTTATCATGCATCTTTTCCTCCATATTAATAAGGATGGTGGTTCTTTTCTCCGGCAAGATGTGTTGAGGAAGGCAATACATGAGGGTTAACACTCATGTATCGAACTTGGGACCTTCTACTTGAAAATTCTTTTCCATTTGACCACAACCTAGCAAGATGTGTTGAGGCAGGCAAGTCGATCTCTTATCCATGTTTGGCTCGTTAGCTCGTTTTAGCCGAGCAACATGAACAAAGTTAGATGAGTTTGATACGAACTGGCCTTTAAAAAGTTAGAATGTAACGTTTTGCATAATGTTAAAATTTAATTTAAGCCAGATTTTAATGTAACATATAATTATCTTGTAAATAAATTGATTTAATCATTTAATAGCATTATATACCCATCCAATTAGTTGGGTTGACATGATTCTCTATCCTACACGTGCTTAAGAGTTGTATATACTCCACTAAACAAGTTTATGCAAGCCGATCTGAACAGAATCTGCTGCTTACATTTAGTATTCAATTTTTCTCAACATGAATTGAGCTACCACCGTTGTCAAGCTAACCATTAGACTGGTCCGTCCATTGTTAAGGTATACGAGTGGAACATGCAAATTGCGTTAATGGAAATCTTCCTTCCTGACTGTTGAGATCTCTTTTCTTCTGCTTGATACGTTTGAACTATATATATATATATATATGGAAATGGTATTTGGTGCACCATACATGATCACAACACTAGTTTACTAAATCTAGACCATCTAAATGGATCGAATGTTCGAATCATAAAGTACAATTATACTTTCTTCTTTTAAAATGAAAATTTATTTTTGTTTTTTGAGTTTTAATTAGAAAGGATTTGTTGGATTAATACATTGACAGATGCATGGTGTACCAAATTTATATTATATATATATATATATAGAGAGAGAGAGAGAGGGGGGGAGAGAGAATTGGGATCCTGGCCACTTCTTATATGCTCATTCATGATTTAAATTTTTAAAAAAATATTCAAAAAATAAAGGATATTATTTTTTACTTATAGTTTTAAAAAATAATAATTGAATATGAGTAAGCTGATAAGATCCGTATATATATATATATATATATATATATATATATATATATATATATATATATATATATATATATATATATATATATCTGCTTTCCCGATAAACTAGAACCACTGTTTCTGCAAACAAGAACGGGAATTGAATCAGGACCAGGCGAGAGTTTTGGTTCCGGTTCAAAACCATCGGTTTCCAGCCGAAAAGGTGGAATCAGAACCAAGTGGTCCTTGGTTCTTGATCTGGTTTGACCAGTTCTGGTCAAGGAGGGCCTTGAAACCAGTCCTCTCTCTCTCTCTCTCTCTCTCTCTCTCTCTCTCTCTCTCTCTCTCTCTCTCTCTCTATATATATATATATATATATATATATATATATATATATATATACTTGAAAATTGAAAGAGTCACGAGAACAAGCAGCAGACAGTTTATTCCATGTTCGTATCCAGATTCCCATATTCGTTCCTCTCCTTATGCATTATACATGCCTTTTCTCTTAAATGCGGCTTGTTCATCTCCACAATGCCCGTTTTCTGTTTGGTTGTTACCGATATCTCCTTTCATTTGAGCTTTTATGCTTTTAATCTTTTCCTCCTGTTCTGGATCAGTTTCGAGTATTTTCTTTCCAGTTATTGCCTTAATTCGGCCCCTCTTTTGGTGCTTCAATTGGTTTGTTTTTTGTGAGGGATTAATTAATGGAGGTTGATAGATGCCAAGAGTACATGGACGCTCTTGAGGAAGAGCGCAGAAAGATCCTGGTTTTCCAGAGAGAGCTCCCTCTTTCTCTACATCTTGTTTCCCAAGGTCCTCTCTCTCTATATATATTTATAATACATATAGCTGTTGTCATCTTTTATTAGCTTTCCTCAGAAATATGCAAGTCTCTCTCTTTCATCAGTTTTTTCGTTCTTATGTCATATAATTAGTCTTCAATTGTTAATTTTATTGATATATATTACGTAATTTTCATTTTATCCTGATGTTTGTATTAATTTGGTATAGATGACAAGTTTTGTACTTGTAATATGTGATATTATTATAAAATTTAGCTTCTGATCTTTGTCTAATTTTTGGTTGTGGGGAGATAGCAATTGATGTGTGCAGACGACAGATGACATTGGAGATGATAGGTGCTCGATCCGAATCTGAAGAGACGTCGGGTCAGTCGGGCCCCGTTTTCGAAGAATTCATACCCATCAGGATGGATCCAGATGACACCCTTCGTGAGAATCGTAAAGAAGATGATGATAAACCAGACGAACGTCATGGTAATCGTGAAAGGGATAAGAAGCATGACTGGTTAAGATTTGTTCAGCTGTGGAATCAGGACGTCGGAACTTCGCCAAAAGAGGTTTTCAATTAACTTTTCCTGCAACTTTTGATATAGCTTAATCATGCTAATGGGGAATTACTGAATTATGAAATAATGATGGAAGATCGAGTGTAGTTAAGGAAGAACAAAACTTTTCACTTTTCGGAACTCTAAACCGTCTTAGATCGATCATCTATCTATGAAAAACTTAGAAATGATTTAATAGTTGAAAACCGATGGAAATAATTTATCCAAAATACGTTTATCAAGAAAAATAACAACTTTCGAAAATAAGTGCAAAACCACCAAAAACTACCGAAAAAAGCTTTACTCATTAGTGGGTCAGCTAGAAGGTGCAACATGAGGACCTCCTAGGATCACTCATCCTAATAGCATTTTT
This sequence comes from Brasenia schreberi, assembly GCA_036023115.1. NCBI lineage: Eukaryota > Viridiplantae > Streptophyta > Magnoliopsida > Nymphaeales > Cabombaceae > Brasenia > Brasenia schreberi. Next base: position 29,609,899 of record JAYKKT010000092.1, on the reverse strand, counting down.
GTTGAGGTGTGCTCAACTTCGAGGTTCAGATGAGATCCAATGCATTCAAGTCGGAAATATGGGCTGCCTAAGGTAACCCTCTTTCAGACTTATGATGGGCGATGCAAAGGTTATCCCCAAGTTTAAGAACCGATTTGAAACGAAAATCTAAGGGATTTAAGTCAGTGTTCTTGAATAATTTGATGCATCAGCTCAATCAGATAAGCCAAAAGACATGATCTTAATCATAGCTAGGTAGGCCTTGATGGTAGAAATCTTCATGGTCTTAATAATTTGATGCATCAGCTCAATATTGTATGGATTCTGGATTCAATCACAGGTGTTCGGGTTTCAATCATTAGAGTGTAGTGCATTATGCGAACAATACAATTATCCGCACGAACAATAAAATTATCCACGCAGAGTGCTTGTCAAGCTTTTGGATGTTGCAAATAGTTGAAATCAAGATAGATATTGACTATTCTCTATCCTCTCCCTCTCTTTTTTTGTGGGAGAAGGATGAACTACGTGGAATAGCACGACCAAATTCAGATACAAAGGATAAATATGCTACTGCTGATTCTTGCTGTCAAGAAAATCTAACTCCGGCGAATGGCCAACTACAAAGAAAGGCAAGGAGATGCTGGTCAGTAGATTTGCACCGCCGGTTCCTTCATGCTCTTGAGCAACTTGGTGGCTCCCGTGGTTCGTTTATCTTAATTCCTTTATCAGCTTTGTAAACTTCTACTTTCTACTTGATTTAATAATGGACTAATGATCTTTATTATTCGTTTTTGGACGTCAAATTTCTGCACTAAACATCACGATTTCTATATAACAGCAACACCGAAACAGATTAGAGAGTTAATGAAGGTCGATGGTCTCACCAATGATGAAATCAAGAGCCATTTACAGGTCTCTCTCTCCCCTACGCACACACACACACATAGACACACACGCATATATATATAGTCAAATTACGGCAAAATGTTCACATATAAACAATATGCACCATCTGTATCAAGGTTTATTTGTTTATTTCAACCAATGAAAATAAGGGATCGATGCGGCCAATCGTATGAGATCTGGGATGCCGTCTGCAAATCAAAATTTTCAAATGTGTGAAGGAGGACATCGTTGAACTTTTTGTGTTTAAACGATTACTACGACAAACTTAAAGATAATGTTCTTAATACACCTACTTAGCTGTATGCTGTGGACAAGCTGAAAGCCTTTGCATCCTCGTAGGCGACCATACATTTTCTTATTAGATTCGGTACTTGAATCGAATAATTCTTGGTAAAGCCAAAAGGAGCCGTTTAGTCTGCCTAGAGCCCGGTCAGCCTCTAGGAGGTGTTTGCGTCTGCTGGGACACATGGGCCAGAACTCCGTTTTTGGAGCCATACGGTCCCACATGCCATGCGACACAAACGCGGGCCTCCGAGAACCATTGAACGCTTCCATGCACGGCTTGATAAAAGCGAGACAAAGATTGTCTATTGTGGCCTGCGTCAGACCTCTTGACACAAACACAGCCTATGGGGGTAATGCTCTCCCGGTGCTGGTTCTCTCCATTCACAAGGCTCGAACTCGAGACCTTGCGGAAGGGGAGCAAGCGCCAAACCATTTGACCCGACCAAGCACTGGTTGAATCGAATAATTGTATTGAGTAAGCTGAAGTGCATCGAGCCGAGCAGGCCTATAAATTTCTAACAAAAGAACTACAAGATCTAAGCTCTAAATGATCACTTGATGGATCTAGGAATCCTTTTAGGGTGAGATGAATAGCCCGCAGATCTTTTTAAGGTGTGGTGAATTCTGTATTATATCCATGTATTAAACCGTGGGATTTTTTTCTTTTCACAAATTGACTCAATTCGATCTCGAATTATATACAAATACATGTTTAGTTTGGCATCTCTTTTCAAAACTTCGATTCAAATTGGGAATGAGGGTACCCACCAAATAATTTAGGTTAACATGGTTTTCTAGCATGTACATACACAAAATTTTAAGTACCAAACTGGACAAGCTTATTGAGCTGAACTGAACTAAACATGCATCTCTCTCTCTCTCTCTCTCTATATATATATATATATATATATATATATATATCTATATATATACATATATCTGTTTAGATTCGCTCAGCTTGTATAAGCTTATTTTATGTATGTGTGTATAGACTTACACACACACACTTATACAAGATGAACCAAACCAAGCATGAAATAACATTTATGTCACAGAAATGTTAGTTTAGATCGCAAACTAGACATAAATGAGCTCACTGTGAGATGAACCTTAAATGTTTACTTTTAATTTACTAAATGAATTGGCATATTTTATCAACAGAAATATCGTTTACACACGATACGCATGCCAAGCCCACCTATTCCTCCAAACAATCCTCAGCCGGCACAATTTCTAGTGGTGAGTGGTATCTGGGTTGCACCGGAATACACTGAAGTGGCCTCTTCTGGCCAAGCAATGGGAGCTGCAATCTCCACCACCTTCTTCCCCTCGACAGCAACCACAGTTGCACTGGCGACGAGAGCAGCATCGACGCCGGTAAAGAAACGACTATAACAATCTCCGGCCCGACTGGTTGCGTCATATAGGCAGGGAGCAAGCTACTGTTGGCGAGGAGCACTTACGTGAGAAACTACATACATACATACACATACAGTTACAGCTTCAATGCACATACGTAGATGGAGTATCAGTCTCCCTATTCTTTTATTCACTCTCTAAAACACACACACAAGAACAAGCACACAACCACCCACCCACACACAATTGACGGAATTCCATTTGTTCGGTTGAGATTCTCTTGCCTCCTTGTTATGTCTATCCTACATACTTCTTGTCACCTGCTGAGCAAATGGAGTTCCTTCAATTGTGTGTGTGTGGGTGGTTGTGTGCTTGTTCTTGTGTGTGTGTGTTACAGGGTGAATAAAAGATAAGATAAGAATCAGCATATCATAATTTGCTACAAACGATCACCTGCTGTTTTGTGTTTCTTTGAGGTAAAAACACGGATTATGATGTTTTATAGGCTGTTGTTTTCGGCTCATAAGCTTTTTCCCCAACTAATTAAGCGTCTTTTGGTTGTATATTGATTCATGTTTGGTGACTTGTTAGTCAATTGACTGGATAATAAGGTTCATGCCCACGCCGGGCACCCTCTCTCTCTCTCTCTCTGTATATATATATATATATATATATATATACTCGGCTGTCCTAAAAAACTTCTGTTCTTTTTTTATTTAACATAAATCCTTCAGGTTCAATGCATCTCTGCTTTTGGGATATGACACAAATGTCCAAATTCGATGCATTTCTCCCTTTGAATAAGTCCATGTTCAGTGCATCTGTATCTTCCTTTTATCACCTGGAGAATTTTTTGTTTGAGTTGAAGAAAGCACTCCTAGAAGCCACTGGGTGATCAACAACTTTAATATTCAATATTAGACAGTTCCTTCAGCACTTGATTTGTGCTATCAGCTTCACATTTGCTGGTCCTGTTCAGATGCCTTTCTTACCGAACGTCATAAATATTGTAGCGCGTATTAGTGAAATTCTTTTTATTTACCGGTGCTATTGCATTGTACCATACAATGTATATGGATGACATTATCATATAATATTGCATGATAGTTTGATTTTTTTTACAATTTCAGTAATTTTTTATAATGAGGGTCTGAGTTTCACACACTACCAAGGTAGTGCGTATTAGGTAGTGTTGTTGTAGCTTGTGTTTAATCAGTTTGCTTGCCAACATTCTTGTTCTAGCTTGGTTCAATAAGCTTGGGACATTTGGTCACCAATATACAAATCAATAGAGCTTAGGCTGTTTGGGCTTATGTGATTTAAGTTAAAAGGTTGCATACACAATGTTTATAAAAAAAAAGTTGCCCTTATAAAACTATTTCATGAGTGGACTTAACGGCGAGCACTTTAAGGTGAGGTGAGACATGCACACCACCCAAAATCTTAAAATATAGAAGGAATCATAATTGAATGCTAGATCAAAATACAAGTGCACCTTACCCAAAAAAAATCCTAGGTCCTCCACCGGGTGGACCTTACTTGCATGTATTAATACAATAGTACCTACTCTCACTTTCTTTTGTACAACCCTCAAGATGCAACCCTTGATTAGCCACTTTGCATCATGTATGTGTATATATGTATGTGAAAACATGCACGTGCAAACACACATAGAAACCCAACTAAATAAGCTAACTTATTGCATCTAAGAGCCTGTGACCCATGCACCGAGTTTTAACCTAAATGAGTTCATGGTGACAAACCACATGGCTATGCCCGGCGGTAGCTGGATTGGTATGTTCATATCTATCTTTTGTTTTATCCTTTGTCTTATCGTTCAAAAACTCCAACTGATCTACGTGAACAGAACATGAACAAGCTCAATATGATTCGAACTCAGTTGAACCACGAGCAGCTCACCTTGTTTACACACTACCAAGGTCCTTGTCTTGAAGGTTCTGACCCGAATCGATTCACATAACAGCCTATATATAAGTTGTCAAAGGATCGTACGTCATAAACAAAATAGTGTGCTAGCTGCATGTTTAATCTTCATGGTCCATCGGCTTCGCATCCACCGTTCATTCACAAGGTGGGCCACCATGAATAGACCGGGGTGGGGATGGAGCATTGCCTGCTGTCTATCTCCAAAATGGACGGTGAAGATTCCATAGGTCCATCCTGGTCCTGTTTAATTCGGATGCGTCGTCTGGGGTTTGTTGGCCGCAGTGGAACCATGCGATGAATCTGTGGCCAGTGTTTTCTCCGCCCCTCTTTCGTGGCCAACGTTCTCTTAACGTTCACCTTTTTCCAGACTCGACCTCACGTTATCTCATCTCCTTCCCCCTCTTTTTTTTCTTCTAAATTATGTCCCTCACTTTTTTTTGGGTATTTTCAAATTGTTCCTTCTTGATTAATTTCAAAAAAACGCCCACTCCTTCAAACGTTAGTAATTTTCGTTTTAATTTTCGTTTTCTTCATCCTTCTAAAGCTAACACTAGAACATAAAAGCATCGAAGCACCTCATTTTATCCTTTTGAATGATAAACATTTTCATGTGAATACGTCTTAATTTTCAATTACCATAGCCAAAACAAATCAAGGAGTTCGTCTACACTAGCGGGGTCTGGTACATGGACCCTTGGTCATCATTGAGCTCGATTCATATTGAATTAATATTTAACTATAAAAAAGCAAGATTATTTTTCATTTTTTCTTTCTAGCAGGTCTTCTCTCCATCTTTTATAATGTTTATCACCCACAGTCTCATGCTTTCTATCTACAGTTCCATGTAGCTGCCATTTTAAAGGCCTGAAACAAGTCAAGTTTGTCTCCCTCGTTTTATGCTCGGCCAATGTCGAACAAACCATTCTCAAATAACCTCAATTCTTGACTTCTCTTGTATGACCAAACATATGTCTATGACATTTAGTAGTGACTTTCTTGTATTTAAAATAGCTTTTAAACCATTAAAGTTCTATCTGTAGCCTTGGTTATATAAAGTTTGGAACAAAATTTTCAAATCTTGTATACTTGTTAATATTCATCATAATTAGGTGATCTAAACAAATCAAGAGCATAAACTTTCATGTGTTGCAATAGAAAAAAATGTACACAAAAGTAACTTTAAAAAGTATCCATTGTCAAATTCAGTGGATGTGAATCACATGGGAACTCATGATTACGTACATTGCGTGTGAATTCTGCTTGAAAGAGGGTATGGATGGTTTTGGAGTTGTTAACAGTATTGGACAAATTCAGGAATACGAAGAACAAATGGACCGATTTGTAGAAAAGCCTACTTCTGAAAAAGGCCATCTGTTTTTGTGACGAAGCGCCGCCCGGGATTTATTACCTTGCCCGTTCACGACTCTACTCCTTTACTATTCGCTCTTGCAATCTGAAACCCTCTCATTCCGTAAGCATTCTACAGATCTTCTCAACATTCATCAGGTGCCCACTTCACCTTTCCTCTTTGTTCTTGCCGATTTGTTGGTTTTTGGGTCTCTCCCTCTCGATTTCTGAATGTTGGTTTTCCTACTACACGTCTTTAAACTCGAACCATCTTTTTTCCCATTTTCTTTTTATTTTCTCCAGTTTTGTTGGATCGTGTAATATAAGGATGGAACTTGTCCTTAGCTGGTGTTACTGGCACAACTTAACTGAGTTCACTGTGATTTTCGTGTCACTGATTCATAAGGCTATTAATGTTTCTAAATGAAAATCAAAATGGTGGTGTTATTTTTTTCATTATCCATGTGGTGCATCTAATGTCTTCCATATGCTTGTCGAATGAAAACCACTAGTGAGTGGTGCAGGTCTTTTTAGTCCAATGATTTTGTAGTATGTTGCTTTGTTGTTGATTCTCGTGCTCTTTTTTTAAAAGAACCTTCTTCATTCTTGCGAAATTCAGATGATCCTTTTAGTTTTTTGGGGTTTGTTTGGATACTTTCTCAAGGATTCATTTGAGATAAAAATTCTTGATAGTAAGAGTTCTCAAGAATTCACTCTCATTGTATATGTACCATGTTTATCTTTCCATGTCCTCATTTCTTGACGTTATGTCATTGGTGCCTTGTTTATATGCTCTTCTACCCACCTGAGAAGGTGGGAAATCTAGACGGAGAATTTGGAGGATTGGGAACTAAACCTAAGTTAAACCCTGACATGGTAATATGAATCAGAAGGCAACTTGGATTCTCTTTACCTCGCATTCACTCCAAACCCAGTGCATTCTTATAGTTGTTTTCAATGTGTAAAGTATTTGGGTGACTTCAATTTACATTTTCTGTGATGACAGAGTTGCCATTCATTGCCAGTCCCTACTATGACATGTTAAGATTGTGCGAGTTGGAGTTATAAACTCGAATTCTCCTTCCCTTAAATTCACTGAATTGAGTATGGCTTTTATGGATGTGTTCTTTGTGCAAAATATTTGGAAATGGCTTTGGTGTTTAATAATTTCCATATACTGTTTGTTTGATGTCATTGTCGCCATTCCCAAGTTTCCAACCTCTACAATGATATTAAGGCTTTTGCTAGGTTGAATTATGACTGCCTCTTCATTGTTTAGTGATGGTGAATCCCATGGTGAAAGTGGTGTAACCAGAAAGTTATCAACCGATGCTGGAAAAACACGTCTTTTTCTTTTTAAGTTTTTCACAAGGACCTGGATGCTGCTGCTGTTCACCACATTAATCCTATAAAGCTTGACAGTTCGTGTAGAGACAGCACATAGAATGTGATAATGGTTTTGCTGAGTTGGTTATAGCAGGCACAAATGAGGCAATATATCGAACTAATAATTCTCTGAAAAAGTACTTACCAGTAGCGTGTTCTATCATGAAAGAATTGCATCTGCATTTAATGTTGAAAGGCTTTGTTTTAAAGAATAACCTTTTAACCAGTGGACATATACACAACACGTATAACATAGAAGACAATACTAGAATTTTGAAGTATAAATAATCATGCCTCTATGAATATGGCCTGGAAAGCATGGTTCACAGTGTTCAAGTACCTGGTAGTGCCACACTCTGGGGACTTGGTTTCTTCGAACTTGTGTGAGGGAAATCATGTTTTAGATAAGCTGAACCTTTTTACTTGTTCAATCTTTCGGTCAAGGTCAAATTATCTGCAAGGTTTAGCTGTCCACCTCCTCTTTCAATATTTCATCCAATTTATTGGTGTGGATTATGCTCAACACCAACTAAGCCTTTTCCTATACCAGACGGGGCTGGATTATGCTCATTGAAACTAATATTTTGAAACCTCATGGAGGTAGGATTTGAATCGTTGCCTCTTTCAAGCATTGATGAGAATGAGAGTGTCGTGGACATTAGGATAGGATTTCTTGTCATTTTGTGAAAAAAACAGTGATTGCTTTGAGTTCAAGAATTTTATTTGCTTCGTGGTTAGGCTCTACTATGATATCTGGAATTTTTTTCTAGAATTGGAGTTATGTTCCTTGACATTATTCCCACTCATAAGCACTTCCCATTTCCCTTTGTTTCTTTCAGGACTGTGGTGTAAATGGCTAAATGGTTCAAGATGAAATTAGCTGTCTCAATCTTTTCATTTTTTAATTGTTGCCACAGATTTATGTTAAAAGGATCATCAGTAACACCTCAGTATCTGAATGGGCAATGACATCTTGAATCTTGCCGATCCATGTGGCTTATTTTGCTCTGTCACCAACCCTTCTCATAAAACTGGAGCAAATTATGCAAGCCAGATTCTTGATTTCAGAAGGCTTAGTAGTCACCGTTCACTTGGAGCAACTCTGAGATTTTCGTGTGAAAAAGCCTGGGGCATAAGGATAAAGCTTCAAACTTCTTCTTTTGTTCAAAACTTTAGTATTTCTTGCGGACCCCCAAGTGTTCATGAGACTAAAGTCTGTGGTAGCCGTCAAAATTCTGGACATTGTTCAAATAGTGGCAGGTACAGTACATTGAGCTTTAGGTTGTTGATTTATTATTGTCCAAATAGTAATGTGCACAAACATGTAAGCTTGAAGAGACAAAAGCTGTAAAGTGCTCTTGTGAATAAATCAAATACAATCCACACACAACGTGCATTTTTAAATGCACAGTAGACACGGCACACACACACACACAAAAGCACACAGAGCCACCCAACTTTGTGAATATTTGAAAATGTGAAAATTGTTTGCTCGAGAAGGCTTTGTTTTGGTGGAGAGTTTGGACATCCTCATCTTTACTCTTCTAAACTTCTAATACTTTAGATGCATGCATCCAGACGTATACCTTTCCCAATTCTGCAAGACTTGGACATATATGAACAGAGAGAGAGACATTTATTATTCTGATTTCAGCTCACAAAGATAACCATTCAATGATTGAACAATACGCATGCACATGTATGATGGTGATTCTGTTGATGAGTTTTCACATATCAATTTGCTTTGGATGCTAAACTCATAGTCTTCTTTGCTAGATCTATTTTATAATCAAGTTAGTACATTTTCTTTCCTTTTGGAATTTTTATAAATGGTCATCATGATTGATTATATCTCATCAAAGAAGAGGTCTTCATGTAACAGTTCCCATAATAGAGATGTGGAAACAGGAGAGTCGGTTAAGTGTTTATTTTCTGATCATGCTGGAAGGTCCTCCAAGAGTTCTGCTACTATAAGCAAAGGTTTAGCAGAAGCTTGCAGATATGCCTGCAAAGATGCTGCATATGTAAATGAAAGAGCTCGTAATGACATGGTCTTGCTCTCACGGTAGGTGGAGTTCTGGTCTATGCAAATTTCTTTTGGTATGCTAGGATAGAGTTTGTTGACTGTTTTGGTTAAGAAATTCGGAGACTCTAAGGTTTTCTTGCTCATCAGTTGAGTTAATCTAACTCTCATGCATACCTGTTCCTTGTCTCAGTTTGTGCGAGCTTCTGCACATGCTAGTTTATCGCAAAGTAGTGACCAAAGAATTTGAAAATGTCATCATGCTGACCACGTTAGTTGTCCTATACAGTAATTTGGACTAACAGAACATGTTTTTTTTCTAAAGTATAAATATGCGTTATTTTATTGATTTATGTTACTATGTATGCTCTGAACACAGATGTATGCACGGAAGCATAACTCTACATACTTGTGAGTGTGAATATTTTGTATGCTTACATATGCTCCTTCATGTAACTGCCCTTGGAAGGGATCACCCTTGCATGGCATGTCCCAAGCCCGGATAAAAGAGGAGGGTTGCGTTAGGTAGCCGACAACCAGCTTAAAAAAGGAGGAGGGTTCCATTAGGTAGCTGAGAACCAGCTTAAAAGTAAAACTTTGTCTGGTCTCAGGGGTGCTACATTTCTGCCATGAATTCATCATGTTCCCTCTGGGGTCTGAAGTTAAGCATCCTTGGGTGAGAATATAGGATGAGTAATCTCCTAGGAAGTCCTCATGTTGGACCCTCTAGCCGACCCCACCTAGTGCGGAAAAAATTTTAGGTAAGGAGGACATACGTTTCTTTTTGTATGAATTGATTTTCATTTTCTTACTGGAAAACTGGCTTTAGGTTGGTTTATTACCAAAATGCACATGCCATGTAACTCCTTAACTTGAAGGCTCTTGAGTTGAGAGTCCAAGACTCCAAGCGTTATGCGTCTAAATACATGTTAGTTCTCTCTCTCTCTCTCTCTCTCTCTCTCTCTCTCTCTCTCTCTCTCTCTCTCTCTCTCTCTCTCTCTCTCTCTCTATGCATTTGTCACTGTTCATGTGAGTATTTGCAGTCTATGGGTCTATTTATTCATCATGTACAGGGACATGTCTGGGATATCGTTGAACTGTTGTTCAATAAAGAAATAGAGAGACTTCTTATAGGTTCGTTTGCATCATTTTACAGCGGAATATCAAAGCTGAACAATCGTGCCATTCAGGATGTTGCATTCCTCGGTTTGGAGTTTCTGAAGCTTGATGGTCAGTGATGATAATCAATATTTGTAATTAATGCATGTAATTAAATATACTATCAACATTTGTGCTGATAACATGAGCATTTCAGTAACTGCATTAAAATTTTCGTGTATTGATTTAGATAAATGGCCCATGTGGTGTCTGCCACTTTTGTTCCTTTATTAGTTGCCATCTTCAGCTCATACCTTTCTTCAATGGGGCCCTTGCCCATTGATGACTCTAACTTGTTGGGGCTAACTGGAGTCATCCTTGAGCTTGTTTCATGTAATAACGTTCTCATGCTAGTAAAACAGGCATGTTGACAGTCACTGTGTTCATGGACAGCATCTGACATTATGCACTTGATTTTCTTTCTTCTAAAATATGGTTGTAACACTACGTAGCTCGAGCAAGGGAGAATACCGAGAAGATTGATAATGATATGAAGATCAAAGCTGCTCACCTGCAGCGTATGGCTAAAGTAAGTCTGAGATAACATGGATATAAGTTCTTTATCAAATTGTTTGTCTTCACAGTGGTCTTATACTTGCTTTTCCTAAACTAGATTTTTAAAGATGAAGCTTCGTCTAAGTTGAAAGAAGTCGCTGAGCAGCATTGGAGTGACGGGGCACTGGAGGTTATATTCTTTAGACCAGATAATCTTCCTTCATTTATTGTTCTCAAAAGTATAATAGCTGAAACTAGATCTATGTTTTCTCTAGCCTTTTAAAGATCTGATTTGCTGCTTTTGTTGACTTTTTATCCGTAGTATATACACGGACAGAGATTTCCTTATATTCGTGAATGGCTATGCTGTCTCATAGAGCTAATGTGTATTTAATTGTGGTAACGTGTAAGTTATGAGATGCAGAGATAAGTAAGTAAGGGTCACTACATTTTCGCCCGAATGTAGTGAATCAATTGTAGAGAGGGTTCTCACATCGTGGACGGGTGTGGGTAAAAAAGTTAGTCCCGCTACATTGCCGTCCGAATGTTGTAAATCATTTTCAGAGAGGGTCTCCGCAATTTGAATATGGACGGATGCGGGGGGTAAGGAAGCTAGTCCTAGATAAGATTCGTATTGGTTCTTGGAATATCGGAACATTATCCGGTAAGCTAATGGAGGTGGTAGATACTATGATTCAGAGAAAGATTCATATTCTATGTTTAAAAGAGACAAAATGGGTTGGAGAAAAACCAAAGGAGATAGAGGATACATGTTTTAAATTATGGTACTCAAGTAAAGAAAATGCTCAAAACGGAGTTGGTATTATCATAAATAAAGATTTAAGTATAGTGTAGTAGACATACAACGATATGGTGATCAAATCATTACGTTGAAATTAGTGTTAAGAGCAGAGGTTTTGAATACAGCTTTTTGGGAAGAGTTAGATAAGGTGATTCAAAAGATTCCACAAAGGGAGATGATTTGTTTAGGAGGAGACTTAAATGGACATGTTGTTAAAGAGGCATTAGGATATCAAGGTATTCATAGAAACTTTGGTTTTGGGGATATAAATGAGGAAGGTAGGGAGATTTTAAATTTTGCTATAGTATTTGATCTCTTTATAGTCAATACAACCTTCAAAAAAATGAGATGAACATTTAATTACTTATAAGAGTGGCTTATCACAAACACAAATTGATTACTTTATTTGTAGAAAAAAAGATAAGAGGGAGGATTTATATAAAAAACTCAACTCAAAAGAGGGTGAGAGATATTTTTAGGATAACTAGGGCTAGAGATAAGAAAACTAAAGATCTTAATTATGTTAGATGCATCAAGGACAAGGATGAAAAAATTCTAGTGGCAAATAGATAAAACTATTTTTATAAGCTTTTTAATGAAAATAAAGATTAGTATTAACTTAGGAGAGTTAGCCAAATCATAAAAGTATATAAATGACAATTTCTACCAACGTATTCAAAAGAATGAAGTCAAATAGGCTCTTAAACATATGAAGAGTGGTAAATCGGTAGGATCATATAATATTCCTATAGAAGTTTGGAAAATACTAGGAGAAATAGGAATCACTTGGGTCACAAGACTATTTAATGAAATATAGAGAAACCAAAAGATGCCCGAGGAATAGAGAGTGAGTACACTTATACAATCAAGTCAAAGAGGCTCTTAAACATATGAAGGGTGGTAAATCGGTAGGACCATATAATATTCCTATAGAAGTTTGGAAAATACTAGGAGAAATAGGAATCACTTGGGTCACAAGACTATTTAATCAAATATAGAGAAACCAAAAGATGCCCGAGGAATGGAGAGTGAGTACACTTATACCCATATATAAGAACAAGGGAGACATTCAGAATTGTGCGAAATATCGAGGTATCAAGTTAATGAGCCATACTATGAAATTGTGGGAAAGAATTATCGAACGTAGGTTAAGACAAAGTATCGAGTACAATAGAGAACCAATTTGGATTCATTCCAAGCAAATCTACTGTTGAAGCGATTCACCTTTTGAGACGTCTTATGGAACATTTTAGAGTAAAAAAGAAAGATCTTCACATGATATTTATTGATCTAAAAAAAGCTTACGATAGGGTATCGAGGGAGGTTCTTTGGAGAACCTTAGAAAAAAAGGTATCCCATTGACATACGTTAACCTTATAAGAGACCATAACGATGGTGCAAAAACATGTGTGAGGACTCATGAAAGAATGACAGACTTCTTTGAAATTAATATTGGGTTACATCAAGGATCAACTTTAAGTCCATACTTATTTATAATGGTGATTGATGAGTTAATAAAACATATTCAAGATGAAGTGCCTTCGTGTATGTTATTTGCAGATGACATTGTGTTAGTGGAAGAATCTAAGGAAAAAGTTAATAGAAAATTGGAACTATGGAGAGAAACATTAGAAAGCAAAGGCCTCTGACTTAGTAGAACAAAGACAAAATATATGGAATGTAAGTTTGATCATTTGGTTACTTCAGAGGACATAGAAATTAAAATTGGCACACATTGCATCCCCAAAAGAAAGGTTTTAAATGCCTAGGGTCAATTTTTTAGAGTGATGGAAGAATTGATGGAGATGTTACGCATAGAATTAATGTTGGTTGGTTAAAATGGAGAGGAGCATCAAGTATTCTTTGTGATAAGAAGATACCATTAAAGTTAAAAGGTAAATATTATAGAGCAGCAATTAGGCCTGCCATGTTTTATGGTTATGAGTGTTGGGCAGTTAATCATTAACATGTACAAAAGATGTCTCTGACATAAATGAAGATGTTGAGATGGATGAGTGGTCATACAAGAAAAGACAGTATACATAATGAGGTTATTAGAAACAAATTAGGAGTGACACCAATAGAGGATAAAGTGAGAAATATCATTTAAGATGGTTTGGACATATAGAAAGAAGATCAAAAGAAGAACCTTTAAGAAGGTACGAAAAACTAAATTTGGAAAGTATTAAAAGAGGTAGAGGACGACCACAAAAGTGTTGGAAAGAAACAATAAAGAATGATCTAGCTTATTGTGAGTTAACTGCTAACATGGCACATGATAGAGCTATGTCGAAACAAAGAATCCATGTAGCTGACCCCGTCTAGTATGGAAAAAGGCTTAGTTGTTGTTGTTGTTGTTGTTGTTGTAACGTGTAAGTTATGAGATGCAGTTGACCAAGTATCTTATTACTGTTTCTTCTAAGCAAATTCTTATTTTTCAGCTCTTTATCAGGGTATACCTTTTTTGTTCATCCCCAAATAACTCCTAAAGTAGACTTAGTCCCAAAAGTTTCATTCAATCACGTCTTCTTTTCGCTTCCAGTGGGTCAACTATATTGTCTGGAAGTGGAAAAAGCGTGCAAAATGTGAGTTCTGCCACTTGTTGGGGCATTTCTTTGACATAAGCACACTACAGATGGGATTAGTGATATGTTGCAAGGGTCTAAAAGTTTGATACCAATCACATGTCAATATGTTCCATGCTGCTGATTGTAGAAATATTCTTATGCCACTCTTGAGTGCAAAATGTGAGTTCTGCCACTTGTTGGGGCATTTCTTTGACATAAGCACACTACAGATGGGATTAGTGATATGTTGCAAGGGTCTAAAAGTTTGATACCAATCACATGTCAATATGTTCCGTTCTGCCACTCTTTGACATAAGCACACTACAGAATGATCTAGCTTATTGGGAGTTAACTGCTAACATGGCACACTATAGGGATTTGTGGAAACAAAGAATCCATGTAGCCGACCCCGTCTAGTATGGGAAAAGGCTTAGTTGTTGTTGTTGTTGTTGTACTCTTGAGTTATAAGTACTATATGCTTCTTTCTCCTTTCACAGTCTCTCTTCTGGTTAACCTTTTAGAATTTTCAGAGCTAAAGTCCCGGTAATTCTGTTTATTCCCTGCATATTTTATTTCTCCTCTTTTAGTGGTTCTGTCTTTTCCCTTTTTGTGACATTTTTTCTGCAACATGTTTTACTCCACAAGTTCCTGTCTTTTTTTCTTTCGTCTTTTGTTTTTAGCTGGCTTATTTGATTAAATACCACTCCTGTTTTTGGGGGCTTTCTGACACCAGTTTGACTGAGTTTAAGTTTATAGATTTGATCAAAATGCAGGATAGTCTTTGATAAGATGTACAATCATACAATGTTATATGCCAATATATGTAATCAATTGAAAGTGCAACGAGTAGATTCTTAAGTGTTAATCTTGTTCGTTATTCTAGTTCAATTTCACTTGTCTTGATTTTTTTATTTCAAGGCCCTTACCTGAAAAACATATTGTCCTTGTGGCATCTAATGTTTTGGGTCTGTTATCTTAAACTGTTTCCTCGTCTTGGTAACATCTTCCGACTTGGTTTGACTTACCTTCAATTTGTTCTGGAAGGCTGATCTGCGGCGAGCTGATTTTGTTGTTAAGAGGCGTGCAATGGAAGATGCCTTTATGGCATTGCAGGTAACATAGATTGTATTGGATTGGAGACAATGCCACCCTTCTCAAGAAGAAGAATTATTTCCCTTTATCATATGGAAGTTATTTAGTGTAAGTGCATCATTCATTGTGACTGAACAAAGGCATTCTTCTGGCTATGCATTGACAAATTCTATTGTTTCTAGTCTGACAATCGACTTCTATAAGGAATCTGCTGCAGGGGTCATTTAATTCAAAGCAAGGATATGACCTAGTAATGATCAATTAAAAAGTCTACTGACTTCTGCATTCCAACAAATAGTTGTCAGATCCATTGTTAAACTGATTATTGTATACAATTTGTTTCATGTACTATGTTTTGAAACTATTTTTTGGGAATTTTATTAACTGTATTTATGTTTGTTTGTTTTCTTTTATAATTTCCCCTTTCCTATTTGTGTAATTTTCCCATTATTTTATGTTTTTTCCCTTCACTTTTCACCGATCATGGAACATTTATCACATTAGTCTGACGAACCTTTGTGGGCATACACATGCAGGCACACACATAAATCAAAATTCGAACCATGTTTTTAGTGTCTATGATAAAGTTAAGAACTACGTTGTAAATTATTCTATTTCTTATACTTTTGGCATTTTTTCATCTTGGTTAGCAAGTGAATTGTTTCCCGGCTTGATGTAGGAAGAAGGCTCGATTTGGGTTTTGGGTTTGTTAGCAAGTAACTTTTTGTTTCATTTATGCAGTTTGTCAAGAATGTTCATGACATGATGTTGAACAAAATGTACCGGTTGTAAGTCTCTAATCTTCCTTTTGAAACTTCTGATTGAAGTTAATATAAAGTATTAAAGATAACACAGGTCATGCTTCTCTCCTTCCAGGCCAAGAAAATCTGGAGGTTCAAGTGACAAGAATGATAGTGTGATGGGACAGATCATGCTCGAGAAGAATGGCAAGACAATGGAAGTCTTTCCAGGAGAAATATCTTCTGATCGCATAGCTGCTATACAGGTCCAGCCTCTTTCTGCTTTGTTTTCTTATGTTGATGGTCTAGAATGCTTATGTGAACATTTCAAACTATACAGGAAGCATATTTGAGTATGGCATCTGCTCTATCTGAAGCGGATGGGATTGACTACACTGATCCTGATGAGGTTTGTATTGAGGATCCGATGATAAATAGGTTACTGTGTTATCACATTTGGTACTTCTGAAACTAAAAATTTGGTTTATTGCGGATGCAGCTTGAGTTGCTAGTGGCCACTCTTATTGATCTTGATGCAATGGATGGAAAAAGTAGTGCTTCTTTGTTGGCTGAATGTTCTAATTCTCCTGATGTAGGTACTAGGTATGCATGTTTGTCTTTGCTTTTATATGCTTTCTGGTCTTCTTTTTCATCCTTTTCTTTCTCTAATTCACACGTCCACAATGAGAAACAATCCAAACATCTCAGTGAATTTGGTTGTGGTGTGCTAAACAATGGTATCGCCATATAGCACTAGTATTATATGGCTAGTAAAGCTCTAGCAATCTGCTTTACATTTTCTCTTTTCCCTCTTCTTCCTTTTCGACTTCCCTTTTACAGCAGGGAGCCATAGGATAGCACAAGTACAGTTTTTCCGCCAAAAACCTGTTTATCGATTACATTTCAAAGATAATCAGTAAAGTATGCTTGAAGCAATGAAATGCTACAGAACCTTATCTCTTAGGTTGCTTATTATCTATTTCATGGTTTTCTATTCACAGGTGGTTTGAATTACCATTCCTTTTAGGTACCATGAAAATCTGTAAGAGGTTGATACTGTCCCTGATATTGTATGATCCTCTTGATGATGTTTGTAAAGTGGGTAAGCGAGTGTCAAATGTGGTTAAGAAATAAACCCTCTATTTCTCAAGTTCCTACTGACTGAAGCAGGATCATCTATAATGTCATTTTATAATTGAGCTGTATATGGCATATGAAGAATACTCTGCCCTCGGAGATATCTACTGTTTATAACTCATGAATATGGAATACCTTACTTCTGTTCTGTAATTTGAAATGTTTGAGCGATTTTAGAACTCCACATCATGCTTGTCATGACCATTTTCTGAAGGGTTTCCATCATTCCTTACTTTTGACATGTATTTATGTTTCAGGCAAGCTTTGGCTAATGCGTTAGCAACTGCACCATCTATGTGGACTCTTGGAAATGCAGGCATGGGGGCCTTGCAGGTATGTATTATGATACCTAACAACCTATGAGCTCATCCAATAATTTTCTTTTACTCATCAAGTCCCATGATTGTTGAAATCACCTTGCTGATTGAGGTGCATGTTTAGTGGTGGATCTATCTACATTGAGGTGCATGGTCAGGGGTGGGGCATCTGCTCACCTGAAATTTGGAAATTGGATAAAAAAATCAATATCCCAGGTTTGAATAAATTGGTTGTAATTCATAACTGGGCTCACCGGGAACAGCTCCTCAGATATCTGCCTCACCCTAAGAAGAATTTCTAGGTCCACAACTGCGCATGGTTCTTAAAACAATCTAAACTTATGGTCTATTTTCTGACTTGTTTGTGTGTTTCTGAGCAGAGATTAGCACAAGACAGCAACCCTGCTGTTGCAAGAGCTGCATCCAATGCTATCCTTGAGCTGAAAAAACAGTGGGAGATAGAGGAGGGTGACAGCTGGGTATTTACCTTGAACCGTAAGCTGGAAGAGATCAACAGCATAGAAGATGATGGAGAATCTGACAGAGAATAATTCAAAGAAGATTAGTGTCAAGCTACAAATTAAGAAAATTTCCCTGTATCCCTTGATAGCGCCTCTCATTCTCATGACTGGTCGGCCTAGGTAGTGTTCTTCTTTTCTTTATTCTTCTTTTATTAATAGGATTGAGATACTCCTACATGTAGTTACAAGATCAGCTGGGAGATTTATTATATGGATGAGCTATTAGTGGATGACTGAAAATGCACTGAAGCTTGGTGGACGAGGAAGCTGCCAATGAAGGGATTTGGCTGAAAGTCTTTTGTGTTGAATTATTTTGTAAATTTGGGCTGAGAGGCTAGTATATTGTCAAGTTACATGTATTATTGGGATGTTTTGATTTGTACTTGGAACCATATACAGTTGTCAATGAAGTTGACAGCTTTGTGTATAAAGAACCCGAGTTTATCTGATATGTATTATATCTTTTATTAAATTTCGTTCAGGTGGTCCTCATTTATCTTTGAAGGTACGCTAAACGTACTGAAATCATTCTTCATTCATCAAGAAACTATTTTCAAGCATCTGTGACATGTTCCAGTTCGATTCATGTGTTCATTGTGGTGGAAATCATTGGCCTTTAGACAAAAAAAAGGGTGGTGTTGATATATATTGGCAATTAATGCAAGGGTTTAGATGGTGTTGCTCAGAGTCATGGAAATCATTAATTACCTTTCATTGAGAACTTGCCTCCTTGAGCAGGCTATCCATGAATAGTTTCACCAGAAAGAAGCCATGGTTCCCCTGACTAGCGTGTGGACTAGAGGAACCTTCACTGGAGATCAGAAGTTCGACACCCAGGGTGTGCATGAGATAGCAGTCTGTGTGACGCAGCTTACTTATCAAAAAACAAAGAAATAGAAGTGATTCAGCATATCAGAACCTACAAAACTTGGTCAAGCTGCATTGCCAAGTCAATCATGCTATCGTTACCTTTTAACCGATGGGTCAATTCTGCAGCAGTATACAATCTCAGTCCTTATGCCTAAAGCTCAAATTGTTTCCAGTGATCGTCTGCGAAATACTTTTTCCTCTTCTTCTTCGTGTTGTTTCTGAATGTTATCATAGCCACACGTGGGAAAGCGATGCCATAGAAGGCGGCCGTCCCCCAACCAATGATTGACAGTACCACCATCAGGGCCCAGCAAGCAAATGATTTTCCGATGAGAGAAGACCCACCACTGGATGTAGGTCTCTCGGGGTTGCCCTGAACCCTTCCTTTGTGAAGCCCAAAGCATGTTTTGTTTGCTCATGATTGAGCGCCTCATATTGTGTAACATGTCTTTCAGTCGAGACTTGTAACCTACTATTTTTGTGATTCTACTATATCCAACAAAACTATCGCTATGAAAGGGATCACCCTTGCATGGCTGGTCCCAAGCCAAAGATAAAGAAAGAGGATTGCGTTAGGCTTTCGATAACTAGTGTAAAATTTTGTCGGACTTATTTGTCATGGGTTCTACAAATTATGATAGGGTTTTGTAGAAACAAAGAATCCATGTAGCCGACCCCATTTAGTATGAGAAAAGGCTTAGTTGTTGTTGTTGTACGATATCCAATAAAATGCAAGGTTTGTGTTTCAAGAAATGATTTTATGATTAAATAAGGCATGTACTCTCTTTCTCTCTCTCTCTCTCTCTCTCTCTCTCTCTCACACACACACACACACACATATATATATATATATATATATATATATATATATGAATTTAAAGAGATTCTAAGATTGCACATTTGAACTGGTATATGCTAGGTAACTTATATGCTAAACGTACTAGCTGCTCTCAGCCATCTGAGGTAACTTGATCAAATAGTTAATACCACTCTTATAATAGCTAACCGTTCCCAAAAATAATGCAATGCAGGATCCCATCTGAACAACTGCAGTAGGTAAGCTAGGTCTTCTCTCTCTCTCTCCCCCTCTCTCTTTCTCTCTCTCTCTATATATATATATAGAGAGAGAGAGAATAGTGTGTACTTATCCATGCTTAAATCAACTTAAAGATCTCAACCTTTTGATAATAAGATTGAAATTTTTAACCAAAAAGTAAAATAATAACATATGCATTTAGTGCACCTACAAAAAGTACAATAGTACTCTTTTATTTTTCAATTTCAAATCTCAGTTGTTGATCTCAATGTTTCAACGGTTGAGATCTTTAACAAAGTTTGAGCGCAAATTGGTTTGTGCATTTACCATGTTCTCTCTATATATACATAATCTTTCAGTGCAATATCTTGCATAAACGGTGCCATTGTTCGACCTTTCAAATCAAAGGAGTTGATAAGGCATTTCGTGTTTCATGCACATATTACTTTTAATTTAAATCTCCATCGTTGATTATGTCAATCAAATGATGGATATTTATGTAAGATTATACCAAAAAATATTATGTATTTATTGTTACCTATATATTATACATGCATATATATATATAGAGAGAGAGAGAGGGGGGGGTCCTAAATGCAAAATGTCTTTTGATGCGTAATCTTATAGAAAAAGCTTCTTTAGAATCAATAATGAACATTTGAATTAAAAGTATTGTTATACTTGTATATTTTTCATTTGATGCACCATGTGCATTAAATGTAAAGTAATTCAAATCTCTATCATTAATTTCAAAAATCGAATGACGGAGATGTTTATGTAAGATTATGCAATGAAAGACATTATGCATTTATAACTCTCTTTCTCTATATATGTGTATGTATATATACCTTATTCATGCTCAAATATCTTTATTATTTGATTAACATGATCAGTAATGGACATTATAATTAAAAGTGTTGTTATACTTTGTACTGTTGTTTTTTGCTTTGTTACTTCAATTGTTAATCTTAAAGATCAAACAATTGAGATGATAAAGTAGATTTGATCATCAATGGGGTTTGAGCATTTACTAATATATATATATATATGTGTGTGTGTGTGTGTGTTTATATGTATCTATTAAAGTGATAAATGTATAATATCTTTCGGTGTATAATCTTGCATAAACATTTTTATCATTCACTCTTTGATATCAACAGAGATTTAAATTAAAAGTATTGTTTTACTTTTATATTTTATATTTAATGTATCATGTGCATAAAGTAATTCAAATCTCAATTGATCTTGAAGATCAAACAATAGAGACGTTTTTGTAATATTGTGCAATTTAAACATTACCCCCTCCCTCTCTCTCTCTCTCTCTCTCTCTCTCTCTCTCTCTCTCTCTCTATATATATATATATATATATATATATATATATATATATATATATATATATATATATATGTGTGTGTGTGTGTGTGTGTGTGTGTGTGTTTATATGTATCTATTAAAGTGATAAATGTATAATATCTTTCGGTGTATAATCTTGCATAAACATTTTTATCATTCAATCTTTGATATCAACAGAGATTTAAATTAAAAGTATTGTTTTACTTTTATATTTTATATTTAATGTATCATGTGCATAAAGTAATTCAAATCTCAATTGATCTTGAAGATCAAACAATAGAGACGTTTTTGTAATATTGTGCAATTTAAACATTACCCCTCCCTCCTCTCTCTCTCTCTCTCTCTCTCTCTCTCTCTCTCTCTCTCTATATATATATATATATATATATATATATATATGTATATATATATATATATATGTGTGTGTGTGTGTGTGTGTGTGTGTGTGTGTGTGTGTTTTGATTTTGGGATCTTCTCTTGTGTTCTTAGTGAAGAGGGATATAATACAGACAAGAATACTTAGTTATATCATTTTGGAAGTGCTTGGTATACCCTGATTGGTGGTCACCACGAGGGTGATTCTCTGGTGGTCGCCGCGGTTTTGCTATGGCTATATTAATCACAATCAGTGGTTTTCTCACGTATAACGAAGTGCAATGGTGGCCAAGTTGCTTGAATCTAGTAATCAAGCACCATATTGATAAGTGGGTATTCGTTGGATGCCTCCTTTATAAAGCATATAACACTCACATACACACACATGCATGCACGCATGCATGCACACAAAAACTCACATAATATGATATAATGTAACAAAAAGTTGAACAATTTAGCTTGTGAATGGAGATGTATTTTAATGGCATATATCATTATATTGTTTCCGGCCGCCCTCTCACCGCTCCGCGCCTGAATAAAAAACCTACCTGTTCAACTCGAATCAGTTCTGCTCTGGCAAGACTGTTTGAATCATACTGATCAAAGATAGATCGAACAGCCATGAAATAGTAAATTCACCAAGTTGGCTCGGAAGTTTAAACTTTTAACCAGTGATCAGAGAACACCCTCTTGCAAAAGCACATGGGATCATCTTATTAAGGACTATAGAAACCTTGAAACAGGGGGCACTCAAAATGGCTCATTCACTTGAGTCAGTAAACAATAAAATTCAATGAAGTAATATAAACAACGGAGATCAAACTTGGAGTTGTTTTACATGCTTGTTTGGAAAACAAGATTGATTCAATTCAAGTAGCAAACCCCACTTGAAAAAAAGGGTTTTAGCTCATCAAGATATCTTCGAAGGTTTGAGTTCTAATGAATCTAATAAACTATTGCTGTCAACCTTGGCTAAGTGGATGTCTACCAACAAAACCATCAAAATTTTAAGTAATTAAGAGTTCTTTTTACTTTGAACTTGGTAATAAGTGGCTCTCCTAATAGGGGCATGTCTCCCCTACTCTGGTGATCTACACGAAGACCATTGACGCCCGCTCTTGGGCTCGAACATGACATCTTCTCTGAGCCCGGTGAGCTCAGGCCCATGGTTGGGCTTAAGCTTTTCTTGTTTCTTCTCATAGAGTGAACCATCGATTAGAGGCTGCCAAGCACTTGGATGTGTTTGGAAGCCAACTCCTCCTCTCTTTCAATATAAAACTACCAAGTTGGTAAAGAGTATCATGCTTAAATCAAAAAAAATCCTTCACTTTTAAGTTCCTATGAAATAATCTGTGTTTCTGTCCATTTTGCATCCAATTTTGGTTACTCTCAGTGGTCACATGACTCTGATAAACGGAATCCTATGTGAGTTGTCATATTGGAAGTTTTGGGCTTGGCTGAACTAGCAATTCACATCCAAACTTCACAAACAATTTGACCTACATGCATACATACACATAATATATAATAATAATGTCTTTCGTATTTTTTCAAAATCCACTTAAAACACAAGGATAATGTGTGCATAGAGTGATTGGAGTCTACGTGGTTATTGAGAAAAGTTTCAAAATCTTTTTATGTATTTCACAGTTTTTTGTGATTTAGACCACAAATAGAAAACCGGAACCAGCCCGGAATGGGTTTATTTTCTGATCCTGGTTCCTAGAATCAGTGGTTCTGGTTTTCCCAGAACCAGCCATGTCTATTGTTGATCGTGGAGTCAGCTAGACATAGTCGATTTTGGTCTTCCTTTTATAACTAGCAATTCAGGTTCGGTTTCGGATTAAACCCGATTCCTGTTACCAAAACTAGGTATGTTGGAGCATTTAAATATACTTTAAGTTGTGTTTTTTATTTAAACTTTTAAATTCTCACATTCTTAAACAGATAAGTTTAACATCATTTTTATGTTAACTATTGAATGATTGACCAGCCATCGTTCTTCACCGATCAACCAATTGGAGAAAATTATGAAAGAGATTGGATATTCGCAAACTCTCGAATGAGATTGGGCAACATACACTTTGGGGTCGAGAGAATGCTGAGCACCAAAAGATGATCTGTGTTGTTGGTGAAAAACCATTATTTCAATGGTTCATCATAAGGGAGTGTTTGATTACGAGGCCTGGTACTATGGAATTGAAACTCCGGCTTTAGTTTCTCCGGTAATGAGATCTTCATGCACAGTAAAAAGCAGGATTGTTTTAACTGATTACAAGGCTTATCAGCTGCTCCGGTGGCCGATCGAATTTGGAGCTGGAGTTCCAGTTCTATAATCCCGGCTTCTTGATCAAACACACCTAAATTAATGAAAGGCCCACATAACGGCGATTGAAGCCCATGATCTTGATTTTCTCATATAAAAAGAAAGAAAAGAAAACTTTCCACCGATTATTGCTCAGATACCAATCAATAATTAAAAAAAGTCGGCCAGTCTCTTTCTCGTGTCAACGTACACGATAAAGATGGCTCTACTTTTCAGGTCCACGTGTACACCGAAAACAATACGAAATCATTAGAAAATGAATCCCACTGAATCATGTTTGTTGTCTTCATCTCAACGAACAAATGCCTCAAATAGAAAAGGCAAGATATTCCATTATTGGCTCACGGGGCCGCGCAGAGAGTCACTACCTATCCTCTTAGATCCACATACCATTGCCTTGATCCATCCACAATATCTCGATTTTAAAAATAATCTAAATATTATACCAAAATCGTTAGCTCAACGGCAAGCGGTGGAGAGTTCGACTCTCAAAGGATATATGAGTATGGGTGTGTGTGTATGTGTATGTGAGTTTGGGTGTTAAGCTTCAACTCCGCTATGTAAAGGATCACCCTTACATGGCCGGTCCCAAGCTCAAATAAAGAAAGAGGGTTGTGTTACACTTCTGATAGCGAGCGTAAAACTTTGTCGGACTTATCAACCATGGATTCTACAAATTATGGTATGTCTATGTGGAAATAAAGAATTCATATGTCAACCCATCTAGTTTGGAAAAGGTTTATTGTTGTTGAATGGGTGTTAAGCTTCCCCTCGACTTGTAAAAAAAAGAAAAAAATATTACAAAAACTAGAGAACCAAAGATTAAGTGATCTCAAGAGACATTACAATCAATAATCGACACCTACCGTAAAACTTTGATAAATCTTTAGATCTAAAGATACGGACCTTTACATTCGTGATACGATGAACCCGTTTTGGGTTTGAAGTTAAATGTGTTCAATATGAGTGAGCTCCCTAGGATTAGGGATTAAAGAGTTCGAGGATTATATGAATGAGTGATCTCTTAAGGATTAAGGATCCTTAGAAGTAAACGCCATAGAGGATAGTTCATCAGGCTAGGGGCTCAACTCACAAGGTGTAGATTGTGATTTCGATACCTAAGGCACGCATGCTTACCTGACTTTAGCCTCCCCATTGAAACAAAAGGAAAAAAGAAAAAGCTTCAAAATGATATCACTTAGTGTCGAAAGATTATGGTTGAGGTTAAGAATTCATAAGAAAATATTGCAATTTAAATGCTTGGTATTTGGTATTCAAATGATAATCAAAGGTTAGTTATATATATGCGGAAATTTGGTACAACAATCAAACTGAGCTCTCTCTCCCTCTCTCTGCTTCATGTATTGTTTACCTTCAACGAATCATTGAATCGGAACCCGATATTGTGGGGTATCAATATCATTGCAAAGTTGATGCATATCAATACAACAACAACTAAGCCTTTTTTTCATACTAGACGGGGTTTGGCTACATGGATTCTTTGTTTTCACATAACTCTATCATGTGTCATATAGACATGCTAATACATATTAAAAAAGTATATATATATATATATATATATATATATATATATATATATATATATATATATATATATATATATATATATATATATATCGATAGATAGATAGATAGATAGATAGATACGAGATCAAGCTTGTGCTTTAAACCGTCAATCTGGTTTTGAACCGGATATTTCTAGCTGTATATCCTTGTTTCTGGTTTTCTTTGGATTTCTTTTATGTGTTTGGACATCTTTTTTTTCTTTGATTTCTGTTATGTATTTTGGACATCTTTTTTTTTCTTTCCCTTTTTTTTAAGGCAACGGAGAGTCCGCATCGGGTTTTTACTGTAATAGAAACAGTAGGTAGGTCCTTGAGTGGTACCCTATCAGATAGCTCTTGTGCCCACCCTCTGGAAAACTGAAGATACGATGACGTGGCTTCAATCCATCCATTGTCAGGAGATTCATGTGTAGCATCTGGCCGACCACGTGGCGTGATTCCAAAGGTGAGCATCCGGTAGGTCCCGCTCTCCCGCCCGACTGGCGGCCTTCGGTTTCAGTGATTCCATTCAAGAATGGCCGAAACATCCGTCCATTTAAGCGCTCTATTCGAGGAAGATGCAGCAAAAGGGAAGGGTGTTGAATTGTAGATGCAGGACGTTTTCTAGATCGCGTCTCGCCATCCAAGGGTGTTAGCCAGAGGAACCTAAGCTAAGAGGAAGGTTGAAAAAAAGAGGAAAGAATAATTTCGTTCTCCTCCTTCGCGTTGATTTTGCAGTTTTCCGGAAGTTTTGTAACTTTTAATCGTCACCAGAATGGACGCAACAGGTAGTGTTTGAGTGTAGAACGAACACTCTGCTTCTGATCTGGCTTTTTGCTGCTCATTGTTTGGTTGCAGAATCAGATTTTTAGTTCTTATGATGATCCGTGGCGTGCATTTGCTTATATTTAGTTGCTTGAGTGATTTCGTTGACTACTTTTCTTGTGTGGTCAGCGGAAAGAGATATTCAGAAGAATTACTGGACTGAGCACTCCGTAGATCTGACAGTCGAGGCAATGATGCTCGACTCCAAAGCTGCAGATCTCGACAAGGAAGAGCGACCTGAGGTTTTCTATTTTTCTTCTTTATTTTGCTGGATCTTTTTCCTATTTATCGATATCTGCACTATTTTCCCCAAGTTCTGGCAACTCTTTTCAACTTTTGACGTTGAATTGAATATCTTTTCTTTATAAATACACAGACATGCATGCATGTACGCACACATGAACAAGCACATGCTCGTGCTCAACACACACAACAAAAACTCGCCCGAGCGAGGCAGTGGGATAAAAAAGGAATCAAGGACTTGAAAACGGCTAAAACCACGAAGGGCTCCGAACATATAATGGAAAAGCTCATATCTAGCACAAAACTTTATGCAAGTAAACTAACAATATAAAAATGCAACGAATATGTCAAGAAACAGATTTCATAATCAGCAGGATGTTTCCATTGGATGCAAAAGAAAACAATATTTCATTCAATGGACCCCGAATTCTGACTCAGATTGCACTCTTTTAATTATGAAAAACAAGAGATAAGAGTCTGTGACTGATCCCTTACCCGCTGCTCGATTACCCATTGTAAAAGTTTCACTGATAGTTTCTCCTGTGAGGGAAGATCTTTGTGGAGCTTTTGATTCCCTTATGGAAACTATCACTTCTAGTACGACGTATAGATCTGCCGTTGAAGATCAATACTTGATGGATTCACAGGTTAAAGTTTTGTATGTGTTCATTTACCTTGTGTACGGATCTTGGAGCATCGTTCTCGTTGTTCTTCTCTGTCTTCATCTGACCTTTCCTGTATTGTAAAAGATTGTTGACAAGAAAGTGGTTTTGATAGAGGCAATAAAATTCCTTCGTATAATATTTTACTGATGCTCCCACAGATAACAGCGAATATCCTGGATCTTGTCAATACGAGACCGCCTTTTGTCTCTGGAGCCTTGACACTTCAGTCAGTAAATTTTAATCTGCATGATGTTCTGCCATTCTTTTCCCATCCCGTTTGAAGCTATTTGCTTATTGCATCAATGAAATCTGGAGGTGATATCATATATTGATAATCATCTTAATCCATGTCTTTTCTGGGGCCTGTAACTCTTGTTTCTGGAAGCCTCTTACTGCAGTTCTGTCCAGTTTATTATGCTACAAATCATGAAGAGCATAGGAGATACTAGGAAAGGAGATGAAAGGACATATTTCCAGGAAAATTAGTTTTGATATCTTCATGCTCCTTTTGAACATCAGGATGTAAAACTGATAAGGTTTATGTGCATCTCTTAGTGGAGGATCAGAAAAAGGCAAACTTTTTATTCATTTGCTGTTACCTCTATTTTTGTTATCTCGTACTAGATGGGGTCGGCACGTATGGAAACAAAGAACCCCATGTAGCCGACCCCATCTAGTACGAGAAAAGGCTTAGCTGTTGTTGTATGGGCAAATAACCTCTTGTTAGCTTGAAATTCATCTTTCATTCTTCCCATCCTGCTCATATGTCTGTGTTATTATTTCTAATTTACTTTAGGTTCTTAGTTGTAAACTGTTCTCTGTCACAGGTTTTATCTCTTCTTCCTGATATTGGACAAAAGGATGTACTTGAGCTAGGGGCTGGCATTGGTCGCTTCACAGGTGAACTAGCAAAGGTGGCTGGATCAGTTACAGCATTGGACTTTATTGACAGTGTGATTAAGAAGGTAGCATTCTGACTCTTTTTTGACTTGTTGGATTCCAAGAATGACACTAATTTTTTGGAATTGCTGGACTTCACAGAATGAAAGTGTCAATGGGCACTTTAAGAATGTAAAGTTTATGTGTGCTGATGTCGCATCTCAAGAACTTCAGTTTTCACCAGAATCATTTGATCTGATCTTTTCTAACTGGCTCCTTATGTATCTATCGGATGATGAGGTACTTATTTCTTTTTAGTTTTTACCACAACTTAATTAAGTTCAATCTTTCATTAGTAATCGGTTGCTTCTGTCTCCTGGCTTAGATTAAATGGTAAACTTAGGGATTGTGATTTGATATGACTTGGGCCAGAAGATGTTTCTTTTAGTATATTCAATGGGACTTTTTCTGGTAGAAGTACAATCTATCTGCTTTTAAAAATGCCAATTTTCAGGTTTTCCTTATTGCGTTTTGTTAATTTCCGTGAAATATGTATCTAGTTACTGGTGCACTATATCAATTTGTTGAAATGTGCTTTGAAATTTAAAAATTGAACTGGGAAGATGGGTTGTTTACAGGAAATGATTCAGATTGATGTGATTCTTGCATTTTATCATCTCTTGAGTTAAATATCTGTTTCAAAGATGTTATAACTTTTTGTAAACTGTATGAGGCAAGATAGTTGAACCATGAAGTACATACAAACAATTACATGACCTTACTTTCCTAACTCTCTCTCTGTAGATGTGCTTCTATAAATGCATATAACCACTATGATGGAGAAATCATTTTAATCGAAATAAAACATGCTGCTTCATAGATGTGCATTGCCCCATACATTTGAAATGAGCCTCATCATTTAGATGCAACTGAGGAGTTGAATACATTGGTATCTTAACGGGGTCCATGCAATGAATATTATGTGTCGGAAACAAATAAATCATAAAATCCTATAATGTTGTAAAGTAATAAGAACAACTTCATAATCTTGCGTGAAATTATCACCTGTATGAAGCCCAATGGGTGGGTGGGTTGACCTTGACATCCAGGGAACATAAATTCTTGAACGTTAATGGTTAGAAATTTTCTTTATGATGCTAGTGATGCCACCTGTACTAATGGCTGAATGAACCAGTAAAAGGAAACCCTTTTGTGTAGATTTTAGTTGTTAGAGACTCCCCCTGCATCATTGTGCTAATCAATTCTGGCCATACGCAAATTTATATGGTTGCAACTGCCCATACAATCACAAACTTTTAAGTTTAAATATTGATTGCTCCAAATTATGCACAAATACAAACAGTGAGTGGTGAACTTGGGAATTTTGTTTGACAATTTTTCACATAACTGTTCACAACATTGTTCATTTACTTTGGCTTAAAAGATTGAGTTAGATGTTCATCCAAAATCAAATTTCTTCATACTAAAAGTCTGAAGTTAACATGTATTGTGATTTGTCACCTGGAACCTTCACCCTCCCCTCTTGCCACGTCCCCTTATATGTCAGAACTTAAATATGATATAAAGTCCTTGTATGCAAATGGGAAATCTTCTCCTCTGTAGGCTTAAAAGATGGAACATGTATGTATGTATACCTTGTATTTCACTAGTGAATTGTCAGTTTAATTTGATTTACCTTATGCGGATTCAGGTTGAGAACTTGGCTGAAAGAATGATCAAATGGGTTAGAGTTGGCGGATTTATTTTCTTCAGAGAGTCATGCTTTCATCAGTCAGGAGATTCTAAGCGAAAAACCAACCCGACACATTATCGGGAGCCACGATTTTATACAAAGGTTTGTTGGTTATGACTATGAGATGTTGGACATGTTCTTGTTCTACTTATTTTCTATGAGAAATTTAAATAAGTAATTCTATTGCAATGTTTGTTGTTAATATTAGAAATGAATTTGGATGCTGGATTCTTTGCCATTTGTACTTTAGATGACAGAACAAAAGCTTCTGGTATTGGCAAACTTAGAAAAGTTTGTTCTTCAATGTACCAATTGTTTTGGAACTCCTTTGAAAAATATCCAAATGTTAGGTGTGTTTCCAACTTATGAGAAAGTTAAGTGCCGGCTGCAAATTTCTTTCCAACTTCTCTGTGTCAGATAACGTATTGTGAATCAGCTTCTGTATTTGTCCTTCAAGAATGGGATAAGGAATCATAATACTGAACTTTGACTTTATTACGGTGCTAAGATGGAGCTGCATGTTGCATGTTGCCTTTGGGGCTTAACTAATTTAAGGTTGACACTAGTATATGCACTATCAACTTTTTCTTTTTCGGTTGCAACGGGGAGGCCAAAGCCAGGTATGCATGGCCCCTGGGATCGAACTCACTGCCTTCATCTTGTTTGTCAAGAGCCCTGCCATGTGGGCTAACACCCTGAGTGCTGCACTATCAACTATTTTTTGATAAAGACATGCATTATCAACTTAAGTTGGGCCTTTCTGCTGGTTAGTGGGAATCATAAGCTTAAGCTATTTCTGGTTAAGCAGGTTTTCAAAGAAGGCCACTGGCATGAAGGCAGCGGAAGTTCCTTTGAACTCTTACTCGTGAGCTGCAAGTGTATTGGTGCATATGTGCGCAACAAGAAGAACCAGAATCAGGTCAAACTCTTTACTTGATTTGTTTCTAGAGTAGTTACTAACTCATGAACAAGTGGGCTAACTTGTAGAAGTGCTTTATTAATTAATAAGGATTAAACGATGCAGATTTGCTGGATCTGGCAGAAGGTTAGATCAACTGAGAACAAGGATTTTCAGCGGTTTTTAGATACTGTACAGTACAAGTCCAGTGGTATACTGCGTTATGAGCGTGTATTTGGAGAAGGTTTTGTGAGCACAGGAGGACTGTGTAAGTAGAGCTGCGAATGTTGCTTTATCTGTATGTCATGATTTTTGCTTTTCAAATGCAAGTTGCCCCTCAATCAGCAGCTTGTAGTTCCTAAGTGTTTCAAATTGGCTGTTGTTGAGTGCTTACATTAATGTACTACCAAATGCAAATACTTGTCAGTGCTGTTTGTGCATGCTTTCAGTGCCGAAATGGATAGACATCATATATAATAGATCAGAACGTAAGATCCAATTAAAGCCTACTCTGACATTTACAATGAAACACTTAATCTGAGTTTGAAGATGAATATTTGATACAAAACCTTCATAACCTAGTCTCACTGTGCACCTTTCTTTTGAAAAACTTTGTCAACTTAATATTTTTCACGTTTCAGTTGAAAATTTTCCTATTTATTGTGATCTTTTCAACTGAAAACAAGCATAGATAGATGTTGCAGCTATTCACTGAGCGTGAAAAGCAAATGAATAGTCATCTGGTTTTTGAAGAAATCAAAGAATTTCTCGGGAGTTCAAAATTACTTCATTCTTTTTTTGCTGACATATGGTTGAACTTCTCATCTATTTTGAAATGCTACCGAGAGGTTCACTAGATTTGTTGAAGAAACAACAAAATGTTTTATTTTGTCCCCTCTAGGCGATCGAAGAAAGAAAAAATAAAGGGAGAAGATTATTCTTTTAACCAAGCATGTTCACATGAAAGTCAGTCTTGTGATATTTTAACAACAAGATACCTTTCTTGACCGATCCCCTTACCTCATCCTTTGATAATCAGAAAGGACCTTTTTATTTAGAATTTGTCTTCTTAATACGTCATACCAACAACAGTACCTGCACTATATGGCTGTTTCGAAGTTTCTAGAGTACAAATCTCTTCGATAACTGTGCAGATAACTACAGACATCATTGTGCAGCAGAATGTACCTAGTGCTTAATAGTTTGTAAAACTTAACGTATCATAGTCACTTTTGTTGTACTGTTCTGCTTTTCTCTTAAATCTTTTGTGACTTCTCTGTAAGAACTATGTGCCTCTTTTGTTGATAGATACCACAAAGGAGTTTGTCTCAAAGCTGGACCTAAAGCGTGGGCAGAAAGTTCTTGATGTGGGTTGTGGAATTGGTGGAGGAGACTTTTATATGGCAGAGAAATATGACGCTGAAGTTGTGGGCATAGATCTTTCCGTAAATATGGTATCATTTGCTCTTGAACGTGCAATAGGCAGGAAGTGCAGTGTGGAATTCGAAGTGGTTGACTGCACAAAGAAGACATTCCCGGAGGGCACATTTGACGTAATATACAGCCGTGATACAATTCTCCACATACAGGCATATCTCTAACCAAAAGTTTTAAGCTTTATTTTTCTTGGCCACTACTTGATATTTTACCTCCATGTTTTTTTCTTTTAAATCAACAGACTATCTGGGTTTAAATGAACGTTATTGCATAAGTATTTTCTTTGAGTATATCTTATTATATTGCAATGTGAGACCATGATTTCTGCATATATGATCCTCAAGGAAAAGAAGATCTGTTCATATACGACTTCGCTAAGGCACATGGGAGTGTCCTGATACTTGAAGAATTTGTATTTCATGTACTAGCATTGCCTTTTTTCTGTTTTCAAAGCAGACTGTGGTTTTATTGACATTACACAGAAAATGTTCTTCAGGTAAAAGCTAACTTTTATTTGTTTGAGTTTGGTCCTGGCTCTTAACTATCATCATAATTATTACCTTGGAATCAGGTATATGGTCACACATTTATCAGTTTGTAAAAGTTCAAGCACTTAGACTGCTTTACATTAATAGTTTGTTCGCGCATTGCCTAGCTAAACACATCATGTTTGGTTCACCTATTATTTCTTCTGTGCTTAAAGCAACCATGGTTGGTTATTTGATCTGAATGAGGTTGATATGTTTTTTCAGGATAAGCCTGCATTGTTTCGAAGTTTTTTCAAGTGGTTAAAACCAGGCGGAAAGCTTTTAATCAGTGATTACTGCAAGAGCCCCAAGGAGCCATCACCAGAATTTGCGGAGTACATTAAGCAACGTGGATATGATTTACATGATGTACAGGCTTATGGCCAGGTTAGCAGCATCCAGAATCATTATTCCCTTGAATTCTTCTCTTTGTTTTCGTTCTTCTTTGCTTTATAAATGTTTTTCTCAAAACTCGCATTATCTTTGTACGATACAGATGCTTAAAGATGCTGGCTTTGTCGATGTTTTGGCTGAAGATAGGACGGATCAGGTATGTTAGGAAACTAGTTGCTTTTTCTTTTACTTTTATTACCCTTGTGGTAACATTTCCTTTGGGAATTTTCATTCTGAAAGATTCTTTATTTTTTGGTGGTGCAGTTTATCAGTGTGTTACAAAAAGAGTTGGATGCTGTTGAGAAAAACAAGGATGACTTCATCCTTGACTTCTCACTGGTGGGTTATACACTTCCTTCTTCGTTGTTTAACGACCTGTAGAAAGAAAA
Organism: Brasenia schreberi; assembly: GCA_036023115.1. Lineage (NCBI taxonomy): Eukaryota > Viridiplantae > Streptophyta > Magnoliopsida > Nymphaeales > Cabombaceae > Brasenia > Brasenia schreberi. Next base: position 29,576,300 of record JAYKKT010000092.1, on the reverse strand, counting down.
CCTTGCATGGCCGGTCCTAAGCTCGGATAAAGGAAGAGAGTTGCATTAGGCTTCCCACAGTCCGCGAAAACTTTGTCATTCTTATTTACCAATGGATTCTACAAATTATGACAGGGCTATGTGGAAACAAAGAATCCGTGTAGCCAATGCCATATAGTAGTATGAGAAAAGGCTTAGTTGTTGTTGTTGTAGAAAGAAAGCCTTGCCACACTAAGTAGGGTCGGTCTTTACTTTTACCACCTACACGTCTTAGCTGTCAAAGGGCCACAATGTGTGTGCCTCTCAAACGCAGTCTCTTTCATGTATGACTATTAGATTTGGATCTGCATATTCTTCTCACAGTTTTTCTTGTTATGCTGAATTGCTCAGGAAGATTACAATGAGATAGTTGAGGGGTGGAAGAAGAAGCTGAAGAGAAGCTCCTCTGGGGAGCAGAGGTGGGGCCTTTTCATTGCGAAGAAATGAATCAGAAGCTGAGACGTCAGGCTCTTTAGCTTCCTATTATGCATTCATAAAATGCAGTTAGACTTTGAGCTGCAACCTAGTTAGTTGTAATCTCAACTACGTATTGCAAAGGTAATTTGTGATACAAATAATTGTAGTTTTGGTGGATCTGTTGTATGTTTTGTTCTGTCTTTCCCAAAGACGAGTTAGTACTCTCTCTCTCTCTCTCTCTCTCTCTCTCTCTCTCTCTCTCTCTCTCTCTCTCTCTCTCTCTCTCTCTCTCTCTCTCTCGTATTTCCGATGTCCGGAAAAGGGTTTGTGCCTTGATACGTCATCTCTCTTCTCGGTTGCTCTTGATACGTCATCTCTCTTCTCGGTTGCTCTAATGCAAACGCATTACTTATAGTTCGTAACTAATGGTTCTCTGATATGCAAACTCTAGAATTTGGTAAACCCAAGACTGCTCGACGCAGGCACAAAAGCTTCCATAGTTCCAGCACCCAAACAGGCCCTTAATACATCCTGTCAATCTATACAAGGAAGTTGACTGGCATGCATTGTGATGCTTGGTATGAAATGAACTGATTTGTTTTGTAATCCATATAGGCTGTCAAACCTTCGTAGTGAATCGGTGCAAGTAGGTTGCGAACATCTTGAAATGAACTCAGATTCAGGTAAGTCCAGGTTCAAGACTCACTTTGGCATGCTATTACTTTATATCGCATAAATGACACGTAAACCATACATATATCAGGGCCATACCCAGGCCAGAAGCTAATTGTCAATGTTTTATGCTGCAATTTTGTGAAAGTTGAATGGACTTAGGTTAGACCGATTTGGTATACAAGGGTTCATGAATGTCACCAAGCTCATGTGTGGACTGAATGACAAAATGGCCTCGATTCTGTTTGTTCGGTGTGTTATCAGCCTAGACATGGTAGGTTTGTACCGGCATGCCGGTTTGAACCAAAACCAAAACTGGCTCGTGGATCACTTTCTTTTTTAATTTTTTCTTTTCTGTGGTTCAAACCAGAGGTAGCAGTTATGAACCATAATTGGAACCCAGTGGGATCTGATTTTGTTACAATTTATGTTTCGGTTAAACTGAAACTGGCAGTTTTTGTGTAGTCGGAACGGGTCGCTATTTCAGCACTCGTGGCCTGACAGAAGTTGAAGACTGATTGAGCAGGATTGCTAATTAGATACCGTTCTGATTACTGGATCCAACTAATAACATCTAGATTCAGGTTGGATCCGGTTTTGAAATCAATCCATCAAGATGGCAATGGGTGGGTCAGGTAGTCCTCACTGAACCTCAAGGAGGTTGGTATGGGCTTGAGTAATAATATATATACACATATATAAACATATGTATATATATATATATATTGAATATAACATTGCTTTTGATAATATGTAATTTTAAAATTTAAAGATTTTTAAAAATAAAAATAATATTATTATACTCATACTTCAAAAAGCAATTATTCAATACGAGTGAAGAGTATAACTAGTGAGCAGGACTCTCTCTCTCTCTCTCTCTCTCTCTCTCTCTCTCTATATATATATATATATATATACCGGGTCGGGTCTCTGTCTCTCTCTCGCGCTTTGCTTGTTCAAAAGAACTCCCTTCCCGCGTCCCCGCACGCGCGCACACACACACAGGGGATGGAGAAGGACGACGATCCATGGGAGTGCTTGGACGTGGACGATTCGGACCTCCAAACCCTTCTCCGTCCCTCCGGAAACCTTCTTTCGGTCAAGCGTCCCTTCTCTCCTCTCGGCACTACCCTTTCTCATCCTCTTTCTACCACCCACGTCCCTTCCCTTGAGCCCTGCTCCCAACGCATCCGCTTTTCCGCCTCCGAGCCCAATCTCCACAGCTCTTATCAAAATCAGATTCCGCGTGCCGAAAATACTGGGATCAGCAGGGAGAATTCCGGGCAAAATGCCGAACTGGAACGAACTAGCGTTCTTCCTGAATCCAATGATGTGCTTGATAGGTTGAGAATTCCGGAGACGGTTCGATCTGACAGGCCTAGGGACGGCGAAGCTGGTCCTGGCAATAAAAATGTTGTTTTGGGTTCAAAGGATTCTGGGGAAGTTGTGGAATTTGAAGAGATTAGGGTTGTTCACCAATCAGACGATTTGGGAAATAGATTGATGGTTAGACCTCGGATTCCTGGACCTGCCGGAGCAGTTCAGTTGGCCATGCAGAAGGAAGGTGAAGTTGGTGATGATCGATCTCGGTGTCCGGATTTCTGTACTTCGGAGATAATGGACTGCCCAGAGGATGAAGATTTCAAGAAAGATCCGTGGTTGTACACAATGGATTTTATCCGGAAGCAAAACTCTGAATTGGGTATTACAAACTTTTGGGTTCTGATTATTATTGGTAGTGATAATGTTTGTTGGGGGTTTCCTATCCAATTGTGTTGTTGAAGAGTGATATCATCTTGTTTATCAGGAGAAACGGAAGGTTCACATACGATTTCCATAAAGTCGATCAAATCAATGAACCGGAATGTGGAACGGTTGCCTCAGGTTTCGTTGTTTTCCGAATTTTGTAATTGGTGATTCCAGGCATTTACTATTAATTTTTTTATAAGCATTTCCTATTTTGTAGATTGAGGTTATAAGTCAAACAATTATGTTGGTCGACGATTGATCCTAATTGTAGTTTATTATATTAGCTGGTGGGGATTATTAAAGCTAGTATGCCTGATGCACTTGGACGTGTTTTCGTGACTCTAAAGGTACTCTTCAATATCGAATTCATATGGAAATGTGGCCAACGCTCTTGGCCTTTAAATTGACTATGATGTAGTAAATTTTTGGATTTGTTAGGACCCTACGGGTGTTATTGAAGCAAGCGTTCATCATAAGGTTCTAGAGGAGGAAAGATTTGGGAAAGATTTTTCAGTTGGATCTGTTATCATACTTCGTCAGGTCTATTTATTTCTAATTCCAGAATCGCGGTTAACTTTTCTGAAGGTCTTGCTTATGTTTTTCTTTTCAAATTGGTTTCGGATTGCCATAACATTTGCTCGACTGATGGTAGTTGACATTTGCAGGTAGTAGTGTTTTCACCACGCCGTTCATCTTGCTATCTAAATATAACGTTGAATAATGTGCTCAGGGTATGTACGATTATCAACATATTTATGAGGTTATTTTAATTGAACTAGAGTAACAAAATGTTCATGAATATTAGTCAGCATGTTTCTTTCAGAAGGCAAAAAAATTCTTGCTGCACAAATTTATTCTTGTTTCCTTGTATTTCACTTCTTTTCAGATGCACAACCGATTGCCAGCGAGCTGTGCTCCTTTGGATCTATTATATGAGTCGTCATCCATTTATTAGTTTAAGTTATTTGTGTTAGGCCAACCCCTAATACACAATCCTAGCCTGCGAGCTATTTGGATCTATCATACAATTTTTCATCCATATATTAGTTCAAAATTTCTGATTAAGATCCATTCTTCTATCAGATCTGAATTTGTAATTTTCAACATTCTTAATTATTCATTAGCTTATGGTATATATTTCATATACATTACCATGGATCCATTTGTGAGTGCACTTGTGCAAATTACAAACCGATTATTTTGTACTTTTAGTTTTAACAGTACAGAACTTAGACAATATGATAGTAAACTGATATTCTTATGTTGCTACGTGTTCCTAATTTCAATTAAACTTTCTTTCTTATCTCATAAAATTTGAATGGTAGAGATTCATGGTACCAGTGACATCGTTTGCCATTTCGCAGATTTTTATATTGTATCTGTCGATTGAAGATTAAAACTTTTGATGGAACACTGCCATCGTTTGCACCTTTTAACAAGAGGAAGCTGCAAGCTGCTAACAACTTCTGAAGAGTTTCTTTATTGTTTTCTTAAAAACTGTCTTGCCATAAAATTACCTTGAGGTTTTCAATTCTGATCAATCATCGTTCCCATCATGAAATTCAGGCTCTTTTAGAAGCCATCATCAAGGACTTTGCTATTTTGAAGTTTTATATACCTATGCCTAGCGACAGATAAGAAAAAAGGAAGATAGAACTCAGCTGATCAATTTCTTTTAGTTATTGGCCAAAGCCAAAACTAAACCTTCTTCCAACACTAACTGGGGGTTATAACACAGAGAAAAGCTGGTAATGATCTTGCTATGTGAAGCCAGTTTGTTAACTGTTCGAGAGAAATATCTTGATTAGCCATATGGTAACAGTAGCACTTCCAAAATAAAAATGGCCATATGGTACTGATAGTCGTATTCACGTACTTCGCTACAGAATGCATACTATGTTGACTTACCAAATTATTTCTCCTTTAGCATGAAGTGAACCAGTATGTATAACTAAATGATCGTTTTCTTATCAAAGATTATGATGCCTTTTACCTATATGATGATTAACAATTGATTTAACTAAAATATGATTCATAATTCTCGAATAGATACATATTTGTCTATACATAACTGAAATCAAACTGCATCTGCTTTCTTCAGGTGTTCGTCTACTGTATTCTTATGAGTTTGCCTATGAGCAGGTTATCAATAAAGACTGTAAATTAGCAAGAGTAGATTCATCTCTGAGAATCTTCACCCCTGGCAATAGAGGTAACAAGCGTATAATAGCATCACTAAGTGCATATTAAATTTTCACTATGTTGCTAAAAGAGTCGAAATAACTTGATTTTATTTGTTTCTTGACATTGAGAAACATTGGCTGCAGTGACTGCATCACAGGACGTGAGGATGACAGAGCATGCACAATCAAATCAACGAGCTCATAGACGAGAGGTCTGTGGGGCTAATCCTGAAACTGCCCATGTTGAAAAATTGAAGCACACCACCAACATGCCCGGTTGCCACTTGGAAGCTTGCCGAGAAAGCCAAACATATAACAATGCTGCTCTTGGAGACTTTGGCCCTCCTGTAAACGGTGGTGTAGATCGATCAGTTGAAGTTAAGAGGCTGATTTCAAGAACTTCACTTGGTGATTGGACAGATGAACAGATTAATGAGCTTTTTTCTAACTGTGAAGATATGTTCTAGTTTATGAATCCAATCACATTCTAGAGAAAGAAAGGTACAAGTTTTGAAATGTTTGGCTTCCCAAATACATACGCACATCTGATGGTAGTTGTTGGAGCTAGCGGATTCCAGCTCTAGGATGTACCTCTCTGTCCCTCTCTAAATAATTCAACCGAACACAATCCAATCATTTATGGTTAGTTAGGGTGGCCATGAACAATTGAACACAATTATTTTCTTCTTGTGCTACTTTGAAGTTTCATGTCGTGTAAGTGTTTGTGATGTCATTTGGTGTTTGTCATAAGAAGGTCGACCTAAACACAAATGGATTTCTTTCGTGTCAAGTGGTAGGCTGTGAAGGTATCGAGTCATTTCGTGTCGAAACGTACACGATAGAGTAATGCAAATGGCCTGATCCATCTTTTCCTTGAAACTCCCAACTTCTCTTTTCTGGTTTGAGAATTGATATGACCCTTTTTTTAGTGTGACCACCTGAATCTCTCTATGCATGGTCTCTTCTTACCGTTGACCATCATCCATCATTTCTCCGGTAACACATGATTTTAACAATCCAATGTACGATACTGAACCATCCACTATCTCATAGTACTTCGAATTCGATCTAAAGAAAATGAAGAGGAAGGAGAGAAAGGAGCTGATTCAAAGAGGGTTTGAGTGATTTGGTGGGTATTCTTTATTTTTTTCTTCCTTCTTCTTTTTCATATATTTCTTTTTTTTCCTTCTTTTGTTGTTGATTTTTTTTCTTTTTCTTTTTTCTCTTCTTTTTGTTTGGTGAGATTCGGAAGAGTATGTGTTGTTTAAAGAGATCCGTTGAGAGAGGGAGAAGAGAGAGAAAGCATTCAGGGGTAATTTTGATATTAAAAAAGCGTGCGGATAAGAGAACGGGTGTGTGAAGCCAAGATTCTGGCACCAAGACATGAGTAGGCTTACACCACATAAAGGTTCAACCTGAATTTTCGATATTGCCACTGTTTATAATGGATCGGATCCAATTCACTTGTCAACTAACCAAACTCAGGATGTCAAGGTTCGGATTCGGATCCAAATGAAAATCCTTGGTCTGGGCAGCGTTAATGGACTACGATCCAAGTATCTGGATGCTGATTTCTCTTGTTGCTTTACATTTCATTCTGTATCTGTCAGTTAACCTGAATCATCTAGACATAGTCAGTGTGGTAGGGCTGGTAAACGAGTCGTCTTGGTCGAACAAGGGCTGTTCCAGCTTGTTTGTCAACTCAAATCTCATCCACTGTGAATATAAGCTTCTCCTTAAAGTAAAAAACATAACTTTCAATGTGTCATTTTTAAGAAAATTCTTTTTTTTAGTGAGGAACACATTGTATTCGTGTTTAACTCATATGGCTTAATAAATCATCTTGTGTCATTGATTGAATTACGAAAAGAGAAAAGCCAAAAACCTCATTAGAGATTCAATTTCTCACCGTAATCTCAACAACAAAAAAAAAGCAAATCAAACAATAAAAACATTATTTATGTATTGGGGTCTGCATATCTCTATAGTATAACTAAACTTCTCCGAGATCTTTAAGAAGATACCAAATTCATGGCGAGATTATGTTTGTGCAGTCTGAAGTACCTCGATTTTTATGTGGGACTCATTAAAGGATTGAAGGGAAGTTATAGACAGGGCTCGTGACCTGCAACCTTCCTTCTTTGTAAGGCATACGGCTATGTCATGCGAAGAAGTGCATATTTCGATCTAGACCAATTTGGTAGGAGCCAATTAAGTTGGGAGCAAAACCGATTGGATTTGTTGTGCAGACCTAACGAGTAAGCTGATAAATAACCCAAAACGAAGTTCATATCTCAAAACATGATCTAATAGATGTGGTTGTATGTAGACATGTCCGGTTCCGGGTTGTCTGGAGCCTGGAACCAGAACCGCTTGTTTCAGAAACCGCCCTCAAACCAGTTTAAAAAAAGTTTTTAAAGAAACGACACCCTTTGCCTACCCTAAGAGTCGAACTCCCCACCCGGTGTCCTACCGTTGAGTCAGTACACTACTTCTGATTACTTATGTTAAAAAAATATGTAACATTTAATAAGAGATGGTTTGGTACCGTTGATTCTGGTTTTGGATCAGTTTCCAAAAATCACAAACCATAAGCGAACCGAAGGATTTTCAGTGTTTCGGTGCCGGTTCGACCAATTACGGTTACCAACGGTTCTGCAGCCGGTTCAACTCTGATTCAAACAGTCAGACTGGTTTCGAACTGGGATGTCTAGTTGTATGAAAGAGTTGGATCATACTAAAAATGGTTGTATGTGCAGTAGACATACCAAAAGAAATCCGTCAATCGACATCCGTTGTCCGTCCTAACAATTTTTTGCAGTGGAGCGCCTGCGTCTCATGCAGTGGATAGCCGTGGACCGTGGTGACTACAGCAACTGCTGGGTGAGGGAGCGGCAGCCCTCTTGAAATGTAAACATTTCACTGTAAAAGCTATTTTTTACGTACAACTGGTTGAGATTCATGCTTCGCCCTCCCCTAACACCATGAAATACATACTCCCCCCAACACTATTTTCTAAATCCGCTGCTGGGTAGGAGTGAGCATCTCAAGGGTCTCGCTTATTGTTGCAAAGCAAAGGTGGAGTCATTCATGACCATCGCAAGCTCACTGTCTTTTCATTTCCTTGTTTTCCGCCTTGTCCGCATATGGGTTTGCGTAGCCTCGCCTTTGAGAACTTCTACCAAATACCTTTCAATGCTAAAGATCAGTGTTCCAACATAAAACAAACAGACGTAGAACATAGAGTTGATACAGATTAGCTACAGTGAATTAATGCATTAAATACTAAAAAGCAATGATAAGATCGGGTGTGAACATGTTAAACGATGATAGTAGCAAAAGTGAAGATGTTGAGGTGATGTTTGGGCATACAAACAGAGCTGGAGTTTATAATAAGAGGAACAGTCTGCTTGAGACAAAATGAGAGATACACAGTTAAGGTAATCTGGACATTTTGAAAGGCAGCCAGCTGGAGGTTCAATCAGATGTAAACCACAATTAGATAGTGACTACTTAAACTTTAGGTGGATGTTCTGAGAATCTTAAAAAAGACCAAATCCATAATAAGGTTATTTTAGAAAAAGTCAGATTCGCACCGGTATAAGAAAAGAAGAGAGTTAAAGGAAGCAACCTCAGGCACCTGACCAATATCAACAAGACGAAAAGACGGTAACCTCAGGAATCCATAGATGAGCCCGGTCTAGCTAGGGATGGCATTTATGAAGTTTAGTATGTACCATGTACATGAGGTTACTGTCTTTTCACTGGTTTATTATGTATGTACACAAGATGGTTCCCGGCCACCATCTTCTGATAGGCCATCACTGCTGTACCACTGTAGTACAACCAAGAGGATCAAGTTTGAAGAAAGTCCACAACTCCACCTTTTCAGATTACTTGGTAAACCTGCACCAGAAACATCCATCTTCTGAGTTTTCGAACCATGAATTTCCAGACAATAATACATCTCTGAAGTTAGTAGATCTGGGATTCCATGAGCATCCATAAGAAACCAAGCTACGCATATGTGATCTCTTCCTTTCTCTCAGTAAATATGATCCATAATTTATTATTGTAGTTGGCATCCTCAGTCAGTTTGATCGTTTCTAGGTGCACTGGTCTATCATGGCCATGGGATTGCTCCTTAAAATCACATATATTTTCCTTCTTTGACTGTTTTTCACAGAATGTACATGTCTAAGCTTCTGATGTACCTTGATGTCTATGTTTTCATCACCAAACTCAATTAAGATATCAAATTCCAGGAGGCTCCCTCCCTCGCACAGGTCATCAAGTAGCACATAAGAATGCATGATCTACACCGCATGGGTGGCTGTGAGAAGCAATCCAATCAGAAAATGGCATACCAATAATGATAAATAGCTACTCATCAACCATGTGCATTTGCAAAGTTTTGAGTAATTCTTCTGATCAAGCAAAAGCAGCTTTACAATTGATATGTCCCAAGCACCAATGTTATGCCAAGATAGTAATCTCCAATTTCTTGCATGTAGTATAACAGACAGTGGTCATCATGACATAATCATTACTGTAAGACAGAGAGTGCATATTCTATACCAATAGAAACCCTAATTATCCTCACAAACCAAGTTTGAAAATGCCAAAGTGAAGGTGGAGAACAAATATGAAGCACTCTATTGGGATAAATTTCCTTCACAACATTACATCTCCAAAAGTGCAGTTTTAAGAACTTAGGGCAGGTTTTCTAAAGCAATAGGAAAAATTGATGGTGATGTTATATACGGAATTATTTAGGCTGGTTAAAATGGGTTAATATTGGGTTACATAAAGCTTATAAGAAATATGTACGATGGTGCAAAAATATGTGTGAGGACTCATGAAGGAATGACGGACTTCTTTGAAGTTAATATTGGGTTACATCAAGGATCAACTTTAAGTCCATACTTGTTTATAATGGTGATTGATGAGTTAACAAAACATATTCAAGATAAAGTGCCTTGGTGTATGTTATTTGCAGATGACATTGTGTTAGTGGAGGAGTCTAAGGAAAAAGTTAATAGAAAATTAGAACTATGAAGAGAAACATTAGAAAGTAAAGGGTTCCAACTTAGTAGAACAAAGACAGAATATATGGAAAGTAAGTTTGATCATTTAGTTACTTCAGAGGACATAGAAATTAAAATTGGCATACATTGCATCCCCCGAAAGTAAAGTTATAAATATCTAGGGTCAATTTTTCAGAGTGTGGAAGAATTGATGGAGATGTTACGCATAGAATTAATGGTGGTTGGTTAAAATGGAGAGGAGCAGGTATTCTTTGTGATAAAAAGATATCATTAAAGTTAAAGGGTAAATATTATAGAGCAGCAATTAGACCTGCCATGTTTTATGGTTCTGAGTGTTGGGCATTTAACCATAAACATGTATAAAAGATGTCTGTGACAGAAATGAAGATGTTGAGATGGATGAGTGGTCATACAAGAAAAGAAAGACCCTATACATAATGAGGTTACAACAACAACAACTAAGCCTTTTACCATACTAGACGGGGTCGAATACATGGATTCTTTGTTTAAACAGAGCCCTATCATGTGCCATGTTAGCAGTTAACTCACATTAAGCTAGATCATTCTTTATTGTTTCTTTTCAATACTTTTGTGGTCGTCCTCTACCTCTTTTAATACTTTCCAAATTTAGTTTTTCATACATTCTTACAGGTTCTTCTTCTAATCTTCTTTTTATATGTTCAAACCATCTTAAACGATATTCTCTCATTTTATCCTTTATTGGTGCCACTCCTAATTTGTTTCTAATAACCTCATTATGTATACGGTCTTTTCTTGTATTACCACTCATCCATCTCAACATCTTCATTTATGTCACAGACATCTTTTGTACATGTTGATGGTTAAATGCCCAACACTCAGAATCATAAAACATGGCAGGTCTAATTGATGCTCTATAATATTTACCTTTTAACTTTAATGGTATCTTCTTATCACAAAGAATACATGATGCTCCACTCCATTTTAACCAACCAACATTAATTATATGCGTAACATCTCCATTAATTCTTCCATACTCTTAAAAATTGACCCTAGGTATTTAAAACTTTACTTTCAGGAGATGCAATGTGTGCCAATTTTAATTTCTATATCCTCTTAAGTAACCAAATGATCAAACTTACTTTCCATATATTTTGTCTTTGTTCTATTAAGTCGGAACCCTTTACTTTCTAATGTTTCTCTTCATAGTTCTAATTTTCTACTAACTTTTTCCTTAAACTCCTCCACTAGCACAATGTCATATGCAAATAACATACACCAAGGTACTTCATCTTCAATATGTTTTGTTAACTCATCAATCACCATTATAAATAAGTATGGACTTAAAGTTGATCTTTGATGTAACCCAATATTAACTTCAAAGAAGTCTATCATTCCTTCATGAGTCCTCACACATATTTTTGCACCATCGTACATCTCTTATAAGGTTAATGTATGTCAATGGCATACCTCTTTTTTCCAAGGTTCTCCAAACAACCTCCCTCGGTACCCTATCGTAAGTTTTTTCTAGATCAATAAATATCATGTGAAGGCTTTTATTTTTTACTCTAAAATGTTCCATAAGATGTCTCAAAAGGTGAATCGCTTCAACACTAGATCTGCCTGAAATAAATCCAAATTGGTTCTTTGTTGTACTTGATACTTGTCTTAACCTACGTTCGATAATTCTTTCTCACAAATTCATAGTATGGCTCATTAACTTGATACCTCGATAATTCACACAATTTTGAATGCCTCCCTTGTTCTTATATGTGGGTATAAGTGTACTCGCTCTCCATTCCTCGAGCATCTTTTGGTTTCTCCATATTTCATTAAATAGTCTTGTGAGCTAAGTGATTCTTATTTCTCCTAGTATTTTCCAAACTTCTATAGGAATATTGTTTGGTCCTACCGATTTACCACCCTTCATATGTTTAAGAGCCTCTTTCACTTCATTCTTTTGAATACTTCGGTAGAAACTGTGGTTTATATACTTCTCTGATTTTGCTAACTCTCCTAAACTAATGGTAACATCTTTATTTTAATTAAAAAGCTTATAAAAATAGTTTTTTCATCTATTTCTTATATCATTTGCCACTAGAATTTTTTCATCCTCGTCTTTTATGCATCTAAAATCATTAAGATCTTTAGTTTTCTTATTTCTAGCCCTAGCAATCCTAAAAATATCTCTTTCACCCTCTTTTGAGTTGAGTTTTTTATATAAATCCTCTCAAATTTTAGCTTTTGCTTCATTGAATGCCTTTTTCGCTTCCTTCTATGCTTTCTTATAAGCCTCTAAAGTTTCACTAGTTTTCTTAGCATAATGTAATTTGTAACATGCCCTCTTTGCCTTGATTTTATTTTGCACTACTTCACTCCACCACCAAGCTTCTTTTTGTGCCGGTACATCTCCCTTAAATTCACCTAACACATCTTTCTCCACTTTCCTAATATGTATAGCCATATTGTTCCACATATCACAAGGTATACCAACATAATTTCAAGCTATCTCCTTGAAGGACTTTCTGTTTAAATATATCTTCTTTCTCGTTTTTGAGGTTCCACCATTTAGTCTGAATAGCTCAATGCACTCTTTTCTTCTTTGTCCATTTTTTTATTTGTAAATCCATATCTAAAAGTCGATGTTGGGTGGTTAAGCTTTCTCCTGTAATTACCTTGCAATCTTTCCAACACGCTCTATCTTTTTTTCCACAAATAAAGTAATCAATTTGTGTTTGTGATAAGCCACTCTTATAAGTAATTAAATGTTCATCTCATTTTTTGAATATTGTATTGACTATAAAGAGATCAAATGCCATAGCAAAATTTAAAATCTCCCTACCTTCTTTATTTATATCCCCAAAACCAAAGTTTTCATAAATACCTTGATATCCTAATGCCTCTTTACCGACAAGTCTATTTAGGTCTCCTCCTAAACAAATCATCTCCCTTTGTAGAATCCTTTGAATCACCTTATTTAACTCTTCTCAAAAAGTTATATTTATACTATCTTCTAGGCCTACTTGGGATGCATAAGCACAAACTATATTCAAAACCTCTACTCCTAACACTAATTTCAACGTCATGATTCGGTCACCATATTGTTGTATGTCTACTAGACTACTACACTATCCTTTAAATCTTTATTTATAATAATACCAACTCCGTTTCGAGCTTTTCCTTATCTGAGTACCATAATTTAAAACCTTTATCCTCTATCTCCTTTGCTTTTTCTCTAACCCACTTTGACTCTTTAAGCATAGAATATGAATCTTTCGCAGAATCATAGTATCTACTATCTCCATTAGCTTCCCAGATAATGTTCTGATATTCTAAGAACTAATATGAATCTTATTATCTAGGACTACCTTCCTTACCCCCCGCATCCGTCCATATTGAAAATGTGGAGACCCTCTCCATAAATTATTTACCACATTCGGGTGGCAATGTAGTGGGACTAACTTCTTTACCCACACCCGTCCATGATGTGAGAACCCTCTCTGTAATTGATTCACTACATCCGAGCAAAAAGGTAGTGGCCCTTGCTTACTTATCACTGCATTCGGGCTTTGCAACGTGTCGCTAGGCGAGAGCGCCCCAAAGCAAAGCTCATAATTTGTGTAATCCATGGTATAAAAATCTGACAAAGTTTTACACTAGCTGTCGGAAGTATAACACAACCCTCCTCCTTTATATGGGCTTGAGACCGACAATGAAAGGGTGATCCCTTACTTGGGCGGAGTTACATAATGAGGTTATTAGAAATAAATTATGGGTGGCACCAATAGAGGATAAAATGAGAGTATCATTTAAGGTGGTTTGGACATATAGAAAGAAGATCAAAAGAAGAACCTGTAAGAAGGTATAAAAAAATAGATTTTGAAAGTATTAAAAGAGGTAGAGGACGACCACAAAAGTGTTGGAAAGAAAGAATAAAGAATGATCTAGCTTATAGTGAGTTAAATTAACTGCTAACATGGCACATGGTAGGGCTCTGTGGAAACAAAGAATCCATATAGCCGACCCAATCTAGTATGAGAAAAGGCTTAGTTGTTGTTGTTGTTGGTTAAAATGGGGCGGTGCCTCGAGTGTACTGTATGTAACAAAAGGTAAATAACTAAATATCATAGAAAAGCCATTAGATTAGCAGTGTTATATGGCGTTGAGTATTGCAATCAATCATCAACGTGTGCAAATGATTTTCGTGGTAGAAATGAAGATGTTAAAAAAAGAAAAAAGAAAATGAAGATGTTAGAAAAAGAAAAAAGAAAATGAAGATGTTGAAGTGGACATGTGGTTTGAAAAGGAAAAGGCCTATCAGCAATGAGGTTACTAGAGAAAAGTAAAAGCAACATGAATAGAAGGTAAGAAAAGAGACATGCTTAAGATGGTTTCATCATGTACAGACGTGACCAAGTGAAGCTCCGGCAAGGTGTAAGAAATTATAAACAATGAACTCTTAAAAAGAGGGAGAAGAAGACTGTGAAAGTATTAGAAGCAAACTATTTAATTCTTTATAGTACAAGATCGAGCTCCATGGCATCAAAGAATTAACGTAGTCAACCCCACCTAGTGTGGGAAAAGGCTTGGTTGCTGCTGTTGTTGTTGTAATATAGCTATCCCTGAAATCACGAATGCATTTCTGTGTAGACCTTATGGACTATAGATATAATCAAGTCGTCAACATATCAACATAGCTCTTAAGTAACATGTAGCCAACTTAGACGATAGAAATAATTTTTATCATGAAAAACATTTAATTCATATCAAGAATAAGTGACAAAATTCTCACCAAGAAAGTTGACGTGCAGTAGCTTTATCATTTTCATCCGTATGCATGCCAGATGTGCAAAGAAGCTTTCCTAGAATGTGAAACTTCTTAAGCAACAGGAATTCATGGTTCACCACTGGTACATAGCTGGCACACTTTCAGATTAACTTGGAGAAATAACACAATTACAATGGTAGTTAGTTGATGTAAGTGCAGTCCAGTTCATTTACAATGTACACAACCTGCCTATGTATTGCTAACAAAGATAAATATGCGGCTGTAGACAAAAAGACAATTGCATCATAAGATTGATTAGTAAATGCAAGCACGTCTAAGCTGCCAATGAAACATGGTCCATGACAGTGGAGACTGGAGACGATTCAACAAAATCTTCATAAATCATCATTGGCTAGGCTATGGCATTTACAATTTTAGGGATTAAAAGTTAGTTACAAGATCCCGCTACTTCGATTTTGTTCAGAGAAAAGATCTACATAGAATAAAACAGTTAGATGTGCAGGATGTGATATGCAAGTAAGACAATGTTGTAGGAATGATTGGTCTTTAACAAGCTTCAAGTTATCGCTGCAGGGTCAAGCTGTACACAATTTCTTGGGAGATTAGGATCCTCATCACCAGCAAGCTCCTTGAAAGGCACGGCATGGGAGAGCCGAAGCATTTCATCAATGCGTACTCTTTTCTTTCTCCTTCCTCTCTGGAAGACAGAAACGTAATTTTTCAACTTGATAAGTGGAATAACCTCAAAACCAACATCTTGATCAAAGTCTTTAGCTATCTCAACGATCTCGTAACAATGTACCACTGCACTAGGCTTTTCTGAATTACTCCATGTTGCACTCCAATTCTTATAAAGAGCCCAAATCTCTCCTATACCAGGCATGATCCTAAAATTCCCATCTGGTGTATTTTCCCAGTAAAGAATCTGATGAGAAAACCAATCAAGAGAACTCACATTTTGGGTTTCTCCACGCTGAAATTCTCCACAACCCAAGTAGAATCCTAAATCAATCCAATCTCCAACAGCTTGAGATTGTTCTGTCTTTGCCTCCAACCATTGAATTCTCACCCTATATGGATCTCTAGATAATACACATTCAATATATGCATAGAAGCGTGGCATCTTATCAGTATCATCATATAGAGCCCATACTTGTCCTCCTCGAAAATCTTCAGAGACTACTGCACTGAAACTATAAATATCAGCATCAGGAATAGTAATTTTTGCATGACTCTGGTGGTGACAGTTCTTGCTTAGCCTAGATTCATTATAATCAACTTTTTCTTGCGCCCTTGTTCTCTTCCTCACTGGTGCATTCTGTCTGCTGCAGCTAGCGCCATCTAAGGACACCCCTTCTACATCATTTTTCGCCTTCATTAGCACCGGAGGCACTGCATTCCCTGATGTTTCCTTATACTCTGCATCTAAATCGACAACTTTTTCATTCGGAGGCACTAAGGGCACCTCATTTTCTGCGAAATTCATGCGTTGGTTGTCACTTTTCCTCTTCTTTCCAGACACGGGCGCTACATTTTCCATGGGTTTCTCGTTTTGGATATCACCATCTCCACACTCTCTCTCTTTGGGAAACGTACTTCCTTCGATGTTTTCACACTCCATCTTTGTTCGGGACTCAGAATTTGTGGGCATTGTGACAGCCACTTTCTTTCTTCGAGAATCAGAAATTGATTTCGTATTCTTACCATGGCTTCTACTTTCATCAATTCCCTCAATCTTTACATCTACATTCTCCCTCTCCGTTCGCTCCTGCATCACATTCTCAGCAACCTTCGCAGCACTCGAAGAAGAACCCGTCTTCTCTTTCGCCATTTTCTGACCAGAATCCTCATCAACCGATGCCGGGGCGTCTGCTTTAATCTCCGAAGCGAGGAAGAAAGCTCGGCAATATTTGCACGATACAGAGCATCCAAGAAACTCTGCCCCCACCTCAGATTCCTTCTTACAGTGAGAGCAGCGAGTCTTCACCATTACAACAGCACCCCCACAACCATAACTCGGCGCCGGTGCGGCGTTGACGGCATTGCTGCCAAAAGAGGAAGCAGAGCGTCGGGCGTCGTAGGCGGCTCGAGCAGAAGCTTTAGAGAGGACGGCCCACGCCTGGCCGACGAGCTTGAACCCTTCACCGGCGTAGGCCGACGCGTTCTTGTCCGGGTGAAGAAGCAGAGCCAATGCGTGATACTGCTTGCGTATGAGCGATATGGGCGCCGAGGGCTCGTCGACGCCGAGGACGGCGTACCAGTCGGGCTCGACGCCGGCCGTAGGAGCAGCGGAGAGGACGTCGATGAGGGCGCACGTTTGGGGAATACGAGGGAGGGAAGCGAAGAGGCGCTGTGCCTTCTTCACTAGCCGGCGGGCGCCCTCGATGTCGCGCCGCTGCAGTTTGGCTTCCGCGAGCTCCAACGCGCGGACGGCTTCCTCCCTGTTACACTCCATTGGTGGTGACCACGGCGCTCCCGCCGGCGCCGTCACAACCGATCCCTGCCAAGACGATCACCGGAGAGAAGTGCAGGTGGGGCCGAAGAGGTGAAGATGCTTGATGGCTTCGATCAAGTTTCCCGCTCGCTTGTGGGCGAAAGCTTCTCGTTTTCCCGCCTCTTGAACGAGACCGAAGGGGTGAAGCGAAGACGAGAGTTTTGTCTTCCACTGCGCCTCGCCTTCCTCGTGCTTGGCGTACTGCTTTACGGATTCGCATCATTCGATTGGCAGAGAACCTTGGTTTCGAAACGCAGTGCTCGACACGGCTCGACACGGAAACAAAAGACAGTAGATGGGGGGGATCATCTATGTCTTTATGCTACATATTCTAAAGTAAAAGAAAATGTTGTTTTCCCAAAAAAGCAAGGCATAAAGTATATCTTGCAAATTTTTTATTTTTTTGCTTTTTAAACATAAACCATCTCATAAAAAAGATGGGCACTTTGAATAGGCAAACATCTAATAACTCTCTCTTTCCCTGTTTATATATATATATATATATATATATATATATATATATATATATATATATATATATATATATATATATATATATATATAGTATTGTTTTTTAGAAAACATCTTTTTACTTTTTACTTCTATATAAATCATCCATCTCTTAATTCAATGGTTTAAAGATGGTAGACCAGAATGGGTTTTCTCGATATAAATCTTTTTACTTTTTACTTCTATATAAATCATCCATCTAATAAAATGAGGAGGGTTTTCTCCCTTCCTCGTCTAACATAGAACGAGAGAGAGGGTAGACCAGAATGGCGGAGGCAACACACCCAAAACTCATCGGTATTTCATAAAGCCATGGATGGTAATATGCATTAATAGTCTCCAAACCACAAAACCCATCATGATGTTGATTCCTTCCTCATAATGGTGCTCCAAAACTCTAGGCATCCACTCAGGTTAATATTCTTTGTCTTCTGTTCCTTTTTCTTTGATTGGAAAAGGAACTCTAGATTTATTGTGTCTCGGATAGTGTGTGAAATTTTGCACTTGATTTTGAGATTTTTCATAATTTGTGTGCAATTAGAGCTTGATAAATTATTTTATGTCTATCTAAGCTTTATGTTTAGGTTACCTTTATTTTGTTTAGTTCTTTCTTCTCTCGATAGAGTTCCATGTATGGTACCAACCATATCATATCATAACCTATATATATATATATATATATAGGTTATCCATACTAGATGGGGTCGGCTACATGGATTCTTTGTTTCCACATAGCTCTATCATGTGGCATGCTAGCAGTTAACTCAATATAAACTAGACCATTCTTTATAGTTTTTTTCAATATTTGTGTGGTTGTTATGTTCCTCTTTTGATATTTTTACAATCTAATTTTTCATATCCTTTTACGAGAGTCTCCTTTGGTTGTCTTTTTACGTGTTCAAGCCATCTTAAATGATTTTTCCTCGTTTTATCTTGTATTTATATTACTCACAATTGGTTTCTAATAACCTCATTGTGTATATGGTTTTCCTTATGTAACCACTCGTCTATTTGTACATCTCTCCATTGGACATCTTTTGCACCCATAAAACATAGTTGGTCTAATTGATGCTCTATAATATTTACCTTTTAACTTTAATGATATCTTCTTATCACAAAAAATACATGATACTCCTCTCCATTTTAACAAACCGACATTAATTCTATTTGTAATATCTTTATCAATTTTTTCATCATTTTGAAAAATCAATCCTAGATATTTAAAACTTTTCTTATAAGATATACATTGTATATCAATCTTAATTTGTATGTCCTCTTAAGTATCCAAATAATCAAACTTACATTCCATATATTTTGTCTTTGTTATGCTAATTCCAAAGTCTTTATTTTTTAACGTTTATCTTCATAGTTCCAATTTCCTATTAGCTTTTTCCTTAGACTCAGCAACTAACACAATATCATCTACAAATAATATATACCAAGGTACTTCACCTTTAATATGTTTTCTTAACTCATCAATAACTAATATAAATAAATATGAACTTAAAATTGATTCCTAATGTAAACCAATATTAACTTTAAAGGAGTGTGTCATTCATTCATGAGTCCTCACACGAGTTTTTGTATTATTGTACACGTGTCATATAAGAGTTATATATATGTCAATGGTATACCTCTGTTTTCTAAGGTTCTCCGAACATCTTTTCTTACCCTATTGTAAGCTTTTTTAGATTAATAAATATAATGTAAAAATTCTTTTTTTACTCTAAAATGTTTCATAAGACGTCTCAATAAGTGAATTGCTTCAATAGTAGATCTTCTGGCATGAATCCAAATTGGTTCTCTCTCTACTCAATATTTGTTTTAACCTATATTCGATAATTCTTTATAATAATTTCATAGTGTGATTCATTAATTCCGTACCTTGATAATTCAAACAATTATCAATGTCTCCCTTATTCTTATATACGAGTATAAGTGTACTCGCTCTCAGTTACTCGAGTATCTTTTAGGTTATTCATATTTCATTAAATAGTTTTGTGAGTCAAGTGAGTCCCATCTCTCCAATGATGTTTTGTTGAATAATTAATCATTTTTCTTATTGACATCATGATAAACTATAACCTTATGTAACTCAATATTATTTATTTAAGAATAATTTTAAAACTCTTTTTTAATAGTTATTATGCCAACATAAGCATTCCAAAATTGATCAATAAAATGCATTATTTTGAAATTTTCTCTACGGAACTCCAATCAAACGGCCCCTGTCTCCCGTGGGTCATGGAGTTTAACATCCACACCCGACCGGGACCGGAGCGGACCTCTGCAGAGCCGTCCTGTGTAACCCGGAGTATGTTTAACCTCGACCCGGATTGGCTTTTCGGGTGAAGTCCGAAATTGCCACCCCGGAACTTGTGAGTGCCGAAAACCGATCTTTCCTTTGCTTTTCCGCCGGATATGTCCGGACACAAAGTGGGTATTATCCGTGTACCGTGCACGTTCCACTGGTCCGGGCGTCTCTTCCGATATCAAAGTTCAAACCCCCAAGGCGAGAGGGACAGAGAGATGGCGGATTTCCAAACTTCTACACACAGGGCGCGCTGGATATTCAAGCCTCACGATCTGGTATTTCTTTCTCAATTTCGAACCCCTGTTTCTGGATTATCCTTCCCCGTCTATTGTGATTCTCTTAGCAAATATGTTTTTGTTGTAGCTGGTCTTGTAATATGTGAAAAATGGATTAATTCTCTCTTTTATTTTTTGTAATTTATGGAAATTGGATAAATTTCTTCTCCTATTTAGGGTGCTTTAGTTTTCGCTTTCAGTTGTAGGTATCGTTACCAAGTCTGTGAGAGAAGGATCGAATATTTTCTTCTTAATTTCCATCTCTCCTCTTCTTTGATCTTTATCCGGACAAATTGGTAACTTAATGTGAAGCATGCTGTAGTATCCAGTGTATCCCATTCTTCTGGACGAGTGAGCTGATAAGTCTGTTTGCTGCTGCGGCCACTTATCTGGAAAAATTGGATAAGTAGGGAAAGAATCAAATCTTGTATTAAAATGCAAACTCTCATTTTGCTCCCGATTTTGGGTAGGTGGGTGAGTTTATGTTGTCACTATGTAACTGTTGTTACAATGTAGGGTATTCTGGCTTTTCCTCTTTATTTTTTGCAGCTTTCCCCTTGGTATCTTATATATTGGTAGTCACCATATGCCAACTTCTTAATGAATATAACAATAAGAAACTCACTTTAGCGCCTGATCAACTCAGGAAATTCATGAAGGAACAAATGAAAATTAAACTCAAACCATCTCGAGGATTACGTGTAGCCTCTCAAGAACTAAGTGTTACACCTGCATTCTGCTTCTTTGTGTAGAAAACTTCATACATTTGCCAACTTTCTTAGTCTCTTTTTTAAAGGGATTAAGATGGGTACCCAGATGCTTTAAAGTTGCATTCAGCCCCATCTGAAGATTTCACTTTTCATATTTCTCTAACAGTTCTTAAAATTTTTCTGTAGGTGGAGAAGCACCGAGAAACTAACGAAAGAGCATTAAGGACCCTCGAACAAGTAAGGCTTCATTAATTCTTAGCTTTCATAACTTCGTTCTGTAACAAATGCTAATTACCTTTACTCTAAGCTTGCATATTACTGCACAACAATTTGAATATGATAGTCTAATTATTGTGTTTGTTTAGGAAGAAGTGTTTGTTCATTGTTAATACTATTTCAATATTTAGTTGATATGATATACACAATGCTTTGGTGCTTGGATTTGTTATCACTGTTAATCATACTCTTCTCAGTGATCTTGTTAAGGAAGATTCTTATTGATCAGGTGTTTAGATGGACACCTTTGTATGTGCGTGTTTGCATGTGTTTTCTGCATATTCTAACTTACACTTGGTAGCCCTTCATAAAAGAAAGTCATAAATTATTTTCTTTATTGGAGCTGTAAATTGATGTTTTTGTTCTTTGAAGTATGGAGCTACACGCTTGGAAGTGGATATCGATGGCTCTATTTCATACCCCGAGCCACAAGTCAGTTCAAGAGAAAATGGTAAATAGCCACACTTCTTTTTTTTCTTGTTGTAGTGGACTATTCTTTTTCCTTCCTGCCACTTTATATAATTAGTGTAAAGTGTAAATACTTTTCGAAGTAATAGATCACTATGGATTTTTGAGTATCCTTTTTGGTGGCTATACTTTAGGCATTTCATGTGCATTTTAACGTACGGATAGATTTGATTATTAGTTCGGTATGCAGGCAATCAAGGTCATAATCTTCCTGAGCCACTCACTATTGAAGAAGAGCAACTTATACGTATATTTTATGAACAAAAAATACAGGAAGTTTGTGGAGCTTTTGGTTTTCCTCACAAAATTCAGGTTGGTTATTGATCTAGTGTAACATGTGGACATGTTTTATGTCGAATTCTTACTCATCATTTTTCAATGTTATGTAGGCAACAGCTATTATATACTTTAAAAGGTTTTATTTGCAATGGTCAGTTATGGAGCATGATCCGAAACACATCATGTAAGTTTCTTATGGTGTTAAATTATAGCCCCCTCGGGCATGACATATGATATTGCCTTGCATAATGTGAACCACCAATAAAGCAATAACCCAAGCTATAAGAGTTTGTTGGGTAACAAGTTTTGTACGATGGTAATTCTTTGTTATTTCTTGGAAATAATTCTTCTTCCCTTTTTATGATGATAAGCTCTGGGGTTCTATTTATCTCATGTATATTTTTCTTTTGTTTGTGCTGAACTTGCGTGTGTAATTGTTATTGATTGAAAATCAATAGGTACAATGGGTAAAAGATGGTACACAACAAAGGAAAATAGAGAAGAAGGAACTTGGGTGATGCATGGCCCCTTATTGGGTGGCGGCTCCCTTTGTTTCCTTTACTAAACCTAATGACAATATTACACTTATATAGTGCTTTCTAACTTAAAAGACACTTATACCCTTTCTAAGTATTATTTAATATATAACTCAATTACATAGAATTTGGTACCCTTCCATTGGATTTCGGGTCCTACAACACTCCCCTCAAGCTGGGAGGAATATGTTTAAGGCTCCTAACTTGCTGCACAATCTGTCCAATGTGAGTTTTGAGACCGCCTTGGTGAGGATATCTACAATTTGGTCTTCTTACTTCACATGTTTCACTTGTATTACGTTGTTTTCAATCTTTTCTCTTATGAAGTGGCAATCCACTTCTATGTATTTAGTTCTCTCATGCTGTAGAGGGTTTGTAGCAATCTGTATTGCTGCTTTATTATTTGTATATAGAACTATTGAAAGCTTAATTTTTCCTTGGAGTTCAATAATTAAGGAGATTAACCATAGACCTTCACTAGTTTCGTACGCAACAACCCTATATTATGCCTTTGCGCTCAACCTTGCCACCACTGATTGGTTTTTTACCCTTTGAAGATATTAAATTCCCGCCAAACAAAGCAATATAACCTGAAGTGGACTTTCGATCATCTACCCAATCTACCCAATTTGCATTTGTATACAATTCTAGGTTAGTGTGTCTATGATTAGAATATATAATCCCATTTCCAGTAGGTAAGTATCTCAGTATTTCGAACACCACATCCATATATGTTTGCTTTGGTGCACGCATAAATCTGTTAAGAATCACAACCAACATAGGTTATGTTGGGTCTTGTAATAATCAAGTATATCAGTTTTTCAACCCGCTGTTGGTACTGTTGAAATTCGAAGTAGCATCACAAAAGATTAAAACAAGAAATATGGTTAATATTAAAGAGGAAACAGGAGAGATTGAAGGAAAGGAGCGGACCTCCAATGGAGCCCCCCCCTCTTTCTCTCTCTTTCTTACACACTACCTCAAACCCTAATACAACCTACCAATCCTTATATAAGGAGTTGTGAAACAAAAATTGACCAAAATACCCCTAGTACAGAAAATTACCAAAATGCCCTAGTATTTCGGGCAAGTACAATAATACCTAAAAACATAAAAAATTATAAAACTAATACAAAGAATACTAGATAAGCATATTCTTCAACGCCCCCTCTCAAGTTGAGATACTTCGAACTCCAAACTTGCCAAAAATCTTCAAATCTGTTTGCAACATTCTTCGTCTGTTTTCATCAGTGATCTGATCTTTAACAGCTTCTTTGGCTGAAAATATCTTCAACTTAGCCTTCTTGGCTTATCATCACAAGCATCATCTCTGGTTGTAACATCAACTCAGCCTTCCTGGCTGTAACAACATAAACTCAATCTTTATGGCTGTAACAACAACAACTCAACCATCCTGATTGTAACATCATCAAATCAGCCATCCTGGCTATAACAACATCAAATCAACCATCCTGACTGTAACAACATCAAATCAGCAATATTGGCTGTAACAACATCAAATCAGCCATCGTGGCTGTAACAATCATTATCTCAGCCATCCTGGCTGTAACACACATTTTAGCAGTCCTCATGACTGCAAACTTCATAAGAATTTTCTAGTTCTCTTAAACATTTCCTCAAACACTTGATGTTCATGTTAATCATCTCTTTCTTGAGCATTAAATCGAACATCTTCATATGCATCATTCATTTGCGGTTAATGATTTCCAATCCAATGACTGCAATCTCTAGTCAATCGTTACCATGGGTCTCCACTACCCGACTTGACTAGGCATCACTAGGTCCTCTGCTGCCCCATGCGCATCTGATCGGCTATCAAGCAGGTCCAAATCCACAATCTTATCTTCAAGATTCCCATTAAGTGTCCAAAATAAAGTCCTTCGAAACTATATCAATCACATAAGCTAACCATCCAACAAAACAAGCTTCCCCATGATGCAACCTCGAATCTGGTTTTAATTTGTAGAATATTTGAACAAAACCCACATTGATACTGCTGCTTCATGAATCTCACTCACCTGCAGTTGGAGCTACATCATAATCGTATAGGAGTTTTGTATCTTTGATTGATGCATTTCAGTTTACAGGGTCCCAATCACAATTTTGTTGAAAAAATGAATTAAGTGCTTATTCCTCTTCAAAAGCATTAAAAGATATTTTCTCAAGCAACAAAGGCCAGTCATTTCCTAATTGCTGTCGATTCAATTCCATTGCTATTCTAAAGTCATCTAAGGATATCCGCAGTCTGCTCTTTATTTCCCATTAGACTCTAGGTGATTCAAGTACAGTATCCTTCCATCAGATTCAAGATCATGGACGCTTTTCTTCAAGACACAGGCTGTCTCATTCATCGACTTGTTAGAGGTCTGTTCCGTCAGATCAATGACAATCTTAGAAACCTTCCAACGACTTTCCAACTCCCATGTGCCATTAATTCCCTCAGCAACTTTCCCATAAAGAATGTCCTGCATGGACTGCAACCTGCAGCTTTACTGACCCCTGAAAAAACATAAATGATGGTCACCTTAGCCCTAATATTGCAGCCACCATTTGTAATAAATGCAGCCAATTATGCATCTAAAAACCATTTCGTTATCATATGGATTTGCAGCTGCCATTCATTAATGTCATCGTGACCGAGACAATTAAAAAACATGTTGGAATTCGTCATTAAGTCAGGCAGTTAAAGCAGCCCATGCAACCACCTTTCCAGTAAGTGCAGCCTGCTATGCTTGTTAAAGCAAATCATTCTAATAAATGCCTTTAAACACATGATTTAATGACTTTCTTGGGAATACAAGTAGTGCAGTAAATGCAGCCACCATAGCCTGTTCACATCCTTGAATTCTCTGCGCAACGTAATAAATACAACCACCTTATGCAATCGTTAAATACATTAGCAGGCAATGAATTGCATTGGGAATTGTCTTGGCTACCAGTTGGCTTAAATATATTATGCTCCTTTGAAATAATGATCACTGCAAAGTTATGGAATTTCTCTAACAAACAACAATTCCAGCTGGAGTACCAAAAAATCAACGTTATTAACGGCAACAGCAAATTCAGCAAATAAATCCCTTTTTTTTTCAAATACATATAATCATCAGAATTATCTTGATAACCCTCGACATTAGAATCATCTTTAACATTATCCATGCCTTCCAACTCCAGTAACATATCATTTAAATGGCCTTCTCTCTGATGCACTTAGCCTATCACTTGCTATCATGTATTTATCAGCCGTCTTCAGCAGTCATTTATCAGAAGAAAAGAAACCCAAAATCAACTGCAGTATCACCACGTAGAACCTTGTGAATGACATAATTGATAAGATGTTCCATTGTTTTGCGAGTCAATAACATGACCATGACATTTAAACCTAGAAGCAGTACCAGTATATGAGTGTTTTGTCCTGGCTGAAACCCATCATCTCCAGCAACAGAGCCATCTATAAGAGACTCACTTAGCACCAAGTTGCTCCTCCACAATAGACTTATGAGGCTGGCTGTCGTATAGCCTATGCTAATGGCCAAAAGTTTTCCACTCATTTTCAATAAATTCAGTTCACTTAGTAAGCACAGGTGCTTGCAGCTTGACCAATATTTTTTCATCTCTTCAAGTACTTCAGAACTCCAGTAACGTAATTGGTATATGCTCCTTAGAAATAGTATATATGCTTCAAATCAGCAACCAAATCCTTTCAACTTCTAAAATCTTCCAAGAGAAAAAGTATTACATAGATTTTCCAAATAGAACACTCCTTAGAAATATTATATATGCTCCTCGTCCTGTCCCATTTTCTCAGCTAGTTCCTCATCAAATCCATATACTCTAGAAGGGGCTTGTAGAATCTGGAAACTACTCTGGTATAGCATGTACTCAAGAAATCACGTCAAGTGAACCTTCCATATGCCACCGTCTACGTGAGCTTTTTAGGTCCCTTTTTCTGCAACATCATAAACACAGAAACAAGCAGGGGCAACCGAACAAGTTTGGCCACTATTTCGAAATTTTGCAGCAATAGCTCCTTTAACTACAACTTCCAATTCAACATCATCAAATACTATTTCCTCACTGGTTTGCTTATAAACTTTCTGGTGACTGAAAACAGACCAATCTTGAACCTCCATGACTGCACGCAGTTAAGATGCTCATCTTCCTTCAATTCTTATTTTTCTTCTCCACTCCGAACAATATTTCACCGGCAAGGCTCTGATTTTATGTTGAAATTCGGACTAGCATCACAAAAGATTAAAACAAGAAATATGATTAATATTAAGAAAGAAACACGAGAGATTGAAGGAAAGGGGTGGACCTCCAATGGAGGCCGCCCCTCTCTTTCTCTCTCTTTCTTACACACTACCTCAAACCCTAATACAACCTACCAGTCCTTATATAAGGAGCTGTAAAACGAAAATTGACCAAAATACCCCTAGTACAGAAAATTACCAAAATGCCCTAGTATTTCGGGCAAGTGCAATAATACCTAAAAACATCAGAAATTATAAAACTAACACAAAGAACACTAGATAAGCATATTCTTCAACAGGTACCTCTTAACCTCAACAACTTCTTTATTTGTATTTATTCCCAATTTATGGTTGATGTCCATTGGAGTGTTACTCAGTCATGATCCATAGGTACTTGTTTCCTTTAATAAATCTATTGTATACGTACTTTGGGTAAGAAAAATGCACCTTTTTGACCTAAGTACTTCGATTCCCAAGAAGTAATGTAGGGGTCTAAGATCTTTTAAGTCAAACAAGTGATGTAATTTCTTCTTCAAGCACCTGATTTCTTTCTATCATTACCTGTCACTACTACATCATCAACATATACAATTAATATTGAGATACCTTCCCCCAATTTAAAGAATAATGGATGATTATTTGTGCTCTTCATATATCTAAGACTTATGTATTATACCTTCGCTAACCTTCTCAAACCATGCACGTGGGGACTGTTTCAGTCCATACAATGCTTTCTTTAGAAGACATAAATCATTAGGGCCATAAAGTTGTCTCAATTCCTATGGTATCTCCATGTACACTTCTTTATTGAGATCCCTTGAAAAAACACATTTTTAACGTCTAATTGTCGTATATTTCATCCCTTATTGACAACAAAACTGATAATAACACATATGGTTGTCATCTTTGCCACATGGGCAAAGGTTTCATTATAGTTAATCTCGTAAGACTGATTGCATCCCTTGGCTACAAGTTGAGCTTTGTACCTATCAATCTCTCATGAAGGTTTGTATTTTATAGTGTACACCCATTTGCATCTAACTACGCCTCTACCTCTTGGTAGAGATACAATCTCAAGTGTGGTTTCTCTTGAATGCATTTATTTCCTCTCGCGTTGCATGTCGCCATTCTTTTGAGGTATTAGCCTCTTCCCACGTTTTTGGAATCTCTTCATTTTGTGAACTTACTATAAATGATTTGTAGTTCTCTTAAGTTTTGCCATAATCCATCAAAGTTACTAATGGGATATGTATATCTCCTTTTCTCCTTTCGTAGGGTGATTGGTAGATCTTGGACCAGTGATATTGGTTGAATCGGACCATCTTCTTCATCAACTTAAAATTTGTTTTCCATGTCTCTCTTGTACACCTTATTAAAAAATCTGTCCTATTGTTTTTCTTCTCTAATGCTGGATTTTTCTTGAGAATCTTTAAGTTCATCTACACTATCTTCTTCAATAAGCATCAATATTAGTAGCTCATCAACCTCAGTTTTTTCTTTAGACTCTCCCTTATTGCTATAGTATTACTTAGTTTGATGAAAAGTCATTTCTTTAAACAAAAGAATCACTTTGACATAGGATCATAGCGTCGATATCCTTTTTGAAATAGAGAGTAGCCTACAAATGCACACTTTACAGCTCGTGGATCGAGTTTATCTTGACCTTGATGATGCACATAACAAATACATTCAAACACTCTAGGCATTAGGAAATATGATTTGTAAAGGTACCTTGCCTTTAAGAACTGTTGAGGGTGACCTGCTTGTTAGGTAGACCGTTGTAAGGACGGCTTCACCCCAAAGGTACTTTGGAGTTGAACTTGCAATCATGAGGGTCTGTGCCACTTCTAGTATATGCCTATGCCTGCTTTTCTGTTTTATTGCACCAGTGGTGAGTAAGCATAAGATGTTTGGTGTACTATTCCATATGATGCCAAATAATTTTGTAGTATGCCCGATGTAAATTCACCTCCATTATCTTATTGAATTATCTTGATCTTTGCCTGAAATTGATTCTCAGCAAACTTATAAAACAATGAAAATATCAAACCAACTTCATCCTTAGTTTTCAATAAGTAAATAATAGTGAAGCGAGAGTAGTCATCTATAAAAGAAACAAAGTATTTATGTCCAGTAACAAGAGAGATTGGGGATGACCCCATAAATTAGAATGTATCAAACTAAATGGGCTTTGAGTTCTTGATATACTCTTTGGAAAAACAGTTCTAACATGTTTCCCTAATTGACATGCTGGCCCAAGATGTTGGTGCCATAGTGTCAAGTCTCTTTCACTCTGTATTGATGTTGTATTTGCAGTTATCCTCTCACGTCTTCCTTCATAGATATACAATCCAACAACTCTTTTACCAACTCCAATGATCTTTTTATCTTTAGTTCCTGAAACACACATTAAGAAGCAAAGAAGTATACAATGTAGTTTAATTTTATAGTTAATGTGCTAATCGATAATAGGTTCATTGAAATGTGCGGGATATAAAGTACGGGATCTAATAAGCCAAGGGTTGTCCGTAATTTTCCTCTCCCTTTACTGGGATGAATGACAATTCTTATGAACTCTCTATAGTCAAACAAGCCATCCATGGAGTTCACCATATGTTCAGATGCACCTGAATCAATCACCCAACATATATGCAATGAGGAATTTAAATCAAACACATTACCATTGGGCCTTGCCTGGTCATGTGAAGTGGTAGCCATAGTCTCAAGAATTCTATGTGAAGGTGTGGAAGATGTGGTCGATGCTTCAGTGATTCGCCCCTTTAGGCACTCCAGTCTTTTTAAGATCATGATGATTGCTTTATTTGTACTTTCATTTCCAATGTCCTAGTTGCCTGTAATCATAGCTTTATTTTTTACATAGTTAGGACGACCAATTAACTTCCAATACTTTTCCTTAGTATGTCTTGGGTTTCCACACTGTGTGTATTTCACAGTTTCTCTTTCATAAGTACTGTTGTCTCCACGTTCTCTGCTTCTGAAGTTGCCTCTTCCTCTCATGGGCGGCCCACATCCTTTTCCAAAGAATGTCGTTTTGTCTAAATTTGGAATTTCAGTTTTTCCAAGTTCCTTCTATACTCTTTCCTAATTAATAAAAAATAAACAGTACCTAGAGCAAGCAACTCTTCACTTGCTAGAATATTGCTCTTCTTGTTTTCATATTCAGGTGATATCCCATGCTGAAGGTCAAATATTTTATGTTTTTCAAATTTGTTAGCTTTCTTTCCCACATTCCTTACGCTGAATCATTGTAAAGTAAGATAGTTCATCCCAGAGACTTCTTAATTCGTTGTAATACTCACTAACAGATTTTTATCCCTGATTACATTTTTGGATCTTCTTAAGGAGTTCATACTCCTTTGCAATATTTTTTTTCGAGAGTATGCCTCTCTCACAACCTTTTAAATTCCGTGGGTTGTTTCAAAGGTATAAAAAAGATCACCCTGCATTAGGCATCATGGAGTTTATCAATCATGCTGCAACCAGAGCATCTTCCCTCTCCCATTGTGGGTAGTAAGGGCTTCCTAATTGTGGTCTAACACAACCACCAGTCAAATATTCAATCTTCTCTTTCACTCTTACTCTAAGTAGAATTGATCTAGACTACTGTAGGCAATTCTTGCCATCTAATTTAATGTTTGTAATGACAAATGAATCATTTCTATGAGTATGCCCTAGCCGATCTGCCTTAGTTCAATCTATGCTTCAATTTTTTTTTGGATCTAACCTGAATAATGGTTTGACTGCATAAGATCTTGAGGAGGGGTTTTATTGGCTGATTTGCTACTCCTTCCTTGATATTTGGTGCAAAATTGCAACCCCATTTCTCTTTTTTCTTCAATCTGTCCACTATGATACCATATTGATTGAAAATCAATAGGTACAATGAGTAAAAGATGACACACAACAAAGGAAAATAGAGAAGAAGGAACTTGGGTGATGCACAACCTCTTATTGGGTGGCGGCTCCTCTTTTTCTTATTTGTTTTCTCTACGAAACCTAATGACAACATTACACTTATATAGTGCTTTCTAACTTAAAGACACTTATACTCTTACTAAGTATTACTTAACATATAGCTGAGTTACATAAAATCTGGTACCCTTCCATTGGATTTGGGTCCTACAACAATTATTTGCTTTGTTGTTTTGTGGACTGCCTGCCTTTTTGTTCCCTTTTCCTATACAAATGAAAAATAAAAGCAGAAGTCCAACTAATGGCTTTTGCATATCAGTTGTTTTTCATGACCAATAAATCTGCTGCTTATGCCTCGTATTGAAAATGTCCATTAAGGTAGAACCTTTATCTATTGATGCTATGGGGATTTCACCATTTTCAGGAGATATGAGGATGATCCCAGCACCAGCCCCTCGTTGGTTTCGTGCCCTATCGAAGTGCATCTTCCACACTTGGTTTTCGAAAGAGTTTGCCAAAATGTGGTTTTGAAATTGGTTTTGCAATATGCCTTCATCAGGCATTTCACTAAGTGTGGGATATGCGTCCTCTAGGGGGAACTCCACCACGTAGTCAGCTAGGGCTTGCCCCTTAATGGAGATCTAATGATGGTATTTCAGGTCATACTCCATTAGAAGGAGTTGCCATTTAAGCAAGGAAAACCTCTTCTGCTTTACATTTCTGTGCATGCGAATGCTTTGGGAGCCTTATTAGCTCAATACGAGGATGACACCCACAAGGAGTATGCCATCTATTATATTTCGAAAACTCTCTTGGCTTACAAAAAGAATTACCAAGCCATGGAAAAGACGTGCTTGGCCCTAGTTTGGGCCTGCCAGAAATTTCGACACTATTTCCTAGATCATGAGATCTGGATAGTGTCCAAGCTTGATCCAATCAAGCATTTGTTCGAAAAACCCATTCCCACTGATAGATTGGTCAAATGGCAACTCCTTCTAATGGAGTATGACCTGAAATACCATCATCAGATCTCCATTAAGGGGCAAGCCCTAGCTGACTACGTGGTTGAGTTCCCCCTAAAGGACGTATATCCCACACTTAATGAAATGCCCGATGAAGGCATATTGCAAAACAAATTTCAAAACCACATTTTGGCAAACTCTTTCGAAAACCAAGTATTGAAGATGCACTTCGATGGGGCACGAAACCAACGAGGGGCTGGTGCCGGGGTCATCCTCGTATCCCCTGAAAAGGGTGAGATCCCCATAGCAATTCGCCTAGATTTCGAATGTTCCAACAATATAGCTGAGTATGAAGCACTCATACAAGGCATAAGGATTTCGAAAACCCTAAGGGCAGCATGCATTAAGGTCTTTGGAGATTCACTCCTCGTTATAAACCAAGTTTTGAAAATTTGGCAAGTTAGAAACGAAAAGCTTCTTCCATATCACGAGTTGGCCACTCGATTGGTTGAGTCCTTCCAATCGTATAGACTCACACACGTAGGAAGAGAGGATAATGGCGTTGCCGATGCCCTCTTATCCTTGGGTTCAGCCCTGAAGGTCGATCCCACTTTGGGAACCCGATCCTTAGAAATATGGCATGCACCCACTCCATCCACACACGATTTGGAAATTTGCCAAAATAATCCAGATTCTGTTGAAAAACCTTGGTTCTATGATATCAAATGTTTTCTAGAAAATGGGGGATTCACTGAGGATGATTTTGAATGTTCGAACAACATAGCTGAGTATGAAGCACTCATACAAGGCTTAAGGATTTCGAAAACTCTAGGGGCATCATGCATCGAGGTCTTTGGAGATTCGCTCCTTGTTATAAACCAAGTTTTGAAAATTTGGCAAGTGCGAAATGAAAAACTTCTTCCATATCACGAGTTGGCCACTCGATTGGTTGAGTCATTCCAATCGTATAGACTCACACACGTAGGAAGAGAGGATAATGGCATTGCCGACGCCCTCTCCTCCTTGGGTTCAGCCCTAAAGGTCGATCCCTCTTTGGGAACCCGATCCTTAGAGATATGGCATGCGCCCACTCCATCCACACACGATTTGGATATTTGTCAAAATAATCCAATTTCTGTTGAAAAACCTTGTTCTATGATATCAAATGTTTTCTAGAAAATGGGGGATTCGCTGAGGACGCCACATCCAAAGATAAGGCATTCATCCGGAAAATTTCTACTCGATACACGATTTTGGGTGGGGTTTTGTATAAAAAGAGTTTTACAGGCATCTTATTAAGATGTGTCGACCTAGAGGAGGATAGGACTGT
Organism: Brasenia schreberi; assembly: GCA_036023115.1. Taxonomy (NCBI): domain Eukaryota; kingdom Viridiplantae; phylum Streptophyta; class Magnoliopsida; order Nymphaeales; family Cabombaceae; genus Brasenia; species Brasenia schreberi. The sequence continues at coordinate 29,543,087 of JAYKKT010000092.1, read as the reverse complement.
TATGCATGAATTCCACGATGGAGAATGTGGAGGTCATGTTAATGCCAACATGATGGCAATGAAAATACTTAGAGCAGGCTATTTTTTGTCCATCCTGAAAAAGGATTGCCACGATCATGTTAGGAAGTGTCATCCATGTCAAGTGCATGGGCATGCCATTCATATTCCATCATCTTCATTGCATTCCGTGGTCAGCCCCTGGCCATTTACCATGTGGGCGTTTGATATTGTAGGCCCGATATTCCCAAAGGCATCGAATGGGCATAGGTTCATTTTAGCAGCCACTGAGTACTTCTCCAAGTGGGTCGAAGCCACCTCCCTGACCAACGTACAGGGGCAAAAAGGTTATAACTCTTAATAGAGTTAGACACATTCGCCAGAATATCCTCTACTTATGTTTCGTATTCTTCTTCTTATATGTACAATGTTGAATCATTTGATTTATAAGATGCTAGGTTGTGTCATATAAACTTTGACTCTATGAAAAGAATAATGAAGTTAAACTTTATCCCTAAGACTATCATAAATATAAAACACAAATATGGTATATGCATACAAGCAAAGCAACCCAGAAAACCTTTTCATATACAACAAACAACAACTAAGCCTTTTCCCATACTAGACGGGGTCGGCTACATGGATTCTTTGTTTCCACAGATTCCTATCGTGTGCCATGTTAGCAGTTAACTCCCTATAAGCTAGATCATTCTTTATTGTTTCTTTCCAACACTTTTGTGGTCGTCCTCTACCTCTTTTAATGCTTTCCAAATTTAGTTTCTCTAACCTTCTTACAGGTTCTTCCTTTGATCTTCTTTCTATATGTCCAAACCATCTTAAACGATGTTCTCTCATTTTATCCTCTATTGGTGCCACTCCTAATTTGTTTCTAATAACCTCATTATGTATACGGTCTTTTCTTGTATGACCACTCATCCATCTCAACATCTTCATTTCTGTCACAGACATCTTTTGTACATGTTGATGATTAACTGCCCAACACTTAGAACCATAAAACATGGCAGGCCTAATTGCTGCTCTATAATATTTACCTTTTAATTTTAATGGTATCTTCTTATCACAAAGAATACCTGATGCTCCTCTCCATTTTAACCAACCAGCATTAATTCTATGTGTAACATCTCCATCAATTCTTCCATCACTTTGAAAAATTGACCCTAGGTATTTAAAACTTTCCTTATGGGGAATGCAATGTGTGCCAATTTTAATTTCTATGTCCTCTGAAGTAGCCAAATGATCAAACTTACATTCCATATATTCTGTCTTTGTTCTACTAAGTCGGAGTTCTTTGCTTTCTAATGTTTCTCTCCATAGTTCCAATTTTCTATTAACTTTTTCCTTAGACTCCTCCACTAATACAATGTCATCTGCAAATAACATACACCAAGGTACTTCATCTTGAATATGTTTTGTTAACTCATCCATCACCATTATAAATAAGTATGGACTTAAAGTTGATCCTTGATGTAACCCAATATTAACTTCAAAGAAGTCTGTCGTTCCTTCATGAGTCCTCACACATGTTTTTGCACCATCATACATGTCTCTTATAAGGTTAATATATGTCAATAGGATACCTCTTTTTTCCAAAGCTCTCCAAACCTTTTCATATAGTTGATAAAAAATTCAAGATTTTGAATTTGGTGAACACTAATATTTGTGAATTCAATAGAATAACAATAATGGATAACAAAAAATATTTTATCACATTTATTGATGATTATAGTACATACTTTTATATTTACATGCTTAAAAGTAAAGATAAAGCTTTAGAAAAGTTTCAAATATTTAAAAATGAAGCACGAACTAAAACATGCAAGGTATTTAAACGATTAAGGCTTGATAGTGGATGAGAGTATACCTCAAACATTTTTCAACAATACTATCAAAACAATGGTATTGTTCATGAGGTTACTGCTCTGTAATCTTTTCATTCTACTAGGATAGTTGAACGGAAGAATATAACCTTGTGTGATATAATTAATATTTTACTTCAAAGTTCTATGAATGACAACTTGTATTTAATATTCTTTAGCATGTTTCATACTTCCAACATGATGAAGTCATTACGTATAATCCACATAAAAATACCATCATCTTGCTTCTTATCAGGAAACATGACAAATATTCGGACATTAAACTTTGGCAAGAATCGGAAGATGAGTCAATTATAGAGAACTTGGCTTGTTATCCTTTTCATATCAAAAGCGTATACAATCACTAAAACCTGTCATGAAATGAAAATCTGGAGCACAGTATGGCAACATGCATAATCTGCTCTATTATGATTATTAATTTCTGAGTATGGTTATTATAAAAACATCAGTATTGTTTCTCTTGTTGCATCAATCATTAAATTGTTTGTGCCTGATATTTTTATGCAGGTTAACTTGCATATATGCATCATGCAAGGTAGAAGAATTTCATGTGTCTGCTGAGGAGCTTGGTAAAGGAATCCAACAAGATCATCAAGTTATCCTAAACAATGAAATGATAGTTTTGCAGGCAAACTGATACTGAATATATCATTTCATGTGTTTTTTTGGCCTCATTGTATGCTCTTCTTCTTATTGAATCTCTTTGATGCTCATCAGAGTTTAGGGTTTGACCTTATTGTGTATACACCCTATCGATCTGTTGATGGTTTTCTAGATGACATGGAGGTAACTTGCCACTTTGTCGCTGAATTTTATTTTGAAGTTATTTCTCCATTTCTTCTATCTTATGAAATGATGAGTCTGAAATAGCCGAATGTATATGTGTTTATCTGCAGCACAACTATGTATAGTTGACAGTATATGTCCTTACCAGCTAGTGTGAAAATTCTGTAATTTTGGTTGAACGAAACATATCAAGGGGCACATTGGCTGACCAAGGCATTTTTCATGTTAGTCTTATGCCATCTCAACACCAGTTTCTCTGACAATCTGATGTCAGACATACTAGAAAATGTCACATGGATGTGAAGAGATCCTGCGATTTCCTTCAAATGATAGTTGCATGCGTAGGGGAAGCCTCAAGTTCTAGTGTATTTCCTGTAAATGATAGTTGCATGCATAGGGGAATCCTCAAACATGTTGACACTATCAACTACCAAAACAGCACTAAGAAATCCACAAAATCATGCTCACACCGACATTGTAAAATGAACCAAAGTTTACTACATAATGTAGGGCTAATATTGTTAGAACTTAGAAGTACACGTTTTAGATAGTGAATATTATTATAATTGACTGTTTCTGTCACATGGTTAGATTTGTCTATGAGTGTTATGGTATTAGTGTAACATTTTTTGTGAAATGCACAACATACCTGGTTTAAATGACTTGCCTTATGGTAATGGTTCCAAAATTCCTGAATATTCTGTTTCTTCTCCATACAAGATTGAGATGGTCCAACACATTAAAAAAGGAACTACTTGTCATCCATATACTGTCCATGTTGAGCATGGTAATTTCTGACACGAGAATGTCAAGTGATAGTTTGAAAACTTCTGTATTTTCTTTCATTAGAAGTTATTTTGATATGATTTCATTGGGAGTCATGTCATTTCAGTCTTGCATGTGTATCAATTATCATATCTGATGATAGAAGGAGCAATATGTAATGGCTTCAACTCGATGAGCTCTAATCTGTTACATATCTATTAGCATAGGATTATCAAGTGCGGTCAATGTTTACAAATAGTCATGCACTCAGTTCATATGTAAAACTCCCTATATGCTTTGAGCATGATTTAACCCTTGATGGAGTGCTATATTATTTAATCTCTTCGTAGATGCTGATCATTTTCTGTTCTTGCTGATGATATTTCCATTTGTCGATGTTCTTGCTGATGATATTTCCATTTGTTGATGTTTTTGCCATGCTTGACTCCTTGAAAAATAGTTGTCCTAAATGTGGCATTGTTTTCAATAGGCTAGCTGGGGTTATCTCTAGTGGGACTCTAGTTGCAAACCTTTGGTTATGATAGTTTGAATCTTTGTAGCTCCACTGTTAGAAGATGTAATATCAATTAGAGTGTTGTTTATGTTTTAGACCGGAAGAAGCCTTATCGCTCTTACTAGTATAGTGACACTGAGTGCTTTCATGTCGAGTTGATGTTTTCATCAAATTACCCACATTATAACCTTCAAGTGAGAGGGATCACGAGATAGTCTAGGACCTTTTCTTAATTATCAGATGTTTTTTATGAGTTCTTTGTTCTTATTTGACTATTTGACTATTTGACTTCTCCTTTTAGTGGTGATGCATAACTCTCCAAATTATTTACAGGGGTTCTTCCAAGTGAAGAATAGTCAGCAGATGTTTAAGGTAATCATCTTTTCATCATGACCACCACCCTTATCCATTATCTCATTAACTGCATCTGCTACCATTATGTGTACGTATGGAATGTGATGCTGTCTAGCTGCCATAATTATTTGGTGGATGATGCTTTTACAGCAGCATTTAGTCATGTTGATACTTTTCCATTCATTAAAGGGAAAAACAATGCTGGGTAGGATGTTGTGTTTTGTTATGCTGGTCATATATGTATACACGCAATGCTTGTTAAAATTTGATGCACTAAAAATTGATGTAAGGAGATCTGTTATAAATTTATGTATGTCTTGAGGATTTCAAAAGTGATATCTTGTTTTATGGGCATAATCTAGGAAATACAATTCACCCTCCAGATAATGATTTAAATATTTTAACTGTTTATCCTAATTTTGAGCGAAAATGAGTTGGATCCATATCAAGATTGAGTTACCTTAAGTCACTGTTAGACAAAATAACTGGTAATGATATTTATTTTGGGCTTCTTTAGCAGTGCTATTTACTTTATCCAACGATCTCACTTTTGACTGGGTATGTGTAATATCCTTTTTCTGTGATTGCTAGGAACTGAGGGATGCTGCGATTTTGGAAATAGACAAAACAATGCTGACAGATGCACCCCTCTTGTTCCCACCTGGGCAGGTGGGTGGTATGAGTTTTTGTATTTTCAGTTTTGTTTGTTTGGACGCATTGCTAACTAGTCCCTGTTTAGAGTGGATTTTCTTCATAAACAAATAAATGCGAAGTAGTGTCAGGCGTGTTATAGTTGATAATGTAAATGTGGCATCAAGTACGTTATTTGTTTCTAGTTTCCAGCTGAGTTATTCTTTTTCCAGTTGTCACTTGCTGCTTTGCGTAGATCAAACAACACTCTCAATGTTCTGGATTTTGACAGGTTATAAGCTTATCTAGTTAATTTAAAATGAGAATTCATTATAATCTTCCTGCTTTAGTGGTCTTGATTGGAGTGTAAAGCTTTGCTCTACTTGGTCAAACTTTCTGCAGATATTTGCACAATATTTGCACTCAACGACATGAACATGCTGTTTATGAGATGGAAGACTCTATTTGTGTGATTGAATCATTGGTAAGATACCATTGTAAAAATCAAGGGCTTTTGTTGTCTGAACATCACAAGTAGAAGTTGCTAGTAAGTTTCTTTTGTCTGCATATTGTGTTTGTCCATCCACTGAATCATTAGTAAGATACTATTCTATGGAACTGTTGAGTAAATCCTGATTATATTTCTAGGGTTATATTCATTGAATCAAGTCTTTCTGGGAAGGTGATTGTAGACTTCTTGGACTCATTTTAGTTGGTTTTCTTTTGGTATCAAACTTATTTCCAAAACAGAGACACTAATCTGACACTCATGTTGGTTGGTGCAGAAGAACAATGTTTATAGCCTCTATATCGTCGTCAAACCAGATGCATCCTGAAATTGTATGTTTTGCAGGTGAATGAAGCAAAGATCCCTGCAGCAAAGGATATGAGACATATCGATAGGAAACTCAAATGTTGCTGGAATCCTAGCTTGCAAGAAGAGTAAGAGACTGTAACCCTTGGTTTTCCCGTTCTTGCCTCATAATCATGAAATGTGGAAAGATCGGTTTACATATCTTCTCCTGTTTTCGTTTCCAAAACCAAGGCACTAAGGAATGCTACATCAAGTCTAAGTTGCCATTGAGCTTGATATTCTGTTCTGTCTGCATCACATAAATCAATTGACTTTTAGCTTATTCACTAAATCTTGGCTACCTGAATGAACTACAGTTATGATTCTATTATCCAGGAGTGAGGCATTTGGTTTTTCTTTTGGGGCTTTAATTTCGAGTCATTGGATTGGATAATCTCTGCACTTCTTGCATGAGCAGTTCTCTTGGTGAATATAAGGTCACTTTTGATCTGCATCTTGATTTTGTGTGTTTGTCCTGCAGGAGCAGAAAACGAGAAAAGAAGTTGAAACACAAGTCCAAACGAACATTAACTGAAATGCAAGGAGCACCACAGATGTACGTTCCTTTGTGTATTCATGTTGAATGACCCTTTACTTGAACATTTTCCAACGACCATCTGATTGGGAATTTAGGTGAGGGAGCAAGTTTTTGTTGTTGTCAAGCAACTTGATACACGTCAGACTCAGTTTATGCCCAAAAATAGCCTTTCTATATCCCAGCAGCAGCTGCATATATTGAAGATAAAAACAATCTTGTCCTGCTGATATATTGCTGAGAGAAGGATTCTGCATACCGGCGACCGTGTTTGCAATTCTGTTATGACTTGTGCAAGGCGTTGGACGGTTGGAGGATACAGAACATCGAATTTGTTTCAAAATTTATGCCATTGGAATGAACTGATGTATGCGTAGACTTGCATCTTTAAGATAATGCAATGCTTTATAGCCTGTTTGAGTGCATGGGGTTTTGTCACTTTGCATTACATTTACTCCAAATCGAGTGTGTTCGCTCCACTATTTTCAGCCGCTCTCAACCATGATTGCGTCCGTGGTGCAGTCCTGCTGTGAAACCCACTGTTCTATCTAATTAATGATGTTTCTTTATCCCTTTTCTTATTGAATAGCTTGGTGTTGCCATGTTTTCCCATTGACTGCGAACCATTTACATCTTCAAGTCACGGCTTAACAGGGAGACATTGGCCCATGGAGATTATTCTTGTATATCGTGTTAATATTATTATCTTTAATATAAGTAGGATCTTTGACGTTTGAGATATCAAAGCATATAATATGTGAATTTTAGAAAAATCTGCACTCTATATTCTCATTTCAAATAAATAAATCTTGAATGCAGTTGCTACGCAAGAAGTTCCTCATATAAAGAAGTGGATATCCTTCCTATAAGCCGCATACTATATCAATATGGAAATAAAGAGGTGCAATGGCTATAAATATTTTTCATTCTTATTAGTTAGCCAAGGTTTGCTTCTACAAGGTCGTGTTGTTCTCTAGTTGCACCGACCTTTCTCTTCTTCACCTCAAGTTTGGTTTGGTTCCCAACTGCGTCAGGCGTCAGGTATCTCCCCAACGGTGAACTTGACGCCGTCATAAATCCACACTGAAACGGCTGCCTCCCCTTCTAAATCGATCGTGATATTATATAGAGGATAGTGGGGATATATAGGTCAATATGTTCCGTGGTGATGACATGTATCCATTAGAGCAGAGTCTTCAGCTGATCACAACAAAGTAATAATGGATTAAGAAATCGATCTGCAAAACGATGGGAAAGAAGCAAGTTTTCAATTAGATGTGATCCTCTAAGAAGCTTTAGTCCGAGTATAGCTGTTGGAAATCAAGGTTAAAGTTGCATTAGAGTATTAACACAAAGAAGAGAGTGTACAATCTGAGCATGGATCGAGGAGGATGCATTGGGTTGCAGCTAGCACTGTCTGTCAAATTGTTGATTCCAAACCAGAAGAGATCCATTGCATTAGGCTGGCCAGTAAATGCTTTAATAGCCCGCATCCTTTGAACTTGATTTTGATTTCTTGAAACGAACATCTTCACCATCTCATCAAAATTGTGCAATATGATGCGTCTGATGAACTAAAATTTGGCGGGTACAGCTTCTGCTCTTCATCTTCTGTGGGAGGATTTGGGGACGAACCAGATTTAGCACCCTGAATTTTATGAGGATGAAAATTTATAGGGAACTTGGTAACTCTTCATTGTTCACGTAATGTCAGCAACAACAATGTCACTCCAAAGATGTCTTCCTTGTGAATTTTGAAGGGGCCTGGTGGACCAGGCTTATGAGAAGCAAAAAGAATGATGTTAGCAACCAACAGTTAAATACTATGGCCCGACCCCTTGTAAATTTGTATTTTATCATGGCCTGCTTGGAAGATGAAATGGCAGTTTCTCCAGAAGCTGATCATATGTTTCATCATCAGCCGAACCAAGTTTGCTGTTACAAGGTCTAATTGCTGCTCTATAATATTTACCTTTTAACTTTAATGGTATCTTCTTATCACAAAGAATATATGATGTTCCTTTCCATTTTAACCAACCAACATTAATTCTATGCGTAACATCTCCATCAATTCTTTCATCACTCTCAAAAATTGACCATAGGTATTTAAAACTTTCCTTTTGGTAGATGCAATGTATGCCAATTTTAATTTGTATGTCCTCTGAAGTAACCAATAGATCAAACTTACATTTTATATATTATGTCTTTGTTCTACTAAGTCGGAATGAGAGTGATTTCTCATAAGCACAGGTTTCCTGTGTTCTTGTACATGGATATATGGAACTTCTAAAGATTGCTTTGTTTTTCGATCGATATTACGTCCATCATTTCGTTAATAATATTTAGTTATCTTGGCTTTCCTTGAATGTCTATGTACACCTCTCAGCACATTCACTTTTATACAAACATCTCATGCAGATGCTTACAATTGATTGCTCTACCCAATGCAATAGAGCATTCTCAGTTTTATCACACAAAACACCTAATGTACATTTTGTTTTAATGAAAATATTAGATTGCATTTCATATATTTGTTTTATGCATTAAAGTACTTCATCTTGAACACATAACAACCAAACTAATGTTACAATGAAGTGTCTGAAGTATGGTATGCACACCCGGGGTATCAAACTCAAGACCCGCAACTTGTTGGTTGACTTTGCCAAATGAGTTGTCACTATGAGTGCAAGTAGAAAGAAATGTTCCTATCGTTGAGATTTAGTGTGACATGACATTAACTTCAATTCATTATGAGTGTAAACATAAGTTGTTTTTTCATCATAGAACACCTATGCACATTTACACCATCCGAATTACATGGTTTCACGTTTCACAAGTTAAAAGCAACACTCAACTGTAAAACAGTTTCAACAAAGAGAAGTGCCACCATCTTGAGAGGACACGCTTCATCAATAGAATAGAGCCTCATTAGCAGTTGCAGAGCGACAATTGGCGAAAAGGCAACAAAACGACGAGAGGGAAAAGAGACTCCATGCGTGCCGTGCACTGAGAGAGAGAGAGAGAAGTTTCTCCGTAGTTCCTTTTTTATCTGGCAAGGAAAGATGGAGGAGCAAGGTTTGCTTGAAGAGAGCCTCATGGGGAGGGACCAAGAAAGAGGAATAGTGGGGTTTGAGTTTGATGGTGATGGAGGCAAAGAAGCAAGGAATGGTGGCATTGCCAATGGTGGTTGTGAACATAGCGCAGTATCTTGTGCAGGTTCTACCTTTGATGGTGGTAGGACATCTGGGTGAGATTCCTTTGTCTAGCGGTGCCATTGCTTCCTCCCTTGCTACTGTCACGAGCTTCAGTGTCCTTGTATGAACACTCTCTCTCTCTCTCTCTCTCTCTCCCTCTCTCTCTCTCTCTCTCTCTCGCGCGCGCGCGAGCGCGCTCTTGATTACCATTCGTAAGCAGTTGTGTTTGATACAGTACAACATAATCCACTTGCAGCAGAATTCATATATCGTATACTACGGTTTTGTCTATGATTACTGATGCTTAGGATGCACCACTCATCTGAAACAGATTGGAATGGCGAGTGCTTTAGAAACACTATGCGGTCAGGCTTACGGGGTACAGCAATACGAAAAACTTGGAATCTACAGATACAGAGCAATGATCACTTTGTTGACAGCTTGCATCCCTATGTCTCTTGCGTTGGTTTACATGGAAAAACTAGTCTCTTTCACTGGGCAAGATCCCTTGACAGCACAAGAGGCAGGCTATGCTCTTTACTTGATCCCGGGACTATTCGCTGGCGCCCTCCTTCAGCCACTTTTGAAATTATTTCAGTCACAGAGCCTAGTACTACCGATGCTGTATAGCACATTGGCCAGTCTTTGCTTCCACATTCCTTCCTGCTGGTTCTTTATCTTTAAATGTGCATTAGGACACATTGGAGGCTCCATATCTGTTAGTCTTTCCTACTGTCTCAGTGTAGCTATCTTGATACTTTGTCTGAAGTCCTTACCCACCTCTAAGCATACATTGGTTCCATTATCAAAGAGGCATTTAGTGGACTATGGGGTTTCCTCAAGCTTGCCTTCCCTTCAGCAGTAATGATATGGTAACTTATGCTCCCTTGTTTTCAATAATAGTTTGAAATCATTGATTGGGACTTCTTTATTTGATCTTTCATGGTTGAATTCCTCTCCTTTGACATAGTTTGGAGTATTGGTCATTTGAACTGCTGATATTGCTCTGTGGACTATTGCCGAGTCCGCAGCTTGAAACTTCAGTACTTTCAATCTGGTATAGCTTCATCCCTTGAATACTTTTGAGATGATCGTGTGGAATGTGCTCGTCTCTTTTGACATGACGTCATCTTTACTTAAACTGTTATCCTGAGGCATTTCATAGAGAGCATTACAAATTTAGATAGATTTGATTTACCATGATCTTCAAACTTGAAAAGAGGTCTAGGAAATGATGCTGAGTTGGTGCATCTGATTGGGGTGGGTGGGTTGGGCTTTGGCCTCCCTTTGTAACCAAAAAAAGAAACAAAAGAACACTGGTCTTTTGAGTTTTCTAATCTCTCTTTTCATGAACAGTCTTACCACTTTATGTTTGCTGTATTGCATGCCATCGGGCTGGCACCTTCCGTAAGGTGGGTTTTTTGGTCTTACCCTTTGGTATTATCTAAATCATTTTCTAATGATATAGACTGAAAACTTACTTGACGTTGCAGCACACGGAGTATCTAATGATCTAGGCTCTGGGCATCCAAGAGAAGCTCACCTAGCAGTGCTTGTAGGGATAATGCTCGCTATTTTAGATGCTGCAGTTATAAGCACATCTCTTCTTTGTGGACGCCACATTTAGCCCGTGCATACAGCAACGAAAAGGAAGTCACCATGTATGTTGTGAAGATGGTGCCTCTGCTTTCTCCATCAGCTTGCATGGATGCTCTGCAGGCTGTGGTTTCAGGTTTGAAATATTCAATCTTTTGGATGAGAGATTGTTACATGGTTTAGCATAAAGATACAGGTGTATACTATTGTCAATTTTGTCTTAAAATTATTCTGGAACTAATAAAAGTTTACCCTTTCTGTGATTCACTCTCTCCCTACCATATTATTCATGCTGTGGGAATCCCAACATATTTTTCAAGTATAATTCCTCTTACCACTATACGAGCACTTTTGGAGTTCAAGCAAACTTCTACCACAACCTCTCCCACTGTCACAGCCCTCTCCTCCAGAACTCCGAGCTTCAGAAACCTGTCCGAACTTGTCACTTGTTTTTCTGCATTGTTAATGGTCATAGAATTGATAAACTTCGTGCAGGTCTTCTTTATAACCCTGCCTTGATTCTTGATCACGCTGATATTGAGTAAACAGAAGGCATCAGTAGACATGACATTTTGATACATTATTATAGGTTAAGAAAGTTACATAGTCTTGAATTCCAAAGACTTCAACATTTTAGATGATAGGTTCCATTTCATGGCCAGACACCAAAAAAGTTGCGGAGACAAGTATCTTTGACAGTTCAACTCTCTCTCTCTGTTTGTGTTGTATAGATAGATAGAGAGAGAGAGATTGTGCATATTTGCTTCTGCTTCATGCTTTTCCTTTTTCAGGTGTTGCAAGAGGATGCGGGTGGCAGCACCTTGGGACATATGTCAACCTGGGTGCGTTTTATCTGGTTGGTGTTCCAACTGCAGCTGCTTTTAGCATTTGCATTCCGTTTGGGTGCCAGAGGACTATGGCTTGGTATACTTTGTGGGTCTATGTTGCAAACTGTTCTCCTGTCCCTCATCACATGGTTTACAGATTGGGAAGTTGAAGTAGATAACATCTGTGTGTGTATGTGTGTTGACAATGCAATTTGTTTGATGTTAGAATATTTAGAAGAAATGGAACTTTATTCAAAATCTGGGAATATAAGTGCTTATAAACTGCATTCAGAAATGGGTTGCTAATTGTTTTCTGCAGGTGATCAAGGCAAGACAGGGTGATTGAGAAGCCTATATGCCAATTTGATTAAATTTCAGCTTGATGCAGATCACCAAACCTTAGTTTCCAGATTTTGTAAAAGATTAGTTCGAGAAGATTGATGTCCAACACGCATGCATGCACACATTCATATGTATATAAGCGAGATTCTGGCTATGCTCTCCTACTGCTATTGCTTTGTTGGCATTTTTCTGAGAGGGGCCTCCTCACGTCTTATATTAAGAAGCACATATGATCTCTCACGTTTAGAGGGCAAATTGCTGCATAAACTCAGCCTAGGGATGCTTACAAATTCAAAATGTATCCAATATAACTGCATAACAACTGGTCTACCTTGGAAAGACCATTCCATGACAATAAGTATCTGTGACAAGGACCAAATCTCATTCACTTATTCAATAACTCATCCCTTAAAATTGTTCTACCGACATATACTTTTGCAGAAGCAAGCAATAGTGGACCATACAAAACCCCAATGGCATCTGAAGTCATTATACTGATAACTCAATTTGAGAAATCAGAATACTTTTTGTGCCCGCATGCAACCTCTTCCCATCAGAATCTTGGTTCCTGTAATATTTAGGTGTACATGCTTCTCACCTACCCCTTTTATCACACCAATGTCACACCCCTTGTCCATTGATTTCATCAGATACGCCTAATGCAAAGCCAAGCCATTGTTCTGACCGTGCACAAACTGGGTTGCTTCCTAGTATCACACCCACGTGTGCTACCTGAATTCACACCCTTGTGACTTAGGCTACGGACATACATCACCTCGCTTCACCAAAACCTCGCTCCATATTCACTTTCATAAACCACCAACACCAATTGCTCATGACGGATACAAGTTTCTGTAGGTAACACTAACAAAAGATTTTGGGACCACTGATCCGACGATCTCAATAAATGATCTCACCAAACAATCCATTCCAAACCGAAATCAAAACCAAGCCTTTTTCCAACACTACATAGTCTTGAAGCTTGATCTTGTGCCATATTAGCATTTAACTCAAAAGATGCAATATCACCTTTTGATCTCACCGACCATTACTGAAAGGAAACCAAACGGAAGGTAAAATAAGTACTCTGCATGCCTATGATCCGCATGCTCCAAATCAAGCTCAATCCTTCAACTCTCCCTCTACTGCACAGCAACTCGTTGTTTACTCTTGAAATGAAAAAAAGGGACAAAACAAAGACCATAAACTGCATCGAGTCATCAAATACAGCAACATCACCAAAATGAATGCTGCTACTCAGAGAGACAAAGATAAGAGAGGAACGCTTGGAACTACTGGCTTCTAGTCCTACATGTATACATAATTTTGCATTACCTCATAAAAGTTGGTGAGTGGGAAAAGAAACTCAGTCAATGTTCCGTAAATTCACCAAAGCTAGGTGGTTACATGTAAATCTTAAGGAACTGTAAGGAGAACCAACTGTTGAAGATATGAGTTTAGAGTCAGTTTTAGTACATATAATGTCTTAGGACAGTAAAATTGATGTTTAGAGTATTATTGTAATTGTCCGAAGTTGTAAGGGCATTTTAGTAATTTTCTATACCAGGGGTATTTTGGTCCTTTTATGTTTTACACATTTTACAACTCCTTATATAAGGGCTGATAGGTTGTAATTAGTGTAGAGAGTCTGAGATTAAGAAAAAGAGAGAGATAGGGGGGGCGACCTCTATTGGAGGTCCGTCCCCTCCTTTAAATCTTCATTGTTTACTCCTCATATTTTGTCAATAATATTGTTCATATTTGATTATCCGCTGCATCTACTGTGAATTTCATCATGGTATCAGAGCTAGATCGAGGGTTTTAAAGAAAATCATGTTGAAAGAGCAGCCGCTAAGAAGACTCAGAATCTGGAGACCACATTCTTGGTGCGTTCCTGTGCCAGCCATTTTGTTATGGATAATATTCATCGCTACCTTGTAGTCGGTAGATCTTGCTTTGGCTAGTAAGTAATCGTGCTGCTAGGGTTCTTAAGTAACAGACAAAATGTTGCACCTGGATTTCTTGGGTGGTTAATGTTGTTTTTAGCAAAGGGTACTTGTGAAAGGGCATCTGATGTTGCGTATAAAGAGATTCAACATGATCACTAAGCCGGTTGTGCTTACCTATCTCTACTTGCTGATCTACTTATTGTTGTCATCTGGAGTTATTCTGTATAACAATTGCTTTCATCCAAATGCTTAAAGCTGTCATGCCAGTTGCAATTTTTTGTAATGGCTGTTATATGTGGCACTGACTACATGAGGTGTGACGTATTCTGGAATATGGTCCTCGTCAACATTGGAGTTGTTATTTCATCATATGGGGAGATTCATTTTAATATAGTTGTAACAGTTTACCATGTCACGGGCATATTTGCAGAAGCCCTTAGGCTGGTCCTAATTCAAGTCCTCCTCCAAAGGCGGGGCTTTGACACTATCTCATAGAATACAATAATAGTCTCGTGTACAGACTATGGGAGATTTGATAAATCATTGGATTTGTTCTTGAAAAATGTGGCATAGAGTATGTGTCTGATTTGGTAGAGAAGAAGCATGCCCACAGTCATGGTATACATGATCACAAGGATCATGGGGATATTTCTCATCACGTGCATGATCATGCTTTTGTGAAAGATTCAGAGAAAATGATCAAAGAATGTCTCCAGGTCAATACATATTATCTGTGAGGATGAAGATAAAAAGAAAAGTTCCCAAGGAGGAAGAAGAAGATGACAAAGAGGGAAAGTAATTGGTTACCAAAATGATGATGCTGTTCCAGATTTTTTCAAAAGAAAGGATACACAAAATCCTGGAAAAGAAGATTTGAATCTTTTAAAAAAGGGTAAGTTTATTTCTTTTGAATTTCAAATTCCGGAAATGGCAATTACAGATTATATTTCCTGATTTTGTGGAAAGTAAAACAAAAAGATAGTTATGGAAACTTAATTTCCTGATTTGGTGGAAAGGATAAGATAAAAAGGGAAGGATTATCCCATGTTTTTAGGAAAGAAAATAATCAACTTCTGCCCATTATCTGGATAAAGAAAGTTGTTAGAGAAAAAAAAAGAATAGAAAATATAGTCTATTCCAAGTGGCAAGCGTGGAGTGACAGTGGAACATGAGCAGGCTACTACAAATGAACTTGCCATAACTGTTGGTGGAGTTATGGTGCCCATACAAGAAAAAGATGAAGTTGAAAAGAAGACCATCAATTCAATTACCTAGTGGAATGTTTAATGGAGAAAGCGTCGTTTATATTAAAACTGATGGTGCTCACAGTTGGACGTGCATGGACCTTTATGTGTTTGCAACACCATACAGGGTACCATGGGACTATTACTTTACCTCCAACGATCATAAGTTGGAGATCAGTCATGGGATGAGCCTGCATAACTTGAATATGTGAAGAAGAACGGTATATAAGTATTTCTTATGCCGTTAGGGATGCTTGGCACTCTTCTATCCTTATTAGATGTCTTGCCGTTATTTTCAAACTCTGGGTGGGACCAGAATGCAAACTTAGAGTTCCTGAAAAGGCAGTGGAAGCAAAAATGATGGCAAAGATTGGGCCGAAGTTCAATCGAAAAAAATAAAAAAATAAAAAAATAGGAACAAATTGAAGAAAGTAAAAGTAAATCTTGCCATTTGTAAATATTTATCGAGTCAAAGTGGCTTTAAATTTGACGATTTCATTAGAAGCTTTAGAAATGCAAGCCACTGGAAACACTACAAAGAATTGTGCGAGATCTTTGGAGATTTCATTCCTATTGCCAAGAACGGGGTTATGCTGGAACCTGAGTCAATATATGCTGTAGTAGAGGAGCATGCTACCGCTAATGAACCTGCAATGGATCTTGGTGATGATGAGATCCTATGTAGTCTACCACCAAGTGAGGCTGCACCTTCTAGGTCATGCCACAAGATAATGAGCAAGAAGCGTAAAGCTGATGCATTGATGGCAAAGGGGTTCAGTGATTGGAGTGATGCAAATTCGGACGTTAACAGATTCGTCCAGAAGTGGTGTCATGGACAAATGTAGCAGTATATTGTCGGACGGACTCAAGGTGGGAACTATAGATGATGATATATATGGAAACATTGGATTTATTTGAGAATGAAAGGCTACCAGTACTATTCATACATTGTAAACCTGAAATGAGGCTCAGATGGCTAAAACACAGACTAAACATGCAAACAGGAGAAGATGAAATGCAGACCAACTGTTTGATGAAACGTTTAAAAAGAAGTGATGATTAACCTGCGCAACAAGTGTTCAATGAAATGTTCAAGAGATGTTTACCTATACTTGAAGTGTTCGATGAAAAGTTTAAGAAGGGATTATTAAACATGCACATCAAGTGTTTGAGAAAATGTTTAAGAGGGTAGCAGATTCAAAAAAAGATTACAGAAGATATAAAGTAGTACACGATGATTGTCTTTATTGGAAAAACAGCAGAATTGAAAATAGAAGGAAAGATAGAATACAAGAAAATCAGTCTTTTTCACTACATATGCATGACAAATCAAATCATTGAAAAGGCCAGAGAAATTTGTTGATATAGAAATTGGCAGTATCACCGAGAATTATGAAAGTTAAGACTTTGGGTTGCTGAAGTAAACAGTCAGGAGGACTGAAAAAGTGATTGGTGTCACCATGTGAAGGGACGCAGATCGACTAGTATGAGCAGATGTCTGTATTCTGCTATTTGAGTGGTAGAGAGAGGACACCCAACCAACACACCGGCTGCAGCTACTATGTGAAGGCGTGCAGAAAAAGCCATGTGAAGTGTGTATGGTGGAGTAATACCTCTTATCACAAAAGATCAACTTTCTCAAGAATAGAAGAAACATGACTTTTAAGTGTAGTTGCCGAATCACTTTAGGGAGAAGAAGAAAGAGAGAGGGAGCAACTGACACCTATAGAAGGGTCGGGTGTTACCCATATGTTCTTAATTGTTCAAGTTGTTTTACAGAAGCCTCGAATAAATTACTAGTGCACGTGTGATGAAGAAAGTCATGATGATGATCAGCTAGGAAGGCTGAGTTGATGTTGCAGCCAGAGATGCTGCTTGAGATGATCAGCCAAAAAGACTGAGTTTATATTGCAGCCAGAGATGCTGCTTGCCAAGAAGGCTGAGTTGAAGATATTGCAGCCAGAGATGCTGCTTGAGATGATCAACCAAAAAGACTGAGTTTATATTGCAGCCAGAGATGCTGCTTGCCAAGAAGGTTGAGTTGAAGATATTGCAGTCAAAGAAGCTGTTGAAGATTAAACCAGTGATCAAGAATGTTGCAGACAGATAAAGATTTTTGACAAGTTTGAAGTTCGAAGTATCTCACTCCAAACTTGAGGGGGGGTGTTGAAGATATGAGTTTAGAGTCAGTTTTAGTACATATAATGTCTTAGGACAGTAAAATTGATGTTTAGAGTATTATTGTAATTGTCCGAAGTTGTAAGGGTATTTTAGTAATTTTCTATACTAAGAGTATTTTGGTCATTTTACGTTTTACACGTTTTACAACTCCTTATATAAGGGCTTATTGGTTGTAATTAGTGTAGAGAGTCTAAGATTAAGAAAAAGAGAGAGATAGGGGGGGCGGCCTCCATTGGAGGTCCACCCCCTCCTTCAAATCTCCATTGTTTACTCCTCATATTTTGTCAATAATATTGTTCATATTTGATTATCCGCTGCAGCTACTGCAAATTTCATCACCAACACCCATATTAATTTACTCAACACTCCATTATTCATTTCTTAAGATTGTTTTACATATAGTTTTGCACAAGGTAACCCATAGTACTATCCTGACATTCTAATGGCAGCTGAAGATCATTACGTTGACAACTCAACTCTTGAAATCAGAATCCCATCTGTGTCGGCATACAGCCACTCTCCATCACAAATCCTGGTTCCTGCAATATTTACAGGCACATGCTTCTCACCAACCCCTCTCCTGCTAGCTTTCATCGGATGAGAAGCAAGAGCTCTCACACCAATATCGCATCCATTGATTTCATCCACATCCCTGATGCAGCCGTTAACAAGTATACCAGCCCACCCATTGTTCTGGGCATGGACAACTGGGTTGCCTCCTAGTATAGCACATCTCATGCTCCCGCCACCATCGATGACTAAAACTCGGCCATTGCCCTTCTCTTCAAGGAAGTCCCGGATTAGTGAATTGTCCTCGAAAACTTTGAGTGTCACTACCGGGCCGGCAAAAGCTTGACGTCTGCCATATATTTGGAAGATGGGATGAAGTGCACGCAGCTCACCGGTCACAATCAGCTGTGAATTTGTGTCACAAAGTTCAGCTGTTGTCAGTGCAGCCATCAGATAGAACACCTAGAAAACCAATTCAGTTAACTGTCAGTATCGAGAAAGAAATATAAATCGTTCTAAATACCATTTAGAAAAGGAATGGTTTGTTTTGCAATAAGCACAAGCGCAACAGATACATGCTACCATGGAACCTCCAATGGATTTGGAATTCCTGGGAATGCAACTCTGAATAAATAAAAAACTAGGAAAGATGTGCCAAGGTATACGTTTCTTCAATCTTCTAATTTAGCTTTTCTTCAGCAGGAAAGATGTGCCAAGGGAAAGATGTCAATAGATGATGAACTAGTTGATTCGTCACTAACTGCTGATGACAGCCTGTTTACTGAAACTGATTCACACTGGATGACAGTCTGTCCTCACAGAAACAGGAAGACAGTATGCTGAACTGAAATGTTCTTATTATCTCGCATAAACCATGCCAAAGGCATGGCCTTATAATACAAGAAATGCTCTCTATATAAGCTGTTGGTTTTTCACCCAAATCTTCATTTAAAGAACGTGAAAATACATTAAAGAAGAAAAAGAAGGAGGAATGGGAGCAGTCTTGGCTGCAGCCCCCTTCACTATTTCTCTCTCTTCTCTCCTTGATTGTTTTACATGATAAGATTAGGGCTGTTAAAAGAATGGATGTATATTAAAGGGCTAATCTATCCCTATACTAAAGAAAATGTCTTATGGCTCCTATTGGACTAATCTATCCAATAGTGTAACTTCTCCAAATCTTTCAGATCAAAAATATGATGCAACTGCTCCTTTAGTGAGTCGATTCTCTCTACATCGTCTCCTGTAATAATAATATCATCAACATAAACAACCAATAGGATAGTTTTCTCACCTTGCTTTATGAATAGAGTGTGATCACTAACATTCCTTTTGAATCCCAAGTTAAGTACTCCATCACTAAATTTGTCGAACCGGGCTCTTGGTGATATCTTCAGTCCATAAATAGATTTCCTAAATTTATTTACCTTCTGTGAACCCACATTCTCATTATATCCAAGAGGGAGGAAGTCCATGTAAATGTCTTCCGATAGATCTCCTTAGAGAAAGGAGTCTTTTATGTCGAGTTGCCATAATTCCCACTTCTTATTCACAGCTATACTAAGAAGCACCTTGATGGTATTCATTTTTGCTGCATGAGCAAATGTCTCCATATAGTCAATACCATAAGATTGATTGTATCCCTTTGCCACCAATGTTGCTTTATACCGCTTGATTATTTCATCAGTTTGAATTTTATAGTATAAACCCATTTACAACCCACTGTCTTCCTACCTGATGGAAAGTCTATGAGTATCTAGGTATGATTCTTCTCTAATGTTGTAATTTCATCTTCCATTGCTTGGCTTCTTCAAAATGTTTTTGAATGGACACCTTTTCTGCATTCATCATAAACAACTGATATTCTTTTGGAAGGTTAGTATATGATATCATTTGGTTAACATTATACTTTGTTGCTCCATGCTTTTCTTTTCGTAAGACAATGGATAAATCATCTAAAATATCAAAAGGAGGAATTAAAGGAGTTACCTGAAGAGTTTGTGGAACTGATTCAAGTTGAAGATTATAATCAAGGGTAGAACTTGTATCAAGCATGATAACCTTCATGTCTCCTCTTGAATAAGTCTTCCAGTTCTTGTCTTCTTAAAGTGTCAATTTCTACTCTTCATTTTGAATCACTTGATAACCTCCTACAGGTAAGATGGGTAGTACTATTGAAAGAAGAACATTTTATGAGTTGTTGCCATTCCCATCATAGAATGAAATCTCTTCCTTAAAGGTTATGTTCATTGTAACATAACTCATTTTCTTCATAGGATCATAACATTTATAGACCTTTTGGGTAGATGAGTATCCAAAAAAGATGCATTTCACATAATGACATCTAGTTTATCTCTTGCATTGTTGTATACATGAACAAAACAAGTACACCCGAATGCTCTTAAGAGAACATGAAATTATTTTTGATTTTGACATAGTGAATGAAAAGGTGAGTCTCCGTTAGTAATTCTAGGCATACGTTTTATAAGATATACTATAGTGAGGACCACTTCTCCCCAATAGTGCTTGGGAACATTATACCCATTAACAAAGTCTTAACAACTTTCAATATATGACGCTTTTTCATTTATGAGACACCATTTTGCTAAGGAGTGTTTCGGCATAATGTTTGGTGTAGGATGCCAAGTTTCAAAAAGAATACATACAAGGAATAACACATAAATTCACCTCCATTATCAGTATGGACAACTATGTTGCATGGATACGGGTACGGTACCGGTACCCGGTACGGGTACGGGTACGCGGTACGCAATTTTCTAAAAAATTAAGGTACGGGTACGCCAATATTAAAAAAATTAAAAAAATTAAAAAAATTATATATATATATATATATATCTAAAATATATATAGAGAGAGCATTATATATTTTAAAGAGCATTCTAGTGTTTGTGAATAATTTTATTTTAACTATGACTATGAGAATGCCATTTATATTCTTCTTTAAAGTAAGAACAATTAAACAACAAACACATACCGGAAGTCGTCAATTGAATTTGCAAGGAAAGATCTGAAACCAGCATAAAAGGTGATCTCCATCATTGGGGTTGCAGTGCTTCCCATAAGAGAATCAAGAGTTCCTCCTAAAGAAGCATCATTTCAAGAATATCATAATTCAGAATAATGAAGTCAACAACATATAAGCAAGACCAACATATGCAAAAAGAATTAATGAAGAGATAGATAGACCTTTGTCAATCACAGCATGTCAACATCAAATGAAGCAGATTTAAAGCTATTCATATCTTGCACATCCATCTTAATATCTGAACGATTTTCATGAAGTTAATTCAAAATCAATGAAAAAGGTGTAATAAAATGAAAGTGATTATGATATGGCATACCTGTTTTAAACTCGTACTTCGCAGTGCAATCTTCCTACATATTACATAAACTCACAACAAACTCGTATTAAATAGTTCATGAACAAACAAGCAAACACAAGATACAATCATACAATGAATTATGAAACAATATCATTCCAATTTCGAAATGTGCTGCCAAAATAACAGTGCAGACTCCCATATCACAGCAACCACAGTAGAAACAATGCACACACAGTGAGTAAAGATGCACACCCTAATGTCACAAACATGAAACATGTCGGCATGCCTTCAAATAAATGTTTCAATACGAAATGAGCCCCATTTCCACCTGAATATATCACAGTAGAAACAATGCACACACAGTGAGTAAAGATGCACACACACATAACAGGATTGCTGCACAGTGCACACATATAACCAATGTAGCGTGCACACACAGTGAATAAAAGTGGCATACACATAAACCACTTTGTTGAAGGCTTCAATTCAATGTTTCAATACGAAATGAGCCCCATCCCCATTTCCACCTGAATATATAACACACCACCCAATATCTTTGAACCCAATTTTAAGGAAGAAGTGAAGCAAGTGACCTCCTTTTGACAAGGGATCACATCAAATAGCACGAATTTGTGGAAAAACCGAGTAAGAACAGACAACAAACAAATGAGAAGGAACAAAAAGATAGGGTATGCAGCATATATCCTATTTGACCAATAAATAAAATAACGTAGAGAGGATATTGTCAAGATGGAAAATCCCAGTGGAGACTAAGAATGTGCCATTTGGTCCTGGCTTCACACCAGGGGGAGGAGGATAGATGGTGTTTGAGGGGTTCCTTGAGAAGGAGCTCTTGTTCTTTATGGCCATCTTACTGTCTTCTTTATGAAACCCCAACAACTAGTTGATTGCTACTACTCTTCGTTGATTCAGTAGTCACTCCTACCTATCTCACCAGAAGCTTCCTCGGTTCTGTAATTATTAAAGAATTAACTTAAGACATACATAAAAACAGAGCTAGCTAAAAAGAATAATTTTGTCCTGGACATGAACAAGGCATTGCGACATGTGTTCGGTATTTGACATGTGAAACAATCAGACATCAACAATTTATAAGCTGTTTAACCTCCAGAAAATGAGCATAGAAAAATAAATGATTGAAACCATTAGCATTCAGCATTTCATAGGAAACAAGCACTTCATCGATCACATGCCTCTGTCCCCAATATCCAGAACAGACATAACAATATATTCTCTCTTCAAGCATTTCACCAAGTGCCCAAATCCCATGAAGTTGAATTACAAGCAGAGCCAGAATACAAGCAACGATAGAATTTCCGTGAAAGAAAAGAAAACTAACATTAGCTTTCTCCAAACAAAACACACTACCAGTAAGAGTTTAGCTTTCATCAATCACTCAAAATAAAGATAAACATAATCATCTAGGTCAGCAAGTAAATGAATTGATAGTTTCAAGTGAGTAGGATCATTTTCTATAAACCTGTGTTTCCGCTCACCGTATATGGTAACCGCGAGATTCTTATACAAGCGAACAGCAAAATATCCACGTTAAATGGAAACAAACGATACTCCATTCAAATTGCCCAAGAATGAATTCAGTTTATATTCAACACAGGGAGTCAGACTAATAAATTATAACTAACACTCACAACGAGAGTCTATCACAGCAGATGCACACACACGCAGTTAATCTGGCGGCCAAGAAGAATGGAAGAGTTAAGGCTAGGGTAGGGATGTCGACGGTGGCCGGCGGTCGGTGATCGCACTGATCGGCGGTCGGCCTGAGACGAACGAAGCTGCGAGACGAAGGACGGAAGGGGAGAGAGAGAGAGAGCCAGGGGAAGAATCCAGACTCGAGGTACGTTAGGGTTTTCTTTTTTTTTTTTTTTATTGGATTCGGGTCAGTTGACCCGAATCCGGTCCATCCACGTACCGGGTACCGGTACGTGGCATACCTATTTTAGGTACGCGTACCGAAATACGTATTGGCGTACCGGTACGTTAAAATGTATATGGGTACGTATCCAACGTACTCATACGTGTACCCGTACCCGGTACGTACCGGGTACGGGTACGACGCCCAAATAGGCATACCCATGCTACATAGATGGACAACCTTAATAGGCATTTGAAATTGAGCATGGATAAACGTACAATATGTAGGTAGAATATCATTTACCTTTATCTTTAGATTTTATAAGGTAAACCATGGTGAATCTGGTGCAGTCATCTATAAATGAAACAAAGTATTTATAACCATATAAAGAAGTAGTAGAGCATGGACCCATACATAAGCATGAATAACTTCAAACAGTTTACAAGTTCTAGTTTCATTTATAGCGAAAGGCACACGATGATGCTTAACTTTCTGACAAGTATCACATTGCAAGACAAAATCACAACTACCAGCTAACTCAAGTAACAAAGTTCTTATTTTTTAGAGTAGCAAATGCCCTAATCTATGATGCCACAAAACAACTTATTCCTTTCGATTTGTTGTCACGAAGGTTGATTGCTTTTTTGTCCCTCTAATTTCTACGTAGAAGTATATCCCTCTCCTTATGCTATCATGACAAAAAATCTTTAACATCTTCACTTCCTGAATTACACAATGGGTGGAGTCATCTATAGTTAGAGTAAGAATATGAAACTAGTTGTCTTTCAAGCTCCTCCAACTTCTTCTTCATCTCTCCTAATGAGCTTAATCCCACTTCAAGTAGTATCTTTTGATTCTGATCACTATAGTAGGCCTTATTTTGGCCGAAATTGGGTCAACCCACTAGATCCTAACCAATTTCTCTAGCATGACCTGATTTGCGATAATGTGTGCATTTTAGTTTGTCCTTCTCATTATATGTGGACTAAGATTTACCTCTACCTCTTCTACTAGATCCTCCTCTACTTCTATATCCAAGCTTAGGATTTCTTTCTACAAATATTGTATTTTCTATACTGAGTTTCCTTTTCTTTTTCAAATTTTTTCATTTTTTTAAATCTTCCTCTCTCAACAGTAAAGAATAGACAATACTTAATGAAGGAAGTTCTTTCCTACTCAGAATATTGTTCTTTACGACATCATATTAAGATGAAATGTCTCGTACTAAATCAAAAACCTTCCATTCTTCAAACTCCTCATTTCTTTCTTTAGTGCACGTTTGACATTTTATCTTGGAGAAAAATTGTAGCTCCTCCGAAAAGCCTCTAAGTTCCACATAATATTCACTAATGGATATTCCACCTTGCCTACATTTTTGAATCTTTTCAATAAGTTCTCGTACTTCTTTGCAATATTTTTTCTTTAGGCATATGCATCATGAACTGTCATCTATATTTTATAATTCCATAAACATAAACATGTTGCCAAGTGAGGTGTTATAGATTGGATTAACCATGCACTACTAGAGCATTTTCTCTATGTCACCTTGAATAAGTTGGGTCATCAACACTAGGTGTAGGAAGCCATAATTGCAAGCTCTATTGATCTCACCCATTGCAAATAATTTGTGCTATCTAGTTTCATATTTGTGATCTAAAAACCTTTTTTTTTCCTGTGCTTAAATTTCTTGCATATTTCACCATCTTCTCTTTTTCTACCATAATCGACCCCTTACCCTAGGCTGCAAAGTGTTTTTCCTTCTTTTCTTTTCATATTAGTCATAAATTTGTCCTACTATATGAGTGTTAGCCCTGCACAAACTGCTTAAAACTGTCGTTGGACTGCACAATTGCTTCAAACTTCACTACCACGCGTCTGCCGTTGCTACGTGTCCACGAGTCTTCCCTAATCACATTGATTAGGCTCTAACACTATGTTGATTTTTCATCCAAATCTTCGTTTAATGAATGTAAAAATACATTAAAGAAGGAGAAATGGGAGTAGTCTTGGTTGCCGCCCCCTTCACTATTTCTTTCTCTTCTCTCCTTGATTGTTTTCGTAATAAGATTAAGGCTGATAAAAGAATGGATGTACATTAAAAGGATTAATCTATCCCTATACTAAAGAAAATTGGTCTTATGGCTCCTATTGGATCAATACATGATCCAATAGGAGCAGGATCTGAACCAAGGTTTCTAACATAAGCTTAAAGAGGTAAGGAGGAGAAGCCAGCAGCCAGTGCAACGGCTGTGGAGCTAGCCATTGCACACTGTGGTCCTTTCCTGTACACATTAGTAAAGAAAAGAAAATTATATTTATAAGCTTACTTAAATTCTAAACTTGAACTCCGAATGTACCTTTCTAACTTAACAGATTGGTCTTAATCCGAAGCTGATTTAGAATCGTGTGCAAGCAGCCAGCTGTAATGATAGACAGAGTGCATGAAGTAAGTTAATGGTTAGAACCAGCTTAATGAGAAGTAGACATCAAGTTACGACAGATTAATGAGTGGGGAAAGAATTTCTCAAGAAGATCCCCAGTTCTTTCTTACAGCCGCATCTACAAAATGCATCATGTCAGATACAAAAGCATAAGTATTTAAAGTATGGGAGTCTCATAAGATCTTTGCAAACAGCACCAATTATGGAAGGAGAATAAAATCCATGAATGAAATGCCTGTCCGAGTAAAGAAACTTGAACCTAAATGAGGAAAAGAGCATGATGCCGACATATCACATGGTAAAACAAGAGAAGGCAACAAGAAAACAGAAACCTATAGATAAACGATACACTTCCTAGCCGCAACTTTTTATTTTTAGCATATGCTTTTTCTGATTTTTGGTCATTTTAATAACTTCTGTAAGCCATTTTCAATATTCTCGTCAGAAAAGTACAATGAAACTATCCGTGGTTTTGAGAAAACATACTTTGGAAGTATCCCCTACAAGAACCTTGGATTGGAAAATGCCGAGTGAGAGAAAAGCATACCTTCATCTCACCTTCCAAAACCTCAAACCCCATGTATTTCACTTCATAAGCAACTGAGAATAGGTACTCATAATCTGCTTAAAGTTT
Organism: Brasenia schreberi; assembly: GCA_036023115.1. Classification (NCBI taxonomy): domain Eukaryota; kingdom Viridiplantae; phylum Streptophyta; class Magnoliopsida; order Nymphaeales; family Cabombaceae; genus Brasenia; species Brasenia schreberi. The sequence goes on along the minus strand of JAYKKT010000092.1, from coordinate 29,516,596 downwards.
CATCAAGTAGGGAAAATATATTGAACGCTTGCGTGCAGTTCACTCAGCCCCCGTAACTTTAGTTTTTATGTACTTTTGGATAAAAGTAACCATACAAATGCACACATAATGCCCAAAAAACCCGCAACAGACTGCATACATTCTTTCCCTGATATCTAGGAACGATTAAGATCATCAAGTTTTAGACGCTTATAAAATTTGATCTAACACCCACGACAATCCGTACCATTTGCTTCTAAGAAAACACGGTCAGTTCTTCCAACCAGCGGCATTGCACTCAAGTATACGATACAATGTACTATACAAGAATAGCCAAAAACTTCCAGACCAGTGAATCATGTCAACAAGATCAGCATACCACCAATCGTAATTTCAAGAAAAGAAAAGGTTTGGTTGCTTACAGATAATGTAGAGGCTCAGAATCAAGATGAGTCCCTCCAAATGTCACCCTGTAAACCACAGAGATTCAGGGTGTGAAGGAAGAAAATTAGCTTAAACATAATCATAAGCTTCCTGACTCATCACATTCATATTATCACACTGAAGAACACAATTTTCCCGAAAATCGTGCAGGAAAAACATGAAAAGACCAAAATTCAAATATGAATGGGCTATCCCAAAAGAAAACTCATTCTTCGTCACGAAGATAGGGATAAAGAGGTCACGAAGAACACTATATCCACACTGAGATTATCAGATAAGAGGAATATCAAATCAAAAATTGGAAAATACTTGACACCATCAAATCAAAACACGAAATCAAGAACTGGGCAGATCTTCGGAACAGCAAAGGTCATGATTTACCTTCACCACCAGAGAGAGAGAGAGAGAGAGAATTAGTGAGAGAAAGGAGGGCATTCTTTTTAAATACTTCGGCAGGAGTCTGTCTCCCAGTGGGATCCGCAACCTAATGGCCCCATCTATTGGCTTAGAACCACCGAAAATCGGATAAATCTCAACCGTTGAATCTTCATAATGGACAGTGATGGCTTCCTAATCACGTGACCTAGGATACCCTCTCGTCACCATGGAAGAGTCAGTGGCATGAACACAATCATTGTTCCCTATAATGCAATGTCTCATGCACGGATCTAATCCTTCAAGGTCTAACTCAATATAAAGAGCAGCATATCAGGTTAGCCGATTCATACATGTAATATGCACTTATTTTACTAAACATACACTTTTTTTGAGAAATACCGAAACTACTTATGATACAGTTTTCCTCTGATACAGTTTTCCTCTCTTCCTACTCTCGCTTCATGTTAACACATCAACACTGGATTTACAGTACTACGAGCGGGATCTCCATTCTACTGTCGGTTTCGTTCCTTATACCCAAACCCAACCTTCAATCAGCATCTAACAGCTTTCATCCTATCATTGGCAGCTTTTCTACTCTCACCGATCTTGAGTGTATTTGTTCACCTAATTTTTAGACATTTTCGATTTACTTTCAACGGTTCAATCTTCGCACGACCATTTCACTCATCAACTACAAGCACTTCATTAATCTAACACAGTAAAATCGTAAGAAAAATGGGGTTCCCAAAGAATTTGTGAATAAATGATTCAGGCGAAGTGGGTGCCAATGATCAAGAAAGAGCCACGTAAAACGAGTGTCCTGTTCACTATGTGGACGCATGCTATTTAAAGATTTCATACTGCAGACGAGCCTTGGTCCAAGAGATGACGCAACTAAGCCGCCTCAATCCTTGTAGCCAACAATAATATGCGTCTAAGGGGCGGTTTGTTTAGATCACTGATGCGTTCATGGGACGCGGAGCTATTTGGAGAGCGACGCATGGGAGGTCGTCTTGTTTTCGAGAAAGTGGTATGCGGATGGAGAGAATGGAACAGTGAGACAGAAAGAGTGTAAGGATTATTTTTGAAAAAAAATTAAAAGGGTATATGAATAGTAATCCTAAAAAAATACATTCAGAAAGGGGCAGTGAATCGCCTTAAAAGCCTTAAATCTTAGAAGTGTTAAAACCTAATGCTTTAACCAGTGTAAGATGCTAATATTGATACAGAAACAAGGAATAAGGATTCAGCAGGGTAACTACATCACAACTGTTACCCTACTTTAAAATTTTAAACAAAAGCTTGTACAAACTAGGGGCTCAAGACACAAGTTACAGGTTGTGGGTTCGATACCTTGGGTGTGCAAACTTGGCTATGGCATCCTGTTATCCCAAAAAAGATTGCAACAACGCACCTTTTGAGCACTTTTACTTTTTAGTCATATTATATTAGTTTTCATGTTATATTCTACGTATTTTATGGATGAGTTTATCCACAAATTATTTCCTCTGCATTAACTCACATGAGAATAATAAAGTGCCTCAATTATCTATTATATGTTTTCAGCTTGAGTTAAGGTTAGGCAAATGCACACAACATGCGCACCGTAGGTATTGAAACCCTGACCTCCTTTAGAGAGCCGACCTATGTGAGGTAGCAATCTTTAGTGTGGTGCAAATGAAACCTTCAAAAGCTCTTTCCTGCGAGTTGATTACCAAGCAGATTTTGAGACGTCTGCATGATAGCCATGCACTACATTTTGCTTAATTTTGGCAAAATCATTCATCAAGTCGAAGCTGCTCACTCTTTGGCCATGGCAGACATTAACCGTTAAAAAAGACCAAGTCACTTAATGGATCTACTCTCATAAGCAGATTGAGTTTAGGACAACACGGTTCCTAGCAGAACTGAATCTGACCTAATCAGGCCTGCATAATTTGTGACAATTTTGAAGATTGAATCCAACCCAAATTGTTAGTCATGTATTTTATGGGTTGATAACACAAGGTCAATCGACACCCTTTCATGGCGTATGTGTTACACGAGAAGTGTGTTCATGAACCAGCCTATATGCAAACTAAGGTTGATCGTTCTATAAATGAAGCAGAATGATTCCAAAGGGCCGTGGTTTGCATCAGTTGGAATACAAATTGGTTTGCAAATACTACCTTCTCCGTATTATATTGCGTACAAAACTTGATAGCATACCACTTCTAAGAATGCTATGACAGAGATGGGAATCACATACTGCTTTAAAAGGTTAATGACCTGTAAGTACATCTCTAGTGGTTCAACCCATTCCTGTTCACTTTGCCAGGAACATATTAGTAGCTTTATAACTTCATTTCCATCATATCCAACAATTCTTTGGGTTGAACATAAATTAAAAGGCTAAATCTCATAATGGTTGAACATAAACAAGATAACCCTTTTAATATTGAATGAAGGTACAAGTTTATTTCAACTATTTCACTAATTCTTAGCTCCAAGAAGCTGTAAATTTTGCCAAGAACAGAAAAGTCCACTCGAATTAGAGAGTCATTCCAGAAGAATAATTTATGGGCATATACATATGTTGGTACAAGTTATAATAAGCCTGTATCAGATGATTGGTGACGATGATGACGGGCAGTGATACACGTGCCTTTTTCAAGAAGAGACGAATCGGTTCAAGTACTCATCTTGATCAGCCATGAGTTCGCCTTTTAAGCTGCATTCGCTTTGGGATTAGAACTTTACCCCCCATTGGTGCTCAATGGTCCATAACCTATCAATATAGAAACCAGGCACTTGGAGGGCCAAAAGAATGTATCTCAAGTGGAGAGATCTTAATCTTCACACGCTTGGGCCCCAACCCTCGCTTCCCCCTCACAAGCAGATGGAAGCTAAGGACCGCTCTTGAACAACCCATACAAACTGAAGGAATTCCTAGTCGGGAACATGAGGAAATTTGGAACCTAAACCCCTGTACAGCTAAAGGTCTTATGTCCTTCGTTGCTGCTTCTTGCTCTTTCTCAGTAGCATCGACATTTGCACTACATCTTTCGGAGTAGATGGAGTCCCATCCGTCAACCAACGCAATGCTTCGCTAGCTGCATCCTTCTCTGCAAGTTTTTTGTTCTGGCAGGGACTTCCTATGAACTGCATCCCGCCGAATTCAACCATAGCTCTGAACCGGCCGTTCTTTACTTGCTTTGTCCGGTAAGTTGGCACATTATGTCCTCCTCTTGTAACCAATGTTTGCAAGTGATTCTTAGAATTATCGCCTCCTGAACCAATAATAGTTTGTGGAAGCGATGCAGGCCCCAAGCTTTTAGGTTTTAAAGCCTGCCGTCCGAAAACAAACTTTCCTTCACATGCGTCTGCCGATACCAGCAATCTAACTGCAGAGAAGAGGTTCTCATAGCCATCAAGGTCCACTTTTGGATTCATAAGCTGTTCCATAGCAAAAATAACTTCAGCAAGATACCATTTTTACGTCAACAAAACTCAAAAACGAAAGGGAAAATCAATGGTAACTGCAGATATACTTTCTTTTGAACTAGCTCTTCCAGCTCATTCTTAAGACGGGTATATGTCTCTGCAAGGGCAGGCTTCATGAAGAAATCCAGGTAACCTCCCAACATTTTCAAATGTCCATTCTAAACAAGTGAAGAAAACAAAGACATTAAAAGAAAAAAAGATGATAGGAAAGGAGACAAGGAACGGGTGTACCCCAAATCCAATCTGGCACCAAAAACCATAACAGCAGCAAGAAACAAGACAATAGGAACTCACTGTTTCTCCTTGAGAAATGTTTCCGCCAAATAACAGCAGTATAGAATCAGATATAGCTGTTGAATCACGAAGGAACACTGTGTTCACTTTCACTTTCTCATTGAAAACAAGCCATGGATATGGAATCTTCTGTTCCCGGCCATTGACTGAACTCTGAACAAGCAAGCGCAAGAAAAAGGTTCATATCAGTGAAACCTAAACTTGTGCACACGTGGACTGATCTCGACACATTATAAATAGCTGAAGTTTTCAAAGTTGACTCGTAAAACAAACGAAAACTCACAGAGTAAAGCAGCACTTGACCATCCTCCATTGTCTTCATAGCGATCGATTTCTTCTTGTTCTGTAATACACAAGATCATCATTGCTACTTGAATATAAGATAAGCCAGCCAATAAACCGATAGCTGCTACACACAAAATTCATCGTTCAATTTTTACAGCTTCATTGAAAAATTAAATGTATGATGGTTGAAATTTAATGACGGTACAGGCTTCATATGCCATAGTCAATATCATGTCCTATGCATGCAAATAATATGTTAAAGCCTCCAATGCAAAAGTTATTCTGGTCACAAGGACAAGTTTCTCAAAAAATTGTGAGTTTAACACTTGTCAAAATTTCATCTAGAATTCCCAGGACAATGAAATCCTAGGTGGAACACTCCAGGATCTTAGTATTAATGCTGGGTTCTCACAAACAACCTCTGAAGGTGGTTCCAATCTCCCACTTCTAATCACTATAATTTGAGCTATAATATTTCTTTATATCAGAAAGTTTCAGAACATAAAAGCTAAATACTCAAACTGCTAATAAAGCACAAGAATTGAACTCTATGGCATCAGAGAGTCCATGTAGCCGACCCCATCTAGTGTGGGAAAAGGCTTGGTTGTTGTAGAGAAAATCTGACTCTTCAGGTCAGCAGATGTACAATTAATTCAAACAAATACTTATCTACAGCTAGGATTAGCATTTACTGTGGAAAACACACCTACAAATTGGTTCACTCTGAGATACAAAGATATCCCTATTCCTTACCACAACAGAAGAAACTCCAGGGTATAGACCAGCACATATAATTGAGCGGATGAGGTACTCATCATGACTCCACATATTACACTGGTCAGAATTTTCACCAAGAAGACCCGCACCCTTCAGTAAAGAAAGAAACTGCTTGCGGAGGGAATCAATGGCTTTCATCGTTTGAGCTGAAAGAAAGTTGCTCCAACAGTAGTCATAACCAGCACCTTTTCTATCTGCATTTTTCCAACCATCATATGCTCGAACAAGTGCAAGATGATCGCTGTAATCCCTAGCAGAGAACTGACATTTTGCAGACTCAGCCAGCTGGGGGAAAAGCACGAAGTACACATTCATAAGAAACAATTCCAAAGACCCAAAAAAGCAAAGATATGAATAATAGTAACTCCATTATACCCCAACCTGTACCTGGCAATAAAAAAAATCAAAGATACCTATGTTATCAATAGCGATTAGCGGTTGACCTTAATATAGCGGTAGTGAGGATATAACGGATTCAACAGTGCAGTTTTATTTACAATTAAAAAATAATATATATACAATAGATTCTCTAATTTCTAAGAAATATCAAAAAATACGTAACAACCACAATTATAAATATGAATCAAACTAAATAAACAATTTTTAAGAACACAAACAATAAATTTCATCTCGCATAAGGATATTGAATTGCTAAATTTAAACTAAAAAACAAAAACATAAATGTAACCAAATTATTATGACACCAAGTTATTCTAAGTAGTGAACATATGACCTTTAACCGAGTCAATCTTGTAGCGGGGAGAGTTGTGTCTTACACGATTGGCCCCTCAAAATTTTCGTGTACTCTTCATGTTGCAATGGCACAGGTACAACCTTGGCCCAAGTAAATCAGGCACTGCTTGTTTCATTTTGTTTTAGAAATTTTAAATATAAACAAATTTGTTTATAAAGTTAAATGATTTGATGAGAAAACATGATGTAACTAAGGTATCAATGTTACATTAGCACCAACTATTTCTTCGTATTGCATACCTGCCAATAAAGCACAAGAATTTTTATTAGTCTTCTGTCCTCCCTCACATTGTCACCAGCGACAGAAAAGTCCACCACTTTCAGTCTCTCTCTTGCGGCTAGTCACTCTCTCTCTCTCTTTCCCATGGTTGGTTTCTATCTCAGCAAACACGAGTTGTCTTCATCTCTCTTTGCCCCCTTGTGTTTGTGTCTCTCTCACTTCTCTGTTTGCATCTCTTTCTAATAACAAGCAACGGCTAGAAGGCTCTCTTTCCTGCGATTGGTCTCTCTCTTCCATCTTTTGTCGAAGAAAGTGATTAGGCAAGGACATAGAGAAGGCGGTCTCTACGCCATGGATAATTTAGTTATGTCAAATTTTGAAACATGATGATTACTTATAATGAGTTTGAGCTTTTGCATAAAAGATCGGGGCATCTTGATATAAGCAAAATAAACAATTATCCATACATAAAGACTAATAAAAATAATGATTTTATTTGTAAAGATTGTATTTTTGGCAAAACACATAATGGACCATTTGGCGAAAGAACCTTTATCACAAAAAGGCTTTCGAATTAGTGCACTTCGATGTTAGGGGACCCACTCTCATAACCTCAAAAGGAAGAGTGACCTATTATTTTACTTTTGTAGATGATAATTCACTCGACATACTTAGATATATTTTTTGAGACACAAATCGAAAGTTTTTTAAAAAAAATTGATCTTTTACAATATGATAAAAACTCAATTTAAAACTAATATCAAAATCTTAAGAACCGACTCCGGGGATGAATTATCTCTCAGATGACTTCAAAAACTATCTTGAAGCACAAGGAATTCAACATAAAAAATCTTGTAAAAAAACTTCCCAACAAATTGGTTTAGCCAAAAGAAAACATTAGCATATTATTGAAACTACTAGAATTTTGTTGTTAGCAAGTAAAGTTCTTAAAATACTTGTGCGCAAAAGCCGTTTTAACTTCCGTATATTTGATAACTAGGATGTCATTAACCAAACTAGAAAATTGTTCTCCCATTTAAAAGTTGTATTCAAATAAACCTAGTTATGATCGGTTGAAAGTTTTTGGATGTAAGTGTTATATTTATAGGGATAAGAATGATAAGTTAGGTCCCCAAACCATTGAATATGTTTTTTTTGGTATGTTATTAATGAAAAAGGATAGAAATGTTAAATCCGAAAGAAGATAAATTTAATGTGTCCAGAGATGTCAAATTCATTGAAGATAAATGTTATTATGCAGATGAGTCACAAAGTACCCAAGATAGTTATACATTTTTGGATGAAAAGTTAGATGACAATAAGAAAATATAAGAGGAAAGTATGGTTCACTTACAGAATGAATCTAGAAATCCCAAAGCTAGAGAAGACACCATATAACAATCATATCGAGTATCCTTAAACCAAATCATTATTATCAAGCAAAAAATAACTTAGAATGGAGAAAAGCTATGAAATAGGAATCACTTGGCTCACAAGACTATTTAATGAAATATGGAAAAACCAAAAGATGCCCGAGGAATGGAGAGCAAGTATACTTATACCCATATATAAAAACAAGGGAGACATTCAAAATTGTGCGAATTATCGAGGAGTCATACTATGAAATTATGGGAAAGAATTATCGAATATAGGTTAAGACAAATATCAAGTACAACAGAGAACCAATTTGGATTCATGCCAGGCAAATCTACTATTGAAGCGATTCACCTTTTGAGACGTCTTATGGAACATTTTAGAGCAAAAAAGAAAGACCTTCAAATGATATTTATTGATCTACAAAAAGCTTATGATAGGGTACCGAGGGAGGTTCTTTGGAGAACTTTGGAAAAAAGAGGTATCCCATTGACATATATTAACCTTATAAGAGACATGTATGATGGTACAAAAACATGTGTGAGGACTCATGAAGGAATGACGGACTTCTTTGAAGTTAATATTGGGTTACATCAAGGATCAACTTTAAGTCCATACTTATTTATAATGGTGATGGATGAGTTAACAAAACATATTCAAGATGAAGTACCTTGTGTATGTTATTTGCAGATGACATTGTATTAGTGGAGGAGTCTAAGGAAAAAGTTAATAGAAAATTGAAATTATGGAGAGAAACATTAGAAAGCAAAGGCCTCCGACTTAGTAGAACAAAGACATAATATATGGAATGTAAGTTTGATCATTTGGTTACTTCAGAGGACATAGAAATTAAAATTGGCACACATTGCATTCCCCAAAAGGAAAGTTTTAAATACCTAGGGTCAATTTTTCAAAGTGATGGAAGAATTGATGGAGATGTTACACATAAAATTAATGCTCGTTGGTTAAAATGGAGAGGAGCATAAGGTATTCTTTGTGATAAGAAGATACCATTAACATTAAAAGGTAAATATTATAGAGCAGTAATTAGGCCTGCCATGTTTTATGGTTATTAGTGTTGGGCAGTTAATCATCAACATGTACAAAAGATGTCTATCACAGAAATGAAGATGTTGAGATGGATGAGTGGTCATACAAGAAAAGACCGTATACATAATGAGGTTATTAGAAACAAATTAGGAGTGGCACCAATAGAGGATAAAATGAGAGAACATCGTTTAAGATGGTTTGGACATATAGAAAGAAGATCAAAAGAAGAACCGGTAAGAAGGATAGAAAAACTAAATTTGGAAAATATTAAAAGAGGTAGAGGATGACCACAAAAGTGTTGGAAAGAAACAATAAAGAATGATTTAGCTTATTGGGAGTTAACTGCTAACATGGCACACGATAGGGATCTGTGGAAACAAAGAATCCATGTAGTCGACCCCGTCTAGTATGGGAAAAGGCTTACTTGTTGTTGTTTGTTTTGTTGGAGAAAAGCTATGAATCATGAGTTAGAAGCTCTATAAAGGAATAATACTTACGACATTATTCTGAAACCCAAAGAAAAGAAAATTATTGGTTGTAGGTGGGTTCAAGTAATTATGTCATTAAACTAAAAAATGCTTTATATGGACTCAAACAAGCCCCTAAGGCTTGGTTTGATCAAAAGAGATATATTAAGAATTTCAAATGAAAGATGTGGGTCTACTTGGTTACTTCTTAGGAATAGAAGTAACCTGTAATAATAAAGATTATTTTATGTTAGAAACAAAATTTGCTAGTGATATTGTTAAAAAGTGGTTTGACAAATGACAAGAAGGTGAGCATATCAGAGGTGATGGGGACCAAACTGAGAAATTGAGAACTATATGTGGAGAAAAATTAGATCCCACTCCCTACACACAAATGATAACATCCTTAATGTATCTTACCATCACCCGACCAGACATAGTGAACACTATAAGTGGTAAGTCAATTTTCATAAGCTCCCACCAGTATACACATGAATGTGATTATGCGGATTGTGAGATACATAAAGGATACACTTGAAAGAGGGATCATTCTAACTTCATATCTTCTATTAAATTAAATGTACTCCCACCGGTATAGACATAAGTACGGTTATACGAATTGTGAGATAGATAAAAGATACACTTGAAAGGGGGATCATTCTAACCTCATCATCTTCTCTAAAATTAACTGCCTATAATGATGCTGATTGGGGTGGGGACGTCAATGATACACATTTCACCACTAGATTTTATGTAATTTTAGGTTACTCACTAATCTCTTAGAGTTGTAAAAAACATCAAAAGATGTCTCTACCATCTATGGAGGTAGAATATAGAGTCAAGGCTACTAGAGCACCATAATTGCTTTATGATAACATAAGCATCATGTATATTGCTTCAAATAATACATTCCATGAATGAACCAAGTATATTGAGATGGAATGCCACTGTATTCGGGAGGAATCCTTAAAGAAAAGACTGATGTTATGTTATATTCCTTAAAAACTACAACTAGCAGATTTCTTTACGAAGTCTTCGTCAACTCCTAAACATATACTTTTGTCAGACAAACTTTCAGTATATACACTGCAAATTTGAATGGGTGTTAACTTATAATAGAGTTGGGCCATTAGGGCCCAACAAGCCACTAACGCGGCCCCCATTGGGCTGGCTCTCAAGGGTCAGTCATCACCCAACACTTACACTACTAGCCATGGGGAACTCCTAGCCGTTGGGAGCAAATGCGTATTAGTCTCTCTCTCTCACTTGTAATAAACCTCTATAAATGGAGGATGTTGTGAAATGAATAATTAGAGTTTTTTTTATGCACACTTACTTGTTTCGTATTATACTTATTTGGTTTGTCTTTTGCTTTGGCTTGTTGGAAATCTTGCGAGATTATTTGTATTTGTGTTTGTTGACATAATTGGCAAGATTTTGGTGTTACTTTTGCAAGAGGGAGAGGAGAATCGATCTAATATAGGTTTTGGAATTGGGTATGTATACTATTACTGTTAAAACAGGACGCTATAGAAGATCAATATAGCGCTCCTAATGGTGCTAATAGCAGCACTGAAGGACGAACACTATTTTGCCATTGATATAGCGGCCAAGAGGCTGCTAATTTGCTATAGCGTACTATAACGGATGCTATAGCGTGCTATTGATAACACAGAAAGATACAAATAAATGCCAAATGCTGAGAAGTGATAGATTGGTATAAAAAAAAATGGCAATCCTGTGGCTAATTAAGGTGGTAGCTTCATGCAACAATTACCTTTAGGAGGCAAAAGTACCAAACCAGTTGCCATATTACACCGGAGAAGATGAGCCATAATTGCAGAAGAAAACAACAGAATCTTTATCTTTCTGGACAAGCTATCAATGGCAAGATCACAAGAACATTCATCTGCATTAAGGAGAACCGCTTCTCTAGAATCTTTAAAATTGCTCCTGGAGGTAGCATCATCTCGTTCTATGAAGCAAGATAATAGAAGTTACCGATGAGTGAAGAGACGAATCTATTTATGAAAATGCCTGTCAACGACTTCCATCCTCAAAAGCAACAGTAACACCAGTTTCACATCATTGACTAAGATTTCAGGCTAGTCAGAAACTCCCACTCATAAAACTGATAGGGGTTCAAACCTGAACTTGTTGGGATAAAATGAGATCCAGTATGAATCCACAATATCTGTGGGAGCTTGTATACACACAGACATGGACGGACATAGATATATGCATATGTATATACATATATAAAATACTCTTTTGAGGGATAAAGAGAGCCATCGGTTCTGAAGCTGGTGCTAATAAGAGATTCTCAGAATCCCCTATTTGATGAACCCCAACCATCGCCGAGAAATAATTTACTAAACTACATATATGTGTGTATATACATATATAGAGAGAGAGGGAAAGAGAGCGTTCATATCAGTTCCTTCGCTGTCACTATAGTTTTTATGTTCTATACTTAATTTTTATCCAAACTCACCTAAATGACAGAAGTCAAGCTAGATTTGCTCTTTTCCTTTCTTTTACCCTTTTGTATACCTAACTTGAGGGAAAAGTAACACTTCTTGCATTGGAATGTGTGAGGCACTAAAGATTAGTTTCTTGAAGCAGATGCATTACTTTTTCTACTGGAAGATGGAAAAGTCATGCCCGCACAGCATTTAATATAATATCACACATTTAAAGACTTAAAGTTCTATGTATTAACTTCCATTGCTTGGTCAAAGCAGCGATCACTTAGGGTAAATAACACCAATTGAAATTTGAAAATGCAGCGACTTTTACTCTGCTTCCTTTTCTTTTCTGTGAAGATTTGAAGTGCCCATGGTGGTCAAAACCATGAACCATATACTGACCAGATGCACATCAATACATACAGGCACCATGATATGTGCATGGAAGTTCACTTACATCTTTCTTATCAAATGGTGTCAAAAAGGGATCGCGAACACTCAAGCCAGCTACAATAGTCAGAATAGGATCAAGGCAGTTGAAAATAGCCCCCAAAATTATCATTTTTCCAAGTTTAGGTTCCACTGGAAGCATTGACAAGTGGTGTCCTGTTCATTTCACATCACAAGAGGCAAAATTTGTCAAAAGGAGTAACTTACAGCATCTATAAGCATCAATCACCATATAGTTCTTGCGCATAAAAGGCAAAGCAAATGAATCTTATGTATACATACCAAGAAGAGTCAAATTTTCTTTCTCATCCAAGGCTCCAATTAATTTCAAGTATTTAACAGCATTTTTAACCTGAAACAAAATCCATCACGGGCTATCAGAGATTGAAACATCCAAGACAAAAAATTTGGCACATAATGGGTTGAAATAAGCAACTGGAGCAATAAGAAAATTCAAGTAAAGACATCGGCCTCTTAGAAACTTTAACAACAACCAAGCATTGTAGCTAGCAAATACACCACTTACAGAAAGTAGTTCTGGTGACTGTAAAGCCTTTGAGAGGAACTCAGAAATGCTACCAATCTGTAAACTTTTAATCTGAAGGCATAAGGATTGCAATGGTGTTCTTAAGAGCTCTGGCAATTGGTACTCTGCAAAAGCATCATAAACACATCGTGGATAAAGGTGATAACATTCTCCAGGCTGAACACGACCAGCTCGACCTCTTCTCTGCAGAAAAAAAAACATAGAGTAGATTATTCTGCCAAAGTCATTAGAGAAATTGCACTATCTACAAACAGAATATATACAATAAAAGTTGAATATCATTATCTGGTTCCAACAATTGAGATGTCTAAGGCTAGCAAGTCACCAAAACATAGCAATACAATGAAGTTTTCCCCAGCAAAGAGGGCTCTTTCAGAAAACGACATCATAATGTTACAGCTTCTTAACTAGTTTTCCGGAAAATGACATAAAAAATTAATGTGTTAGTTTCTTAACCAACACCAACGTATATGGATACGATGATGTCCAAGTTATTAATTCTTCATCTGACATAATTATTGAACCAGGTTAGACACAACAACAACTAAACCTTTTCCCATAGGTCGGCTACATGGATTCTTTGTTTTCATAGAGCTCAATCATGTGCCATGCCAATAGTTAACTCAACATAAGCTAGATCATTCTTTATTGTTTCCTTCCAACATTTTTCTGGTCTCCATCTTCCTCTTTTAACATTTTCACAATCTAGTTTCTCGTGCCTCCTTACCATAGCTTTTTTAGTCATCTTTCTACGTGTTCAAACAAGTGTTATTTGTATCGCACTGTATCGTGGGACTCCACGATATGCAAACTTATCGTTATGTGCATGTATCGCACGATACAAGGCATATCGCCCATATCGTACGATATGGGTGATACACCCTAAACCTTTGCTTTAGTAAAAACTGAATCGTAATCTTCTGAATTATTAATTGTTAATTTTGCTATAGATATACTTTTTGTTTTTGTTACTTGCTTTGACACTCTAGTCTAGCATTAATTTGACACTCTAGCATTAATTTTGCTATATATTATCTAGCAAACCAGAGATACTATATAAAGCATTAAACCACAATTTCCATTAATTTGGCAAAGTTGTTATAGATATAGCAAATTCTATATCTAGATTGTAGTTATTAGCAAAGCACAGCCTAAGAAAGCAAATTCTATATCTATAGCTAGATATTCCATAGTTTCATTTGGGCACTGACAAAGTTGCTATGTGTGAAGAACTTTAATTTGGCCCAATCTTAGCAAAGCATTAAACTACATTCCCCATTAATTTGGCACTCTAGCATTAATTTTGCTATATATCTATCTAGGTTGACATCCATTTTGGCTACATAGTCTAAAGTCACAATTTTCAGATTTATTAATTGTTAATTTTGCTAAGGATGTATTGCTTAAATGCTTTATACATTGAAAATTGAATAGTGATCGATGAATATTTTACTCAACTTATGAATTATATGAATTGTTTAGAAATATCATGATTTTTTTAATTTTTTTAATTTTTTTAGTATTAAAAACGATACACTGTGAGTTAACTGCAAACATGGCACACGATAGGGATCTGTGGGAACAAAGAATCCATGTAGCCGACCCCGTCTAGTATGAAAAAAGGCTTAGTTGTTGTTTGTTGTTTATTAAAAACGATACACGATACAATATGATACGAACAACACTGGTTCAAACTATCTTAAGCGATTTTCCTCATTTTGACATCTTTGGTACCACTCCCAATTTGTTTCTAATAATCTCATTACATATACGGTCTTTTCTGATACAACCACTCATTCATGTTAGCATCTTCATTTTTGTCACAGACATCTTTTTGTATATGTTGATAATTAACTGCCCGACACTCATAACCATAAAGCACAGCCGGCTGAATCACTGCTCTATAATATTTACCTTTCAAGTTTCAACTTTAATGACATCTTATAAAATACCTAATGCACCTTTTCATTTTAACCAACTTGCATTAATTCCTTATGTCCATCTTTATCAATTTTTCCATGACTCTGAAAAACTGAGCCTAGGTATTTACAACTTTTCGTTCAATGGATATAATGTGTGCCAATCTTAATTTCTATTTCATTTGAAGTAATCAAATGATCAAACTTTCTAGACAAAATATATGGAATAGAAATGACAGAAAAATCGGCATTTGTCTACTGGTGACTGCGAATTCCAAAATATTGTCTCTCCAGTTTAAACAAAGTCCCAATTTTGCATGGAAAGAGAAACAAGATATTATATTCACTAAACTTTAGCAACATCATATCGCCCACAGAACCTAACCCACATCATCATATAGACTAATTTTGAACTATTTTATCCTGATCAGTTCACAGCAGAATTTGCTTGAAGAAAATGGTTTGTGAAATTGTAAACCTCTTGGCTGAATTGAATTTTCTGCAAATTTTCTAAATCACAATTGACAACAAAATTCACTTGCAGAGAGCAGATGCAGGAATTGAGAGTCATGGTAGGAGAAGCAATACAAAGGCCTCGTTCAAGAAAGCAGAAAAGATTTCTTTACCACATCATCCAAATAATCACAAGCAAAGGATACCAGAAACAACTTGAAGGGAAAAGTTTCATACGAAACATTGTCAAAAAATAGAAGCAAAAGATTATGGAATGATTGCAAGAGCACGGCTTGAACAATTGAAAAGTACAGAGAACTTGGTGAACAAAGTTTATTGCTGTTGTAGTGGATGTCTGAAGTAATTATAGATGCAAGCAGAATGTATCATACGATCTTACCTGACGAGCAGAAGCCTTTGAAATCCAAGATGGAAGCAAGCATGGAGTATTATTTAATGCATCATAAGATGTCTCCTTCACTTTTCCACAGTCAACAACAAAAACTACATCATTGATGGTAATACTGGTCTCAGCCATGTTTGTAGCAAGAACTATTTTCCTAACACCATCTTCCGGCTTGTTGAAAATTAACTTCTGCATAACGGATAATAGAAATCCATAAATGAGTGTTGGTGCAAACATTCAGTCAAATAAATGGCAAATCCACAAGTGACTTGGCTGCACCTCAAGAACCTAGATTTCAGCATTTAAATGATAAAAAATGGTATAATTGGCGAGTATGAGGATCAATAATCAGTAATCAAAAGTTAGTAACGAATATCGATAGAATTATAATGGATGAGCATAAACCATGTTGAATGTTTGAAGTTACACTACAACATGTAAGCTCAAACACTACAATCGCTACAAGAACTACAGTCCTGTACTTGTTTACTGTGATACAAGATGCTTATGTTTTCCCTTTTAGTATGTGAGAGAAATATTCTCTTACAGAAGCAAAGCATGAATTCAAATCAAATGACCATGCAACTGATGGAATCCATCCTGTCCATGATGCACTACAGTTTTATGATCAGGCATAGCAGGAAAAAGGATGAAGTACATGTGCATGCTCAAAGAAAACATAGCTGCAGAAAATGACACATGCCTATACTAAAAAAATGCATATAACATGAATATCAAAAACATGCATGTTCATAGTTAGTGTATGTGTGTAGATCGTCTTGTTTAATCAATTCTCAATGAACAGGCATATATCCACAAATTCCTTGTGAATATGGTAGGCGCAAAAGAAAAAGTTACTAAAACGGCGGCTAAATTGGTCAAAAAAGAACAGACAGCTACAAATCTCACAAGAAAAAGGAGCACAGTTGGAAACATGTTTCACCAAGAAATAACCAAAAGCATATGATTGATACCTACGCATGAAAAACTTTATTCAGTTAATGCTATTATTTAGCATAACTTTCCAGGTGGAAACATAGCCCATGCCACATGCAAGGAGGAAAAGCAAGACCACACAAATGTAATGCCAACTTAATGAAACTTTCTAAAGCATGACATAGATTTTGGAATAAGAACATTAGCATTACATATAGGAGAAAAAGAAAAAGAATAAGGGCACCTGTTCCGAACTAGCCATAGATCCATGACATGTCAGTAAGAGTACTTTCTTAGGATCTCCCAATAAAGGATTAGCTTGAAGCTGCTCTTTGAGAGAATTAATGTCGTCCCAACCAGTCATAAATACCAGAACAGCACCAGGCCTTTCATTTCTACATATATGGCACAGCACATTTTCCATAAGGTTAAAACCCATAGAATCAGGATTCCAACATGATAAGGACTCCCGTGTTCTCAGACTGTATTTCTTGAAGTCAGCAGTTTCCAGTGCATCCTGCCCAGGTAAATTTTGTAAGATACGAAAAGGACATGTGATAAAATGCCGTAAGTATCAAAGAGAAAGTAATGCTGTATACTGGAGGAGTTACCTCCACAAGAGTAGCCATTTGACTCTTTGTCTTCTTAAGAGCTTGTTTCTGCATTTTCCACTTCCTTTCTTGCCCATAATCATCTATCTGATTACCTGGATTTAAACGATACCCAGTGACCTCAAGAATATCCTCCAAGAAGAGAGTACGAACTGGATGGGTGAATCCCTGAAAAAAGGCCCATAAAATCCCCATAATTAGGACAATGAACCAAAAGAATCATGCGTGAAATAGCAAGTACATTGATTACATGAATGAATATAATCTAGATAAGATGAAAAAGTAAAACTACAAAATCAACTTCAACAAATTGTTCACCATGTTTTAGTAAAAAGCAATTGAAAAGAATAGAAGCACCCAAAAATAAGCAGCTTAACAACATTTAAGGGTCTATTTGGCAGCTGGCAGTATGGGAAGGGAGCTTAAGATGCCTAAAGGAAAAATCTGGGAGGCATTTGATGGAACGGAGCTTATCGAAGTTTTTTCTTGTGCTTTCAGCCCCAAAAAGAACCTAATTCAAACGAAACACCATTAGCCAGAGAAAAAAATGAGCTGACGAGAAAGACAACTCCATAAATAATTTCTAGATGGAAGACGACTATAGATGTTACTCACTACTTCTCAACCACTCTTTGAGGAAAGAGTCCACCTAATCAGAGCAGCACAGCCCCATACAAGAACATGTATTTTAAAAAAAAAAATCAAAGTCCCCTACCAATTCCCATGGGATAGTCCATCATCCCCCTCCCCCTCCCAGAAACATACTTATCTGAGACCACATGTTGAATTAGTTTCGACTCAATTAAAATTGAATCATATGTGTAAAAGTTCAAAATCATTGGCTTTCCCGGCTAGGGATTCTCTGCATGCTGAAGCCCTTGTCCAGGGTTCACTGTTCAGGAGAACGCCCAGTACAGGAATGCCATCCTTACGAAAGTACTTTTCTCATTAGGAAAATAAAAGATAAAACATCAGTGGAAATAAATATCTGCTTTGATCCTTTGTTTTTGTGCATATTATGGATACCATCTCAAACGATTTTTCATTAAAGGCAGGAAGCCTTATCTCAAGTACACTTGCAGACATAAACAAGTGAATGAGTGCATCGTTCTAAGATAGGCAAACAACACCAGAACAGAACAGAACAGGCAACATTCCACAAATTCAAATCACGTTAAAGGCTCAACCATCCAACTTACAGGGATATGTAATTGCACTCATCAAAATTAACCTCAAATCAGGACGACGAGGAAGAAGATCCTTCAGGACAATGAGAAGAAAATCTGACAAAGTGAAAACCAGTGGTAAGTATCATATTAAATAGAATAAAACAACACTGGAATAAAACAATTATGTAGCTACCTTCATTCATGCCACGCTCGTGGATCTCATCAACAATAACATGAGTTACTCCATTTAAATTCCTATCCACAAGTAGTCTCCGCAATAATACACCTGTCGTGCAGAAAAGAAGACGAGTATCCCTTCCTTTCATACCTTCCAGACGAACCTTGTAGCCAACCTTTCAGAAGGGAAACATGCAGAGAATTTAAGTTAATCAGTTAGGCATATAAGTTGAAGTACTTCAACCATCAGCAAGCTAAAAAGGTCCACAAACTAACAGATTCTCCCAAATTCTCGCCACGTTCTGCTGCAACTCTTTCAGAAACAGACATAGCAGATATTCTTCTAGGTTGAGTACAAATTATGTTACATAAAGCTCCACGTGCAGCTTCAATCTCAGATTCTAAAATGTATTGTGGAAGTTGTGTCGTCTTACCACAACCAGTTTCACCAGAGACAACAATCTTCCCTTTTTTCAACAAGAGGCAAAAAACACCTGCACCAAGACCAACTGAGAATTTCACAAGATAAGCCTCATGAAGGGGGGATTCTTGGCTTTCACTTGGATAAAATTTGAACAGTCGACCCTTCAGTTTAAAGAAGGAGCTTATGTGTATCAAAGGAAGAGAAATAGACCTTGTAGGGGCAGCAATTGCTTAATATTGTGCAAAGATTGATTTTCTAAGACATTTCATGCAATTAGATTTACATTTTAAGGGCACGTGCATCACCTATCCGATAATACTAATATAGATCAGAACACATACAACTGTTACCGTTTTTTCTTATTTAATTTGTCCCATTCTAATTGTTTTGGTTTCTTAGTTAAACAATTCCTGAATCTCAGATTGGTTAAAATTCAGGAAAACAGATGACAGTCTCAATTTTTTAAAGGACCAACTCTTATACACACACACATAGAGAGAGAGAGAGAGAACTAGAACCACCAGCCCTGGAAAACGAGTGAAAAATAATAGAGTTTACAGCTCATTGACAAATTTCATATGTAAAGATGAAGTGAAGAAATGAACCGAAAGTAATCAACAAAATATTACTAAACAATAACAACAAAATAAACTAAACACACTATATTCCTTCATTTAAAAAGTCATAACAACCAACACTTTCATTTGCACTAACTTGGCAAATGCTGAGACCGGACATCTCAATCATAGTAACCTCGTTGCGTACATGCATGTGAATGGAAGAGTTTCTCAAAAGAATGTCCAGCAACATATCATAGTAAACTTGTTAAAATAGTGCAAAATGTGGGCCACTGAATTTTCTTCAACATGAAAAGAATTTTCCACAAGATTAGCCTGAAACCCTGTCATGACATGAAATCAATCAAGCAGTTTCCCTTGTAACAGCCTCAAAGTCATTTCCAGCAAAAGTAAGAGTAATATAGTACATATGGATTGGTCGTTTTCTTCCATACAAAGTGCATTAAGTATATCGTGTCACTAAATAAAAGTAAATAACGAAATTTTGGACATATAGAATCTCTGAAAGGAAATGAGGTAAAATCTAGGAAGCATATAGAGAGATTGATAGACATACGACAAATGTGCTTGTGCCACAGTCTATTTAATATCAGCATCCCTATTTGGCAGCATATGTGTGTCTTATCTGCAACATCCATGGCTTTATTGTTTCCTTAGATTCGCTAACAATATGATAACGTGAGTCTTAAGCCACCGTATAATACTTAGCAATATGATAGAGTCAGTAGGACAGACAAATGGACAATAGATCAAGACAATATGGAATTCTGTATCAAGAGATTAGTGTAACCAGATCATATTCTTCTATTTTTTTAGTTATGGCCGACAAACTGAGAAGTTATATAATTGGTTTAAATGGTCTCCAGAGATCTGGCAGATAGAATTGATCTTACTATACTTCATTTGATGAATTTAGAGTTCACGATTCTGACCATTATAGTAATCAGTCTTCATTCTGCTAGTTGTCACTTGATATTTAACAGGGTCTACTAATTTGTATTCACTTTAAGTCATTAAGTTATTCCCTTTGGTTTTAGTTGTTGAAATTTGCATCTTCGTGTTTTCAATTTTAAGAACCACTTTATGACACAATGCGATGCCACCCCACATGCCCATATCTTAAAACCTTTCACTGTGCTTCTGACTGTCATAGTAATTAGTCTTCATCCTGCAAGCCATCACTTGATAAGTAACAGGTTTCACTAATCGACATCTAATGGTGTACTCACTTCAAAGCATTTTCTTGGTTTTAGTTGTTTAAATTTGGATTTTAGTATTTAACCAAGTTTCTAAGAAACTTTTCATGTGTGCCTTTAAATGATACAATATCGTACTGCCATATCTTAGACCCTTTGATTATGCTATTTGAGAAATTAGCTAAAGAATATTAGAACAGACAAATTAATGTACAATGTACACCAAAGTAGTCAAATCCTCAACTCTTCCCAGGTACAAAGAAAAGAAGATTTTTTTTTGAATGATATGCAATTGCAAACCTGATTTTCAGAAATAGCTTTTAACAGAGTATCCCTTTCTTTGTAAGCTGGAAGACCTTTTCGAAACTCTTGCATTTTCTGACCTTCAGCTGATTCCTGAAAAACACAATAAAGTTAATTAAGAACATGCATGCAAAAAACTTCCACAATAAATTATCTGATGCACAGATACACACAAGCAAAACAAATAAATTGACACCAATATGCAAGAGATGAAGCCATTCAATTGACGACATCAATCACAAAGAGAGAAGTAAACCAATGAAATGCACCACTCAAAAGCCACTATAGAAGCTTCCTATGTTTATTTTCAATAAACAAATGCTGTAAAATGCAAAGCAGTATCTTTTATAGCCTCTTAAGTGAGCATATGTACGCATGCCTGTGTGCATATGTCAAGGAACAAGAACATAGAACTTTCAATTGTAAAAGGAACATAAAAAGGCCAATGCAATAAACCAGATTTCTATTTATATTACATTGATTACTACCATATCATCAACACGCCACCTACAATGCTGAGTAAAGTGCTGCATCCAGCCTTGTCTGACACCAGCACTAATAGATACAGCTTACATATGTCTGAAACCCGAATTTAAAAGAATCAAAACCATCAACGCTATTCAACTTATTGGATACAGATGTTACAGTCTCTGAAGCTCCAGGTGTGGAACATATGCACTTCAAAATAATGAAGTTTAAAGGTTTATAAATGACAGCGATCTGCCAAGCAAATTTTATGGACTTGCATGACTCTCCCTCCCTCCCTCCTCTCTCTCTCTCTCTCTCTCACACACACACACACACACACACAAATGATAAGAGGATAAGAAACCCGATATTGAAAATGATGATCATATTGATTTTCTTTAGTATCTCTCTCTCTCTTATGTTAACTTATATCATGATAAAAGGATATGTTATCATCTATTGAAAATTGACAAGCGTCACTAGATCATTGTCTTGTTTCCGTACCCATTTATCCTCTCAGTAAAGGAATATTTTTGCCGTATCCATGAGTTTAAATCAATGTCAACAGACAACCCCAGCATAGGTTGGCGTGTTGATTCAAAATTGTGTTTTCTTTACTTCTGAAAGATCATGAGAATCACGCTTTTACATGCTTTTCAGTGTTTTCTCCAGTTTTTAAATAACTCCAATACATTCCTTATAAACTCTTCTTATGGATGCAACACTGCAATCAGCAACAATGCGAAAGAAAAAAAGTACATCATTGCAATATCTAGGGTCCTAACATTTTTAATTTCACATAACAAGAATGACAAACAATAAAGATGCAAAATACTATTTGCCGATATAAATTCTAGTTCTTCTGTTTCACTTTTGGTTGGGTATGATTTATTTCCTTATTGGTCTCCTTTTGCTCTATGCTCAATTTTTTCTGCATATTCCCATCAAATCCTACTCTATTCCTTGCATGGTTCTTGCTTTCTTTCAAAAACAATATCTTGTTTTTAACTTCTGGCATTTTTTCAGAAAATCTGCACATCCCTTATCACTTCCCTTTTCTGCTTGCCAGACTGGTAAGCCTTGTGTGATCTGATAGGTTCATCCGATGAATTTTTCCACTTCACACCCATTTCCAACAACAGATGTCAAGCTCCAAGCAGTATAGTTCAACAAAAGGTTTGCAATAATGCCTTTATTACTCGCATGCTTTGTTTTAGAAAATTTCTAAGTGTCACTTAATATTTTCAAAAGGAACAGTAGTTCTTGATTTTGTTTTTATATATTTCTCTTCTAAAGATTTTCTCGGAGTGGACATTTTTCAATCTCCTTTTCAAATTTCAGAAACAGATTTTTGTTGTTCTTTTTATTCACCAAAAAGTGGCTAGATTCTATTCTAGAATGCCCAAGAAGCGGTGACTTAATAAGACAGGCAAGGGAACCACGAATTCCCCCTAAAACAGTTGTGGAAGCTACTTTGAGAATTTCGACAGCAGCACTCACTACCTCAAAGGAAAAGGTACAAATTGATGGCCCTAGACCATATGATTTAGTTTTCTTTAGCTTATTTCAAGCTTCAACCATGTTAAAAAAGGGTGTCTAAATATGGACACAGCCTTCTTTCATGCGGTACTACAAATTACTGGCACATATATGTGGCATGTGCCCTTTACCTTTATACCTTGTTGGGTTAGAACTATTTGCAAAACCGGGATATACCTGCCATTCTTGTTGTTGATTGCGAAGCTGAAGACTTCTTTGCCTTAAAATTTTTTCCATGATTGCACTAACAGGCCTATGAGAATCTTTCTGGTACAAAATTCCACCATCGTTAGGGCCACTATTGGAATTTGCACTAGAAAAAGCAATATCTTGTACACCCAATCCACTTCTAGGTTTCCGAGCAAGAAATTGATGGAGCAAACTGTCAACTCTACTTTGCAGAATGGTAGGAATGGTAACCTGTTAAATCAAGTTAACATTGGCATGTCAGGATACACAAAACATTTACCTACAGTGACATATAAAGTACTTAATTTCCAGCAAATTGTGAATATACCTCTCTTTGTGGTCGCTTATCATCAAGATCAGGTCTGTAGTTTGGCAATGGAACTTTACTCACAACCACCACTCTTGAATACAGCCGGCTGCCAGGTTTTCATTGTCTCAGGATTCAGAAGCCCAAGCTATAATATCAGAAAGTTGTGTACATCAAATGAACGTTTAACGAAAACATACCTATATAAACCCATTCTGCTACCTAGTACTGCAATCTGGTCATAGTCCCGTCTATCCTTTCTCTCTTTTGAAACCACCTCCTGCTCATTTGTGTTGCGTATGAGCATGCTTAATTTCCACTTCCAGTCATCAATGTTATCAAGGGTTGATAGTGAGTCCTGCTTAAGTTTTACATAGGCAGAAAAAATAAATGCACATTTAGCACAGTACTTGCTTGCAGTAACTTCAGTCAAAACATGCACCATGGGCAAGACAAACATTTTGTGCTAAGAAAGAAATGCTACCAATGAAAATTTTGTGGGGGACGATATTACCATGACCAGCCTTTCTGGATGTGCTATGTGCTTGTGACTGTGTCTTCAATGATTTGTAGAAACTCATTTTCAGCTAAAAACTATAGATGAAAGACATGTCACAAGGTAACTGTTCAGAGAAACTTAAGTTAAGGGCAAGTTTATAGTTGCAGGGATGCAGATTTACAAAGCTCAGGGAACACAACGCTTGTCTAATAATAAATCTAGGATTCCACAAATTTCTGTTTATAGTAAAATAGTAAGCATGAACATGAATCGTACATCATTACCCTATCATTCACTTCCTTAGGTACCTCAAGGACACCATGAATCAATGAAATGAAATGACCAAGGGAAGCTTTTCCTTCCGTCTTACCAACACCAAGCCAAAGAATACCATGTCTACAAAATAACCAATGGAAAGAAAATTAAACTATCACTATGGAGTTGTTATAATTTTGAAAAACAGTGATATATCACATGTCCAACTTCTTGCTCTTTTTCTGGTTTTAAAATGACTTGCATGGCTATTACTTTTATTATTATCACTGTTTGCCTTTCAACCACAACAGCAAATCTGTTACCATATATTTTTTTTCAAAATTCAAAATTCAAAAAATAAATTCAATTTTTTTCACGTTTCTGGCCTCTCTTCACTTCTCTCCAAGGCATCCTCTGAGATGCTTGTTTGGGATTACAAGCCGTGTATGTAACATGTAAATTCGGGTTAGTTTATAAGAAATTTATTGAATAAGAATAATTTATGAATAAATAAAAATTGTGACAAAATCATTTCCTTTTTTGTTGCCAACTTTTAGGTATATTTCTGCTACCAGTTTATAATTTTATGAAATCGCAAACAATGAAGAACAATTTGGTTGTTTCAGTTCATTCAGTGGGCATTTTATAACTTCACTATTTTAGGGTTCAACTTACATGACTTCCATTGAGTTAGAACATGATCAACGTGTGTGAGGCTTAACTCAGTCTATGAAATGAGATCAAAAGTAATCAGATTACATGATTTTAACCCACAACAACCATCTATCATCCTTTAGTTTTAAGCATTAGTTAAAAAGCTAGCCTCCTGTAAGAGAAAAAGACGATATCATCAAGTAACAATATCAAATCACTCGGGTGTCATAAACTCAATAATCAAAGAAATGGAGCTCATCGTTTTGCTCACATATGAAAATTAGCAAATGTGCCAACTACATGTACAAAGATAACAGTTTGTTAATTTTGATATTTTAGATGAGTGAATTATAGAAGATAACGAAGAAAATGCACTCCTAACCGAAGAAAACATTGCATGGATTAATTTGGAAGGAGCGCAACAACATCATCAAGGAGATGAAGATTTTGATTTTGAAACAAAAAAGTGGTGAAAAACTTTGAATCTACATCAAGGAGAAGATGAAGATTATTTAGTTAATGATCCTGATTACAAATTTACAATATGTAAATGTAAATGTATTTCATTTTTTGCTTCAAAATATGTAATTTTTTTTCAATTGTTCAATAGTCAATGATCAATATGTACTAAACTTTGCATTATATGAATTCTTTGCAATTACCAGATTTTTCTATTTTTCTGATTTTCTTTTAGATTTTTACTAATTTTCTTGATTTTTTTTATATTTTTATATTTTTTAAATATTAAAGTATGATACGATACGATACGCCCGTATCGTGGAGCAAAATGATACACGATATGATACGCGTCAAACAACATTGCTGCTAACAATTCCATGATTTCCAAGCATATACATGAACATTAAAACAAAGAACAAAAATACAATGGCATTCATCATCATTTTGTCGAGACCAACCTTCACAAAATTGAGTGCATGCTCCATAATCAAGAAGCTTGTTCTGTCCTTCAACATAATATAAGCACTCATTGTTTGCTATTTTCTCCGGTTTCGACCAATCAAGCATCTTACACTGTTCCAACTTTATATGAAGTATCTAAATAACGTAGATGCAGTGAGGGGATTTCTTTCACCCATATTGAATGATATAACAGACTCCAAACAACAGATGCATCCTGTAGACTGCATCGTATTAGTGTCGACCAATCCGGATCATTTCAACAGATGGATGCATCCATGCATATCTCCATGGGCTGTGCCAGATGCTGGTTCCACGCTATTAACTAGATTACTAACAATAGCTAAACCAACAACTGGTTCTAAAGATGTCAAACCAGGCATTCAAAATATATGGAACTACGCATATTCAGAAAGACTTTTGAAAAGTCATCTATGGCAGAAGTGAAAATGCTTAAGTGGATGCGTGGCCACCCTAGACATCATAACAGGTCACCAAATGAAGTTCAGTTTGAGCTCCTTCGTCAAGGATGCAAGGAAGTTCCATGGTACTATGTTATTGGCATGTGGGCAATAAGCATTTGACACTGCTAAAGCACCAGGGGAGTGTACAAATGGAACCAACATAAAAAACAATTAATTCTTAAAAATTGAAATCCCACATCCAACCAATTTCATAAAAGCAAATCAACTTGAACAACAAAATGTTAGAACGTGGAGGACACTTTAAGGGTGTTATAAGGATGTGAATGACTCTGTCATCCCATAAGGCTTGCCAGGGGTGGCAAAACAAGCTGATACTTCTGTCTAGCACATACAGCGCAATGTGACCGAAATATTAATAGGTAAATGATGATAGGAGTGTGTGAGATTCAAAAGGCCGCCAAAGGCCTAAAAAGTGTTGGAAGTTAGCAATAGAACATAATATTTGCTTCTTTGGATGCCGGTAAACCCAATGAAGGTCAGAATGCAGACTTAAAATCATATTAGAGAAAAAATATTTTTACGTTGAGAGGTTATAAGAACTTAACTAATAACATGCTTCATAGCAAAGAAAAAGATTCAAGAACCCAATTTTCACCTTAACGCGTCATCAAACTTAAACTAAATTCACAGCTTCTGATGAACTCAACACCACGAAAGAGAAACACGGCAATTCGACCGAAAACCAATAAAAAACATCAAATACCATGAAATAGTACCAAAGCTTGGTAGAACAATAGTTCATCATCCCAATTGAGTTTTCTCACCTTGTTAGGCTGGAGCTCGGGGTCGGACTCGTCCTCAGAGCACTCGTCGAAGGCGAGCCGGCAATAGCTCGAACTAGGAAACAGAGAAGGGAAACTAGGGTTGGAGGGAACGAAGAACCCTTCGCTCCATCTCGTGTCGACGTCCAGCGAGCGGGTGGACACGGAAGAGGGTGACTGAGACGC
Organism: Brasenia schreberi; assembly: GCA_036023115.1. NCBI lineage: Eukaryota > Viridiplantae > Streptophyta > Magnoliopsida > Nymphaeales > Cabombaceae > Brasenia > Brasenia schreberi. The sequence continues at coordinate 29,489,191 of JAYKKT010000092.1, read as the reverse complement.
CGAAGAGGAGGTGGCGGAGACGGCGACCCTGCGGAGGCAGTGGCGCGTCGACAAGTGGTGAACGAAGCGTGGGGAATATCCGGCGGCGTTGAGGGAGAGGTATGAAGGGCGAAACGAAGAGAAATGGAGGGCAGGGTGGATGAGAAGGAACATATCGAGGGTGGGGAGAGACCTGAAGGCCGCCCTCGAGAAGACCACGTCCAAGAGAGGCATTTGTTCAGAGGAAGAGCGAATGAGTCATGGCGAAGAGAAGCGGGAGGGAGGGAACTCTGTCTCTCTCCCTCTCTGATGGTGAGGCGCTTCGCCTCTGCAAAAACCCTCCCTGCAACAAGTCCAGTGAAGGAGATTCTGGTCCATGTAGGGGTCCCAACACGCGATGGAGCCTGGGACAAGCTCGTGTCTGTGTCAGCTGTTAGGCACCCGGGTCGGGTCCGGGTATATGAAAACTGACCCGTCAAAGCGAATCAGGTTTCGGGTTGTCCCAGTCTCGACACAAATCCGACCAGAAATCAATGTATAATGTATACTTTATATATTTCCATTCGATAATTATACATATTTTATGTATATCATCCATGGCATTAAAGACATTTGTTTATAGATGTATGGATTAAGAATATTTTTACATATAGTCATATAGAATGTATATACACTTACGAACTTATTATATAGTGTTCTTCAACCTTCGGTAGATCGAGGACTTTTTCGCTTTCACTTGGAAACCCATTTCCCTTACTATATGTATGTTCATCTTCCTGGTTTAAGTACTTAGCAAGGCATTCTTCTCTCTCTCTCTCTCTCTCTCTCTCTCTCTCTCGTACACGCACAAATATAAATGTCTCTGTTTGTGTGCATGCACACTTACAGAGACTCTTTATGAGAAGTCATGCAGTTGCCTGTGTTGAATATGGTCTTTAGGCTCATGGAATTCTTGGAAATTGTCAACATCTTGGAAGAGTAATAAGGCTGTGAAGAGAAAAACAGATAAGAGGGGGGGAGGAAAGCTGCAATGATAGGGAAAAAACTTCATTTTTCATGTGTATTTGCTATTTTTCTTTAATAATAAATGCTGAAGACAACGGTCCATCCAGTTTATATTAATAAAAAATTATCAACTCTTTCGGCGTGAGATTGATTCCCATGTCCTGCATACCTTTCTTCTCGGGCAATACAATCTTCTCCTTGCAAGAAGAGTCTTCCTCTTTATAAAGAGGAATTAATCATGTATAGAATAGGACTACATGAGGTCCACCTAGATGGTATCACTGCATAGAGTATCCGCATGCTGGGACACCCACATTTTCCACAATTGAATAAAGAAATAAGTGGTTTTACTCTTAATGAACACTTCACATCATCATCTCTCCGATGAACTCGGCAATAAGAATTGTGCAAGAATCTACCACTCCTTCTGAATGAATTGAATGTATCAAATCTTATATTCAATTGGTACCCTTCTAGAATATACCAATTATTTATTTTCTGTTGATATCTTTTTGTGCAAAACTTGCTGGGCATCGTTCAAACTCTTCCTAACTTCAGAATGGTGGTTTGGGTCGAATTAAAACAATCCGAGAATAAATGAAACAAAACAAAAGAAATTTTTAATACTTTTGACCTACGAGTTTTAAGAAGCTCTTGTTAGATATGCAAGTGAAATGCATTATCAAATGAAGAACCACATATCCCCAAACCCAATGTTCTCGAGTGAGAGGACACTCAAATCACAAGGGCCTTTCGTAAAGCTTTTGAAACGATAGATTTTCGCATGTTCAAAAAATGATCATATCATTATATCTCTTTATTTATAAGGTTGGAACAATATATACATATACATATACATATATATATATATGTATATATATTAAGAAAAAGAGAGATTGGATGTTGTCCATCTCTCACAATTAATTTTTTACTTTTTAAGAACATAAATATAATGAAGGTATTCTTTATATTCTAAAACACCTTACTTATAACACTTTATATACTACGCATGTTTCTCGAAAGCACATAAAATACATGAGTATACATGTACTAAACGTTGCACACCACGTTTGACAATATATATATATATATATATATATATATATATAATTAGATGTTGCACACTACGTTTGACAACATATACTCACACCTACTTTCTGTTTCTTTGGAGCATTCAAAAAATTAGAAAATTGATTGAAATGACATAAAAACAATCTCCCGACAATATAATTTAAAAAAAACGAGATGAAAATTTAATTATTTATAAGGGTGACTTGTCACAAACACAAATTGATTATTTTGTTTGTGAGAAAAAGGATAGATCGTGTTGTAAAGATTGCAAGGTAATTCAAGGAGAAAGCTTAACTACTCAACATTGACTTTTAGAAATGGATTTTTAATTAAAAAGTAAACAAAGAAGAATATATTGCATAGAGCTATTCGAACAAGATTGTAGAATATCAAATTTGAGAAAGAAGATATATTTAAACAAAAAGTTCTTCAAGGAAATGTTTGAAATTATGTAGCTACACCTTGTGATATGTGGAATAATATGGCTATATATATTAGAGAAGTGACAAAAGATGTGTTAGGTGAATCTAAGGAAAGCGTACTGACACAAAAATAAGTTTAGTTGTGGAGTGAAGTAGTGAAAGATAAAATAAATGCAAAGAAGGCATGTTATAAATTGCATTATGTGAAGAAGACTAGTAAATCTTGGGACACTTATAAGAAAGCAAAAAAGGAATGTTAGTGAAACAAAAACTAAAATTTCGGAGAAGTTATATAAAAAACTTAATTCAAAAGGAGGTAAAAGAGATATTTTTATGATAGCTAAGGTTAGAGATAAGAAAATTAAATATCTTACTTTTATTAGATACATCAAAGATGAGGATGAGAAGATTCTAGTGATAAATGATGATATGAAAAATAGATAAAAAAATTTATTTGTAATGTTTTTTAATGAAAATACAAATGATAGTATTAGCTTAAGAGACATTCAAAATTGTGTGAATTATCGATGTATCAAGTTAATGAGTCATACAATGAAATTATAAGAAAAAATTATCGAACGCATGTTAAGATAAATACCAAGTACAACAAAGAACCAATTCAGATTCATGCCAGGTAGATATACTATTGAAGCGATTCACCTATTAAGATGTGCTATGAAATATTTTAGAGGAAAAAAGAAGAACCTTTGCATGCTATTTATTGATCTAGAAAAAACTTACTATAGGGTACCAAGAGATATTTTTTGGAGAACCTTGGAAAAGAGAGGTATCCCATTGACATACATAAATCTTATAAGAAAAATGTACGATCGTGCAAAAACATGCCTGAGGACTCACGAAGAAATGACAGACTCCTTTGAAGTCAAGATTGAGTTACATTAGGGATCAACTTTAAATACATATTTATTTATATTGGTCATTGATGCGTTAACAAAACATATTCAAGATGAAGTACCTTGGTGTATATTATTTACATATGACATTGTGTTAGTAGATGACTTTAAGAAAAAAGTTAATAGAAAATTAGAACTACGTAGGAAAACGTTAAAAAGTAAATGTTTCCAACTTAGTAGAACAAAGACAAAATATATGGAATGTAAGTTTGATAATTTGAGTACTTCAGAAGATATAGAAATTAAAATTGACATACATTGCATCTCTCACAAAGAAAGTTTTAAATACCTAGGGACAATTTTTTTAAATGGATGAAAAATTGATAGAGATATCATATAGAATTAATGTTGATTGGTTAAAATGGAGACTGTTAGGGATGTATTCTGTGTAGATGGTGTTTAAAGAAAGAAAAGGGAACTAATTATGTGGAAAATATTTCGTTAATTGGTATATTGAGTTGACCGTATGATGTCTAGTGCACTCTGAATATGAACGATGCACAATTTGACTTGTAATTTATTCGTGATGAAGCCTATGGTAGCTTACACTCGATCTTCAAGTGGGGTTACATCTTCCACACCGAAACCCTTGCATAAGGAGCTCATCAGGTGGATATTCTCAATAAGATCCAGACGTATTTAAGATTTTATAATCACGAATTAAGTCCTTGCTTCGATGAACAACTGTGCAGGTTGAAGACACCTTTATCGGCACCGCAGTCTTCCAGCACAAGCACATAGCTGGTGCATGCTCAAGAGCAAAGCCTGTTACGAGAATTTGTCGAGGTTTATCATATTCATATGTCTGCCATGGATAAGTTACATATAGTGAAGCGTTGATCCATGTAAATTGACTGAGAAATGTTCCATCTTAACTTTCATGACTTAGCATGTTGTGAGGGGATTGTACAGTGGATCTTGTTTCAAAAAGATGCCTAATGGCATTGCAATGCATAAATTTAATGTAAGAAAAGCATGTCGAAGTTGCATACATGTTTGAAATGTTTTTGGGGATTACATGGTGAGACCAAACTGTAGATTTATATGCAACTTCTGAAACTTGTGTCCTAATAACATCAGTAGTTTCACAATCATTTGATATTTCTCCTTGTCATGTTGGTATAAGCTTGATCTTAATCTTATTCCTGTATTCACAAGCTGGTGTTGGGCACAGTTGTCCCAGGCATGAACATTCTCATGGGTTTCTATTTGAATATCTGTTTGAGCCCCTACCCAAGAGAGTGATGGTTCTTTGTGCTTCTGATAACGCTATTCTAGTGGCAGGGCTTGTGTGATTCTTGTAAAAGGGCCATCAATCTTTAAATCTATGAAGGGGAAGCCCTTGAGGGCAGTGGGAGGGCAAACCAACCAGTTCCTGGGCTGGGACTTTACTTGCTCTTTCTTAATCTAACATATCAAGATTAAAAGTAATATGAAAAGATCAAATTCATTACTTCATGTGTTTTTTTTTGGTATAATGTGGATGCCGAGTCAGATGCACGGCCCTGGGGTCGAACTCTTGAACTTTAACTTGTGAGCCTGAACCCTAGCCAGCTCTTTGTGCATTGAAAGCTTACTTGAAAGGGCAGCTCCTGTTGGTCTTGTTTAATTTGCTTAGAGTTTGCACAAGATCATGCTTGTATTCACCATTCCAAGTACAGGCTAATATTCAGCCCAGATGATAACTGGTTTTATTCATGGTCTGATTTAGGGTCATGGGTTGTGAGAGATCAAAACCACACAATTAATTTATGGATTCGGGTTATAGATTCAACCCGATCCATTTATCCTTCACAAGTCCTGCTATGACAAGCAAAATAAGCTAGACATGGCTGGTGTTGGGTAATACGGGATCCTTGGTTTAAAACAACGGGTCCCAGTTTGCTGAAATCATGAACCATAACTGAACTGGGTTTTACCCATTGCAGCTTAAAATTAAAACTAGAAAACTTGAAAAATAGAATCCGGAGTGGCGGTTTGAACTGGTGGTTCTTGTTCCATGGGAGGATGAACCATAACTAAACTGAGAGTTTTCAGTCTGGTTACGCTTTCGAGGCCGGTTGATTGGATCTTGCTTAAGTCGATTCGGTTCTCGCTTAAACCGTTTGAACCGTTCTGAACGAAATATGTCGAAGGTAATGACAATACGAATATTATATGCATGATAACGATGATGATGATCATCCTCACCATTAATCAACTTGGTGGCATGGGTATGGTGATGCACTTTTGAGAGTTGCAGGTGGCCTTGTCCCATGCATGGATGGTATCTTTTGCAAGTGGACGTTGTCTTATACCTCCTATCATTCAACACAAGCCCCTCAGTAGGATAAGGATCCAGTTGTACTGGCAAGTTGAGGATTGAAACTAGGTTTCAATTCAAAGCATCATCCATGGAACCAGTTTCAGACACGACACGGTACATATTCATAATGACACGAAAAGACTCAGTTTGTGGTCCTTTTTCTTTGATGGGTACCGAGCGGAAGCCCCCGTTAACTAGACATGGCTGGTTTCAGACCGGCCGCTAGTTCCAATTGAAACTGAACTGGGCCAAGAACTGACTGAAACCATTGAAACCAGGCTCAAAATTGGACAAAATCAGAGACCACTCGGTTTGGTTCCCATTCCAATTACACCTTTCATATAACTAGAACCGGTGGTTTTAAACAATCAGTTATTTATATTTCTTAATTTTCAAATTTTTTATATTAATTTTCTATTCCCAAACGGTTTGAGCCTCAAACAGAAATGAGAACTGGCCCAGTCCTGTTTGGTTCCGATTCCAAGTTTCTGGAATTGGCGATCAGTTTACCCCCAATTGGTCTGGTCTATGTAAAACTGTTTCCTTCGCCGCGAGTGTGACTTAAGTGGTCTCCTTAAAAATGTACTTTCTTCTTTCTTTTGACACGACACGACACGTTAATGCACATAGCATATGCCACAAAGTATCCACCGATAATTATGGTTAGTATATAAAGTTGTATTATATACGTACTTTGAACATGGATATACGTACATATATATATACATACATCGTCTTGGAGTACTGATGGTGACAGTTTTGGCGTACATACATACTGACTGCACCAGGACACGCCCACGCGGCTTTCACGTTGAGAGAGATGTTAAGAAACGAAAGAGACAAGGCCTGCGCGTGGCTCGCCTGCACCCCACAAGTGAGTGAGCTTTTTTGGCATTCAGTCCATTGCAATGCACGACCGGGGCCCCTTTCCAACGGTTGATAGGGATCTTTAGGATTAGCGCCTGGCAAATCGGGTAGAAAGGATCGTGTCCGGGTTGACCCAGACCTGACCTCATCTTTTGTTGAGGTCCATATTTGAGACCTGACCACGATCACGGTTGGGTTTGGGTCAGGTCGGGGTGGAAACAGTTACAACATCTTAGTGTATACATATTATGTTATATATATAAATATTTGTAGTACGAATTATATATATGGAAAACTGGATTCTATTAACTTTTGATATGGTTATTCATTGTTTTTTTATGGCATGAGTATAAAACTTAAGGGTTTTTAGAAAAGGACGTAAGACAATGTTATTATACATATCTCAAAAAACATTGATCAAATATGAGTAGACAATATATATATATATTATGCATGTGCAAATCTCTACATGTATCTATATATAAAAACATGAAAAATATAGATTTTATAAAACAAACATATAATGTCTATATAATTTACATTATATCTACACAATTTCGGATAAAGTCTAGGTCCACTGGGACCTGGCATGATTTTTGGGTCATTTTCGAATTAACACTAACCCACCCAAGTGCTTAATCCTCAACTAGCACATGGTTTTCTTTGGGTCGATAGGGTTTGAGTCCGATCTAAAATTGCAAACCCTATTTGATGAAATGAATGCCTATCGGTCTTACCATAGATGTATTAGAACTTACTTTTAAAACTGTAGGTTATTGTTGCTGACTTAAAATATATTATATTCTAAAACATTATCTTATGTATCAGTGAGCGTTATACAATATATAACACGATATATCGTAAGTTATTCATGACATGATACTATATGATATTGCAAAAGATCTTCGTACTATATTCACATAAAGCATATCATATAATCAAAGGGATTATCCAAAGGTTTTTCACTTTTTTGAATATGAACTACCCATACTACGATCTTACAATTAAAATGCGGGAAACAGGGTCTAACATCAAAGAGAACTTAAAAATTCAAATTCATATATATATATATATATATATAATATGAGGAGAAAAGGCAGATGGATTAGAAGTAAAAAAAGAGAAGAAGAAAAAGATTTACGATTTAAAAATTTATTGGGAGGTTAGAGAGTGAGTTTAGTGTGGATTTCCTCGCACTAGTCTCTTTCTACCAAGGTTTTCAATCTCTCTCTCTCTCTCTCTCTATATATATATATATATATATATATATATATATATATATAATGAACTTTTTCGGTTCTCATGGTTCGATTCCGACCTTTGAATTGCAAAAGGAACCACAATTCTTTTTCAAACCGAACTGAACCAAACTACACAACAACTGGTTTGGTTCGGTTCAATCGGTTTCTTGAACACCCGAATGGGAAGGTATGCATAAAAAGAAATAAATTGAAGAAAAAGTATACATAATAATCAAAATCATGTACATGATGCCAATACATTATCATGTCATGTAACCGTTACATACATGGCATAAGAAACAAGAAGGATCGCCACATCCTTCTGACAAAAGAGAGGTGAAGATTTCATACAGTTTTCTAACACCGTCTTCCAAAAACGAGCAAACAGACAATTTATGTAAAAGCAAAAGAAGATCACCATCATTCATGATCATCATCATCATCAGGAATAAGAGAACCACGCCTCATCATCATCATCATCATCAGGACTAAGAGAACCACGCCAAGAGCTCTCGAGAGACCAGCCTTTCATTAGCCTTAACACGCTCCTCCTCCATTAATGGCGCTCTGCAGATGGGGCAATTGGTATTCAACAATCCAAACCAGCCATCCAAACAGGACCCATGGAAAACATGATTACAGCGCAACTTCCTCACTTGCTCCCCCTCTTTCATCCTGCAAAGGCACACCACACACTCTCTCTCCGCATCAACAAGATCTCCCTCACACCCACACCCAAACCTTGGACTCTTTTGCAACTCCTCTGCCAAAGCTATGATTTTAGCCAACCCAACACCCAGAAACTCATTCTCGTAATCTTGGGGACTCAAATGAAGGAAGCCAATCGATTGCAGGAAGAGAAAGAGAAGAGATCTCAAGTGTGAGAACCAGCTAGCTGCTGTAACAACAAGAAATATAGGGATTGAATCTGTTGCAGCATCATTCATGCCTCCATATATCCCCATTCTCTCTCTTGGGGTAATGGAATGTGTGATGGAACCGTAATCTTTCATATATATAAGTTAAACCTAACTCTTAGGAAAAGTAAGGACAAACTACGCTAAAAACCTAAAAAGTTGCAATTTGATTGATCTCCATTTCTTACTCATTACAATTGCTATTTATAAACTTCTTACCGCCATGATAGTTAAGTCCGTCTTTTTGCGTACAACCTCTGATAACTTTCAACTTGCCTCACCAGTCAAGTGTGACAGGAGATTTTTCGGCATCAACATAAAGAAAGAAAGATTTTGGATGTATTATCTATATGAAAAGGTGAACTTGTACGGAAAAACTCTTCATTAACCCATGCATACAATTAACATCTCTTGTTTCGTGGATTCACAAAGATGAGGTTGTATGACAGATCCTACCAAGTTAAAAGATTTAACGATGAGCTCAAAGTGAACGATCCATCGTGATCTTTTTTTCTCTCTCTTTTGGTTCTTTGGTTATAATAGGGAGGCTGAATTCAGATGCAGGCTCCGGTATCGAACTAATGACCTTCAACTTTTGAGTGAACCCCCCAGCCAGGTAAGCTATTAATCTTTATACTCGTGGGTTTTCTTTCTGGCAAGAGTTACCACCCAAAATACCCAATGACGAATTTTGCCATCGTAATATCCAGACACGATGATCCAATGAGAATTTTTGGATACACGAAGTTCGTCAAGAGTGAATAACAGCTCTTTGCCGACACAAAATATTTAAATTTTGGTTCCGAATAGGCCCAAAAATCATAGCATTGACTTATTATTTAGGGCCTAAAACTATAGGAATTTGGGTCCTACAAAGTTTATATTATAATAAGCGAGTTAAAAATTAGGGGGCCTAAGGTGGTTGGCTTAGCGGCCTTACCCACCAGCCACCCTTGCCGGAGAAGGAATGGAATCGGCCATTTAAGTATATTTTCCGTTTGGCAGTTCTTCATTATCATTAAGCGAAATTATAATCTAACATATCTTCAGGTGGAGCTCCCCTTATTTATTAGAAGAAGAGCTTTTATACGATCATGGCCGGTGTATATTTTGTGTGGCTTTTCAAACAAAAAAGCAAGAAAGAGTCGCCGACCACACGGTGTGGGAGATTAGTGCTTCGTTTTGATCAAATAAATAACTAATAAATTATTACAAATCTCCTTGTCGCTTAATCAATCAGCAATGATGGATGTAAAAGAAAAAAATAATTGGGATTTTCTTGTCTCTGTTGCTTATGGAGAGACAGGTCTTATTAGGTATACCTGTTTGGGTGTGGCCTGTGTGGATTCTATTCTATCCTGGACAGAGGGTCCACGTACCGACAGGGAAGGCAAAGTCCCTCTCTCTCTTGACACACAATTTTTCACACACACGCATGCACGTGCATGCACACATACATAGAGACACTCACACACAAAGAAAATAATGAAAAACAATCAATTATATCATAAAAAATCAAAGCTCGAAAGGGTTGAGCGTCGGCGCCACATCCTTGGCAGCCGCCCACTCTCTCTTTTCTTTCACTTTTTTACATTAGGGTGTAAGATTTTCTCTTTATAATGGTTTTTAACTTTAATTTCTCATATTCTCCTACTTAGTAAAAGTTAAACCATGAAGCTCTTATTGGACCAGATATGGATTAAATAGGAGAAGAGATCTGATTCTTCCCTATCCTTCAACACACCCCCTCAAGTTGGGACTTTAATACTCATAACTCCCAACTTATCCAAAGTTCTCTTAAAGCAGCAAGCTATATATATATAAGAAAACCAGATCCTACCTGCCTCCCATATGTCTACTTATTATCTCTCAGTGCATGTGTGTAATTTAAAAGTTTTAAGTGTTCTTTTAAAAAAAAAGAATAATGTTATTATACCTTCAAAGTCAATAGTTAGACAAGAGTAAGGAGCATTAGTGGTGAGCATGATCCAATTACTATATATATACAATATTTTCCATTTGATTAGCATGATTAACATTGAAATTTGAATTAAAAGTATCATTATATTTTCAGACTTTACATTTAATGTATTAAATGTTTTTTATAATATCACCTTAATAATTTATCTCAAAGATTGAATAGTAAACAATGTTTATTTAAGATTAGGTACTAAAATATATTATTTATTTTCTAGTAATTATATATATTTATAAAGACAAGTAAAAATGTAGGTAGGAATCCACTGAGCGTGGAATAAGGCCTGGTTTTGATTCTTTTGACTTTCAATTACATACTAAAGTGGATTTGGTAAAATATCACTTAACAATTATAAATCCATAATGACTCTTGGATCCAACCTTGCCATGAAATGCTCCATTTGTTAAAGGTTTGATCTCAGCCGGGCTATCAAGAACCATCGCCCAAGAACGGTGGCGGATCTAGAAATTGGTAATAGGTGGGGCTAATGGTCCATGAATCTTTTAAGAGGGAGCGAACTTATGTATTTCAACCATGTATTCTAACTGTAAACTATAGCTTTTATGTTGATATTTCAAATTTCGGAGGAAGGGGAGCGTCCCACCACCACTCTACATAGATCCGCCATTGAGGGAGATGATGAACCATTCCGAACCCAGGTCCGGTGGAAGATTACAGCGCCAAGGCGAAGGGTCGAGGCCTAGAATGGAAAGAGAGATCTCAACTTGGAAGTGTGAAGCAGTTATCTTCTTCTGTGTCGATCATCATCCCCATGACTGGAAAAATTTGCGACTCCATAGTATTCAGAGCGATTAAAGATCCTACTGATCCAAGATGAACGGTCAAAAAATAACGACAATCATCAATATATTTCGATTCAATACTTCATGTTTGATGAAACATGCATGTGAGGGAATAGCTGAGCTTCACTAATCTGAGATCTAAAGTCTGAGCTTAGATTAATTAGCAAACGGGACGGTCTTGCCCAACCCACATCGTGCTTTGTACAATAATTTATTTTGAAAGGGTTGCCCCGGTTTTTTAATTTGGTATGGAACAGGACTTGATTTTGGTGTAGGTGTGCTAGCTTTGTTTGGACATAGGTGAGTGAACATGAGACCCTGAAAATTTGTTCTCATCAAACTTTAAAAATTGATTTATGAAGGAGACATAATAAGCAATACCATTATAACAAGTTCGTTTTGGAGAGAGAGAGAGAGAATGTGGTTTGAATTTGTGATGGACATGAATTGTGATCCGATCCAAAAAATGGTTTGTAAACGTCAGTCCGGGTATGAGGCCCAAACACAGAATTAGATAAAAACCATTAAAATTTTTGAAATAAAAATATATGGAACTGGAGGTTCCACCAGTTCCATGAAAGGTGGAATGGGAACCGAATTGGGTCATCCCTGGTTCCAAATCCGGTTTCACCGGTTCTTGGCCTGGTTTGATTCCGGTTGAAACTGTCCGGCCAGTTTGAAACCGGCCATGTCTTTGACAGGACTTGAGGGAAACTTTCCTTGGAATTATATCTTGGAGAGATTAGAGGTTATTGTTTTGGGGTGTGAAACATGAAAGCTTCGGATCGTAAGCCGTTCTGATCTTTTTCTTTTCCTTTCTTCTCTCAACTTTGCATTCTTTTGGGAATCGATTTCATCGTTTTGAAAACTAATTCACGAGAGAGAGAGAGAGGGAGAAGGGTTGTGAGAGAACAAATTAAATCAAAATTTCCTAGTAATGTGCTCTAATTAACCACTTTATAAAGCAAAGACATGGCCTCGTTATTACAAACATATGCACCTTCGAGTACCGGATAGACAACAACCATGATGAGGTATTTCACATACAAGATCATCACTGTATATCATCATATAGAGACCAGGGTTGAACGTTTAAACGTTAGCCACTCATCTTTACCTTTTCTTCTTTCATGGGATTTTATAAATGTACGCAGATCAAGTTTGTATGATGGTCTTGATACATATACGTACATACATACATACATACATACATACATGTAGGTATGTAAATATATATATAGATACATATGTATGTATATGTATATTTATACATATATACATACATATATAAAACCTGATCCTACCCATCTTTGACATACCCATTTTTAGGTGGCATGAGTATAATTTTAAAAAGTTTAAGAATTTTAAGTAAAAGCAACTCTCTCTCTTTATATATATAAATTATGATCATCTATGGCAATAAATTTGGCAGTTTGATACTTAACTTTGTCAACTGAAAGATGGTCCGGGAGTAATTCACCATGTTCAGCTCGGTACTAATTCTCCGTCAGTTCCGGTTTTCCTGAAACCAGGAATCGGAATCAAACCAGTATTAGGCCGATCCTGGTTTGAGTCCTAGACTATCTAAAATAAAAAAACACATTAACAATTAATTTTTTTTGAAAACAATAAAAACCATATGTAATTGTTGATTTGCAGCCAATGGTTCTGCCTTCTTCCCGGTTGTGGGTCCAATTCCGGTTTCAAGGAAAGTAGAACCGAGATCAAACCGGGTCTGGGTCTGATTTGACCAGGTTCCGGTTCTGATTGAAACAGTCCGCTTGATTCCAAAACTCATGGGGTTTAGCTTCAGCCCTGGCTGAAAAGGTCATGAGCTCGATATCCCGGAAGTGCATCTGACACCCCCAAAAAAGAAAAGAATACGGAGTGCCACGCATGCGGCAAGTACCCTCAAAGCCTGTGTTGCGAAGCTGACCAGCTTTCTCTTGAAATATTCTATTTATTTATTTCGTTTTTATCCTAATTTACTACACCTATATAAACTCCTTATTATATTTCAATTTCTTTTTATCAATATTTTAATTTCTTTTGCTTTCTAAAACTCTTTTGTGGTTTTTCCCTTGTACGGGTTCTTCTCAAGTCTGAATGATCGGATCCTGATAAAGTGGGGCTGGATTCAGATTCAAATATCCAACCAGCTTCAGATTAAAATATCTAACAATCGATATCACTGTATTAGAAAAGCCATTAAAATGAAAGGATTTAGTCACAATCAAAGTACTTACTCATCGGGAAATGTTTCTTGTGAGGGAATTTCTCAAGGAATGATTACTTTACTGATCAACCTCTTCTTGGCGCATATATTCAAAGGAGCCGCATGTTTTGACCTTAAATAGCAAACTTTGTGACAAGGATAAATATACATTTTATTCGATTTGAGGCTAGTGATTCATATCATCAAAGAAGCCTAACTCGATGCATGTAACACATTTCTTGATAAGAAGTGCAATTCCTACTTTATTAATCTACTACTTGTTATCTTCAGAAGTGGCAAAGCAATTAAATGATAATTTTTCACATCAACACCACTTAAAATTCTTCTAAAGTAAATGATCTTTTACGTTTGGAATAGACATAGTTGATCAAATTACCGATGATAACCACCTTCTAAGAAACCAATACTCTCTCTCTCTCTCTTTATATATATATATATAAGAGTTTACACATCTCTTTTTTTGACGAGTTTTATGTGGTTATCCTTTTTATTTTTTAATCACTCTTAAATTCTTTTTCCTGCCTCCAAAAAGTAAAGGTAATGCAAGTGAACACTATAACATACCTAAGAAACAAACTACTTATATATATAGAGGACCTTATGTAATGTCGGATTTGGTCATTCTTAGGAAGAGAACTTATACGAATGACTACTTATATCATATATGTAGAGGGAGAGAGGACCTTATGTAAAAGTAAGAACTTATATGAACGACTCTCGAGAGAAACTTGTAAAAGAAAGACATGAAATCTATTAGTGGTATTAGGGTCTAAGGTTCGACTAGAACCTACAATAATAGGTACACAATAACCAAATTAAAAAAAAGGAAAAGAGGACGGGAATATAGGGAGACGTCGCAATTTTTTTCAGCAAAAAGGGCCAAAAAGCTAGAAATCGGGAAGAAAGGCCAAGAGGCCAGAGACTAGAATACATGCCAAGAGGCCAAGGTAGAGCAGAGGCCCTCTCCCTCTCTCTCCTTGAGTTTCCCTCCTTCTCTTTGTCAGTCTGTCTCTCCCACTCTCATGGTTTTCACTATGAAAATAAATCACGAGCGGTTTTCTTCAAAATCAAGGACCGAAACCACGGTTTTCTCGAAAACTGTTAACGAGAACCACCTCGGGTAGCATACTCAAAAGTTTGTTTTGCCTTGGCTATTTTGAAAAATTACAAACTACCACTAGTCAAAATTACTAAAAAGTGCATATATTTTAAAGTAAAAAGATATTTTTGCCCTTAACTAGAAGAAAGGATAAATCTATCCTCTGGTAATTTATGGAAATTACAGAATACCAGTTTACTGAACTATGCAGTTTTCCTTAAATATGTGAGAATTCACAAGTTTGTCACCAAGTAAAAAGACAATTTTGTACTTTGTTTTTAGGCAAAATCACTATTTTGTCCTTGATTATTTTCAAAAATTTCTAAAAAACCAAGCATAATTTTACTATTTTGTCCCTTTATTTTGAAAAATTATCAAATCGGACATGCAAATATAATTACTACTCTACTTCTAAACTTCAGAGAAATTACACTAGTTGAAAATAAGGCAAAATTATAAATTTATCTCCAAATTGGTTCTGAAATAACAAAATCAGGTTGAAAATATTTTCAAAATGGTACCTATGTATTGTTTAAATTGCTTTTTGGTATCAAGAGTTATTTCCAGCTTACTACATAGATATTTTTGCAAATTGCATTATGATGGTTGACTATTAGTTGTTTTATATATGTGTTGCATATTGAATGTTTCTCTTTTATACCGTCTTATAGTTATTTTTACCAAAAATGAATTCTAAAATATGTGTATCAGAATTAGACAAAAACAGAAAAACTAAATGGTCTAAATTTTCAAACATGGAAAAGACATATCCCGTTGGCACTTACTATGGAAGGTGTAGACTATGTAATAAGGAAAACATTTTTACTCCTACTCCAAATGAAACAGAAGAGGAAAAATAAATGTATAAAACATTCCTTAAGAATAACACAATAGCAATAACCATAATACTGACATATATGGAGGATGATCTCATTAGGGTCTTTTAAGAATACAAGACCGCTATAGAGTTGTTTGATTTGATAACATCTAAGTATCATACTACAACCAAGTTACATATACAATTACTACTATAAAAATACAACTCCTATAAAATAAAAAAAGGAGATAATGTAGTAGAACAACTAAACTAGATGTTGGTAATGACAAGAGACTTAGGTGTAGCAAACTCAGTCATCCTTGAAGCAATGCAAAATCGATCCTTGCCTTAATAAAGAAAGGTTTTAGTCACGTTTATACTTGACAAGGTAATTGTGGAGAAACATGGTATGATAGCTTTTTTGTAATGTTTGATGATAAACATGGGTTGTTCAAACTAAATATCAATGAGAATGTTGATTATTCTGCTTATATTGATTATGCCTTAAATATTGACGTGAATGTGTGATATAAATGCCTAAGGCATAAGTCTAAAAAAGTTTAGAAAATTATCCAACTTTAACTTGCTACCTGGATTTAAGGAAAATACTTTTAACAAGTGTGCATCCTATATATAAAGGAAAATGATAATAAATATATTTTCAAAAGACATAACTAGGACAATAACCCTATTGTAAATCATTTACAATGATTTATGTGCACTATTTACAATAAGATCAAATCGAGAAAAGGTTTATTTTATAACCTTTATCGATACTTATTCGATATATATATATCTTAATATATAAATATGAGACACTTGAAGTATTCAAAGAACTAACTAGGTCATACAATCAAGTCTTATTATTTTATTAAGGTGGTGAGTATAGGCTCTACAAAGTTTTTAGAATCATACAAATACTTTGGAATTTCAAAACAAAATACAATGGCAAGAACACCTCAACAAAATATTATATAAGAAAGATATAATAGGACTCTACTCAATATGACAATGTTTATGTTAATAGATGTTTTTCTACCAAGGGTATTTTGAGGAGAAGCACTAAGTATATCATGTATATACTAAATAGATTTTTATGTAAGGTTATATTATCTACAACGTATGAGATGTGGTTTAGAAGAAAACCATACATGGGTTATCCCAAGAGATGGGATCTATTACATATGTGAAGATCCTTGATTAGCATAAGGATAAACCAGACAACAGGTCATTGGGATGTGTATTTATTGATATCTTAAAGGTTCTAAGGGATATCAATTTTATCATAATGACCCTTTATTAATAAAAAGAAAGGATGCTGAATTCTTAGAGGACCCTAAGAATGACATTCTTAAAAGTGATGATGAATGTGTTGATGATCTAACACATAATGGTGATCTTCCATAACAAACCAAATCTTTAAGTGGAGATAAAAGACCTAGGGTTACACCGTCCTACTTAAAGGATTATCACAATTACCTTCAAGAGGAGGTATACAATTCGGTATATTTAGATGAGTTGATTGAAAACTTGATATATCAGCAAGTTATTAACTCATGTGAATCGTCAAATTGGAAAAATGTTGTGGATGAGAAAATTGAATCCTTTAGAAAAACCAAGTTTGGGAATTGACAGATTTGCCAAGAAAAAAGGAAAGCCATAGGCTATAAATGAGTTTTAAAAATGAAATATAAAGTCAATGAGTTTATCGACAAGTTTAAGGCAAGGTTGGTTATAAAGAGATTTTCGCAAAAGGAGGTGATAAATTATGTTGAGACATATTCTCATGTTACGAAATTTGCTTTCATAAGATGATCCTAACAATTTCAATCAATTAGAGGTAAAAATTGCTTTTCTAAATAGAGATTTAGATGAAATCATATATATGTAACAACCAAAAGGATACATAATTAAAGACCAAGAGCATAAAGTATATAGGTTCAAAAAATCTCTATATGGCCTTAAACTATCACCTCGTGAATCGTATTTGACTTTTCAAAATGCTATAATTGAACTTAAGTTTGTGGCCAATGAACTTAACCATTATGTATATGTTTGAAATAGTGGGAGCCACTTTGTCATATTATTGTTATATGGAGATGATATATTGTTGACTGAGAATGACAATGAGATGATTGTCAAAGCCAAGTCATGGTTAAATTTAAGGTTTAAAATGAAGGATATAACATTTGTACCCTATATTATGGGAATAAAGATTTCTTGAGACAGAGAATCTAAACTCTTATGGCTAAGTTATGAATGATATATAGATTATATCCTCAAGAAGTTTAAAATGGGTGAATGGAAGCCTGCAACTACACCCATTGTTAAATGGGTCAAACTGAGTAAGGCTGATTGTCCCAGTGCAGGAGATAACAAGCCAAATGTTCATTATGCATAAGCTATTGGTAGCTTGATGTATGTTATGTAGCATACAAGACCCGTATCAAGTTTGTTGTTGGTCTTTTAAGTATATATCAAAATAGTCCTGGTTGGTAACATTGGATAGATGTGAAAAAGATTCTAAGATATCTTAAAGAAACAAGACTTGAAACTGTGTTTTCAAGTAGATGAATTGAAAGTGATAGGATACTTATGCTGACTTTATTGGGAGTAAAGATGATAACAAATCAACGTTTGAACAAATATTTCTATTTGGAGGTGGAGTTTTTTTTGGGCTTATAAGAAATAGGGTTGTGTAACATTGCATACACAAGAAGCTAAGTATGTTGCTTGCAACGAGTGTCGTTTGGATAAACAGCTTCATATGTGATTTGAAGTTGGATATAACCAACGGGCTTGCTATCATTTATTGTGACAATAATCTAACAATTACTTTGATTAAGTGTGGAGCTGATAACTCCAGAAGCAAGCATATAATAGTTAAGTACTACTTTGTTCATAATATGATTAAGAGAAATGAAATAGTCATATCATACATGTCAACTAATGATATGTTGGTAGATCCCTTGACAAAAGTTATAATAGAGGGTCTCACAATGTTCTCGCATTTCCTTTGGAAGAGAATGCATGATGATATTCCTGTTTGTGGGCGAATCAGGCAAATAATGGCCAAACCAACTTCCTTCTATCCTCAATGCAATATAATTGAAGAATAATGATTAAGAGTTTCAAGACAATTTATCATACATCTGAAGAGATTGGTGGTTTTGCTACCAAACTTGCAGATGAAGTAAAAATTACCTAGTCTAATTATATGTTTTGACTCGTTTATACATTTGAAGATGTATTAGTCTTGGCTTTGGAGTGCACAACTATAAAATACTATCGGAGCCACTATCCATTTGAATAAGAGTGCACAACTTACATATAGGGTTTACAAACTAATTGAGTCACTATCCATTTGTGCATTATCCATTTGAATAAGAGTGCACAACTTACATATAGGGTTTACAAACTAATGGAATCACTATATACATTGACACAATTATAAAGGCATTGTGTTCAGGTATCCTCTTTCATGAGTGCTATCGGAGCATATGCCCAAGACTCTTAGAAGTGATCATATTTCACACTCATATAGGTAGACACCATCAAGAATGTCTCCCATAAGAGCATTCTAGTAGAAATCTGCTATGTGTCTATTAAGAGCATAATTCAACCCTGTTCCTTTACTTTATGGGACAAAATACCTTTATCTTAGGATGGTTAGAGAGGTAGGTACTTGCAATCACACTAATAATGTACTTTAACCCATTGAACTTACAACTTGATGTTACTTAAGCCTTAATCGGGCTTCCATTATCAGAGATTTATTTAGCGGACTTGAATACCCATCCATCTTGATGCTTTTAGCAGTAAGTCCCTTGTCAGACCCTTTATCAAGGAATCTATAAGATTGAATTCTAACCTTATATAAGAAATAAATATGATTCCATTCTTAATAAGATATTTTACATAATTATGTCTAGATTTCTCGTTATACACATGGCTATAAGCCTTGAATAATGTACTTTGACTATCATATTTTATCAATATTGGAGCCAATGGTTTCAACAATATCAAACAACAACAACAACAACAACAACAACTAAGCCTTTTCCCATACTAGACGGGGTCGGCTACATGGATTCTTTGTTTCCGAAGATCTCTATCGTGTGCCATGTTAGTAGTTAACTCCCAATAAGCTAGATCATTCTTTATTGTTTCTTTCCAACACTTTTGTGGTCATCCTCTACCTCTTTTAATACTTTCCAAATTTAGTTTTTCTAACCTTCTTATAGGTTCTTCTTTTAATCTTCTTTCTATATGTCCAAACCATCTTAAACGATGTTCTCTCATTTTATCCTCTATTGGTGCCACTCCTAATTTGTTTCTAATAACCTCATTATGTATACGGTCTTTTCTTGTATGACCACTCATCCATCTCAACATCTTCATTTCTGTCACAGACATCTTTTGTACATGTTGATGATTAACTGCCCAACACTCAGAACCATAAAACATGGCAGGCCTAACTGCTGCTCTATAATATTTACCTTTTAATTTTAATGGTATTTTCCTATCACAAAGAATACCTGATGCTCCTCTCCATTTTAACCAACCAGCATTAATTCTATGTGTAACATCTCCATCAACTCTTCTATCACTTTGAAAAATTGACCCTAGGTATTTAAAACTTTCCTTTTGGGGAATGCACTTCAACAATATCAAAATGTCAAAAAATAAGTTTTTAAGCCATTCAACTTCCTTGCTGTTGCAAGGGCTATAAAATCAACAACCATGGTAGAATCAACTATATAAGTTTATTTTTTTGAGGTAAGCTTCCTTACTTGTTGTTGCAAGGGCTATACATTCAACAACCATGGTGGAATCAACTATATAAGTTTGTTTCTTTGAGGCCCAAAAGACCACACTCTACCAATTGTGAAGACCCATCCACTTGTACAAGCATGATCTTCTACGTAGGTAACCCAACTAGCATTCATATAACCTTTTAAAACCGAAGGACTTTCATTATAAAACAAACTATAATGAAAAGTTCCTTTTAGATATTTCAAGACTGTTTGGATTGCAAACCAGTGGTCCCTACTTAGTTTATTGGTATATTGACTTACACGACCAACCACATATGAAATATCCAGCCTAACGCTAGTTATCACATACATTAAACAACCAATTAGCCTAACATATTTCAATTATGAAACCGAATAACCATTATTTGGTATCACTTTTGAATTTGGATCAAACGAAGTTGAAACGGGACATGATAAAAAATATTAAACAATTTTAATACTTTTTTGATATAATGAGATTAAGACAACCCAATTTCATCTCCTTTTCTAAGGATTTAGATTTCTAAAATTAACTCATCAATTCTCAAATCTTTTATTTCAAAATTCTTTAGAAAAAAACCTTTTACTTTTTTAACTGCACAAATATAAACATATCATCAACATACAAATGATCACACCTTTTACAAAATTTGCTATACACTTTAACCCAATACACACACACACACACACACACACATATATATATATATATATATATATATATATATATATATATAAAGAGAGAGAGAGATGTATAAGTCAACCCAAATCTTTCACGAGAACGCGCAACACTCATCGCCCCTTTACTCACTGAGAAGACATTCATCCATGCATGCAGACACTCATGCTGCGGCATTCAGAGAACATGTAGTCTACGCCTGACACGTTCTCACATGTACTCTTTCCGTGGCAGCAGCTGCGAGAAGACTTTCAACTTGACCGTTGCTTTATGGCATCTGCATGGCAATTTCGCACCCTCACATGACCATGAACAAAAAGGCTAAAATCAATGATGGGAAACGAGCCCAGAAAGACCGGCCAACAAGTGAGAGTTTACGAGAACATGTTCAGTTTCCTCCATATGAACTCTAGAGGTACAGTGGGGCGCCAAAGCAAGATGGGCGCTCTGTGTATAAAACTTATGACCTTCAACTTATGAGTCGACCCCTAGCGAGGGGAGCTGTTGGTCTTTGTGCTACTTGTTTGATCTTTACTTTCGAAGTAAACAGAAAGATGTACAATCTGGACGACAGACATCATATAGTAAATCACATGGTAACTGCAAAGGGTGTTATGACTACTTTTAGCGGATCAACCCGTGATCCGCCACAATGATTTATTTAATTTTAATGAGTCTGCATCATAACCTTTATCTTTCAAATCCTTGAAGTGTTTTAAGTTTTTAATCGTGGCCTGGTCTCCCCAAAATCTTGTTGCACCATTTGACTGCTCAACACCGACGGCTTGCGGATGAATTTGCCAAAAGGAGGCTGCCAAAATCCTGGCACATTATCAGTGATTTGATGTCTTCACTTCAAAACCGAAGCTCACCATTCCACTAGTTCTGCAAGTGACAGAAGTTATCAGATCAGCTTGACTAAGTGGACCGGCAACTACACTCATAAAAACTTACTGTACAAAGTTTGTCTTTTTCTGTTTTCAAGGCTGTCCACGAGAACAGCTAAAGATGAAAAAAGTTTGAGGTACAGCGGCTAATTAGAAGCCATTGAAATTTGCCACAAAGAAGTGCCTTAGATTCTATATTCGTCACTGGTCGTAACCAATTAAATTTCTAAGCTGATATGAATATCTTTCTTCAATATAATAAACAGGAGAACTTGAGCGTTCCATATATTCCTTGAACAGACAAACGGTCAATTATGTTTAATTTGTTTTGGGCCTTCCAGAAACCTTCCAAAAGTGGCCGGAAGTACGACACTTATTCCCTTTAGACGTAGGGCATAAGCAAGTGTATTTCTCTTTTAGCAAATAAATGCAATCCTTACAATGACAGCTAGTTCAGAAATAAGAAAAAAGGAAAACATAGATAGAAGTAAAATGCTTCTTCCCTACTCCAACCAAGGAGACAATCGCGTGGGCATTCATGGAAGAAGAACAACCAAATCCCTCTTTCAAACACACTTTTCACAAGAATTCAAGCAAAGATAAGATAAAAGATAACGCGACGGGACCTGAGTGGCAGATGTCCCGATTCCACAGCCATATTTAGAAAGTGGCCACTTTCCAATTACAGGCAAAGTGCCAGAGTTAAAACGGAGCATGCTAATATTTCTATAATATTATAACCACTATCGAGCCGACCCCGTCTAGTATGGGAAACGGCTTAGTTGTTGTTGATTATAACCACTATCGACAGCAGAGAGAGAGAGAGAGAGAAGAGAGAGAGAGAGAGAGAGAGAGAGAGAGAGAGAGAGAGGTGTTTATGATGGTTCGGGGCTTGTGTGTGGATTATGCAGTGCAAGACGAGAGCTCCAGGCTTTGGCGGGAAGCTGAATATTAAACTAGCATGGAAGGGTGGAGTTAACGCAGGTTGAAAATGCCGTCAAATCAACAACAAAATAAAGAAGCATTAAGAATTGGGGTCTTGACACGTACACAGGAAGCACAACCGCTTTATCACCTTTCCCGCCCATCATCGTCAGTCAACACAAGCAAAAAGCTACTCTCTTTTTCGTGTAATTTGACGTCCCCTATTGGGATAAGGATTGTGTGTTCTGGAATTTGAAGCACCCTATCCCTCGTTTTCCTTCTTTTCCAGCTCTATTATTCTCTCATGGAATCATATCGTTTCTAGTCTTTGAGAGTCCACTCAAATCCGAGCAGCTGGCTTATCAGAACCATGTTCCTTTGTGGGTCACCCTCTTCTGTGGTATCAGCAGCAATATCTTTCCGAAAATTGATTAGCAATAACTGTCAGTAAGAAAAACTTAGAATCAACGAGAACCACCAATGAAAATAAACACTATTTGACAAAAGACAGACTGGTTTTCTACTTCATAATATAATCCACGTTCGCTGCACCTTAAACATGAATTTGACAAACAGAGAACATGCCATGCCAGCAAATGCGCCCAGAGTGGATAGGATTAATATCTCACGACATAATGCTTTACTACCACATTGTAGCATCTAACAAAAGATTTACTGCTCACTGAACATGGGTTTAACCATCAAAGTACATGCCATCAAGGGAGCCCAGACTGGTTTCGAACCAGTTACCAATCCTGCAGTTTAGGCATTGTCTAGCTGGGATATCATGATTTACGGAATCCGCCATGAGAGACAAAGAGAAGAGAAGTAACTTTATAAATCTACAGAAGTCTCACTATTTCTACAGTAACTAGAGTCACATTGGTGGCCTTTTGTTTGAAAACTACTGGGTCCATTCTCGGTGAATGGGGCGGTGTCGCTTTTGCGACTGCACAACATTATCAATGGTTTCAGATGGAATAATGCAATGCTGAATAGTTCAAAAAGGTTTTGAAAGCATTTTGCTTTTCCCGAACAGTTTTAGTACATATTTCTTATTTTGGTGGTAACTCACCATTCACTAAATTAGATTCTGTTGTCTCTTGGCCGGTGGAACCGCTTTGCTCTTTGGGCATCTCCAAGTGGCCATGACTAGGGACGCAAAATCTTCCTTATGATGTTTCTTCTATAAATAGAGCAGCAATGTGATCGGATACCCACGCATCATGATAAAGAGATGAAAACCCTAAAAAGGGGAAAATGATGGGAGAAACTATAACCTTCCCTATCAGTCTGTTATTTCAAGAAACACGAAGAGATCACGTTTGCTGGTTCCGTGTTATGATGGTGGAGGCCTGCCAACCTTTTCAGATATTAGTGAGTTTGTGGTAGGAGGGAGACATGGGTGTGGTGCTGTTGACAGAAGATAGAGAGCACAGATGTTAAAGTGCAATTTAGGGTTTCGCATTTTATTCATTCGTGCTCTCTAGCCTTCTGTCATCACCTCGTGTCCCGCTCCCTATTCTCATCTTTATCTTTTATCCGTCTTCGATGTCATCTTCCAAACCCCATTCTTTAATTTTTCTTTTTGAGTTATCTTTTTGATGTGTCAAAAGACTGGTGATCCTAATGATTCGTTCTTTCCTTTGCAGGGCCATGACTGGCCTGTCGATATGGGGAGGTGTGCTCTCACTGTTCAACGGTTTGTGATGGGACGCTTCAAGCATGTGGGTTTTTTATTTCTTTTTTATGTTTCTCGTTTTAGATTTTGCGCTTTGTTGAATCTGGGGCCAAATGTTCATCTACCATTATTGTTCTGAATGAAAGGATTTATTTTGGTTTTGGAGAATGTAAAGTATGGTACTTTTATTACTTTCATTAACCGTTCATCCTGAGAGCTCTGTACTTCTTTCGTAGTACTTAAAAATGTTCTAAGTCTACATCATCTATGGCGCTTGATTGGTTCAGAACTTCAACATGTGGCCGTGTGCTGATAGCTATGGTACCGATTACTCTTCTGTCACCGTGCAATGCCTAATTTGTAAAAAGATACACGGCTGTCTTTATTTTTTGCACTTATATAAGATGATGGTGATATCCCCCTTTGTTCTTTGGAGCAAGTGGTAACCCCCTTCTCCTTTGGCATAGCAATATATTCATCAATATTTTGGGAATACACTTGATAAGAGGAAGTGTATTTTTAGCAAGCCATATCCCTTTGCAAGAGGAATTTCATTTTTTGTAGTATTCCATTGGAAGCACTTTGATGGCAGCTTTGACCCCAAGGTTCTTTGTGGATGACCATTGAATGATTTCTTGGAAATAACGCACTTTAGCTCTTATCGAGAACACCACAAACATAGATCTAATTGCAATGTCTTCTGCAGTAGCACCGGCAGACCGCAGTTAACTTCTTCATTCTATAACATGGTTGCACGATGAAGCCTCTAGAGTGCCCCCTTTTCTTTTGAATCTTCGTTTGCGTTGAAAGCTTGGTTCACGAATTGGATGTCTCAGACAGCAGACCTTCTGCGAAAGCAAACAAGGTGAGTCACTTCTCTGCGTTCCCAGGCTTTTATTTTCCCTTGATGTTGGTTGCTTTTTTTTTTCCTGATACAACTTAGTTTTGCTTGATGATTTCTATCAACTTTGAATATATATTTTTTCTTTCTAAGTTTGAGATATTGGTAGTTGAAGCTATTTTGCAGTTGTTATATTGTTTTCGTATCGTCCTGTGTTGTTTATGTGCAACCTCTGAAGAAGATAGAGAAAAGATCCATTACACAAGATACCATTTTTTCTTCAGTTCGTTCTCATTAGTCCTTTCCTTTTTGTGTAACCAAATTATAGTAATCATTGCTTATGACTTGCTAGGACATCTTTGCTGTGATTTTATGCTTTTTCCTTTTTCTGTTGAAAACTGCCAGTATTTGGCTGATTCCAGTATATAGATTAGGAAACGAATATTTAGTTTCTTAGGAATGATGTTGCAAACCTTGTATCATGGTGAAGGACCACTGGCGATCTTGCTTTTCCATACATGGTTTATTTTATGCTTCCTTCACATTGGGCGATCTCCTTTTAGGTCAGTTTGATTATGTCCCCGTGTTTATATCTTCTGCTACAAACCCGCTACCACATGCATATTCGATGGCCTGTACCACGACTGTAGTGAACCTTGCTGGCAGTCGAGACCAAGCGTCATCCTTCTTGTATGAGCCGAACGACAATCTATATGTAATGCATTCCCATAAATGTAATGGACGCCTGGAGTCATAAGGAACGCATTACATGGAGCCAAGGTTCTAAAACTCAAGTTTTAAGCACGGTAGTCACCGTAGAGTCACGCTTATAACTCAAAAGGTAAACATCACACCAGTTAAATGGTTGGTGTTCTTGGTTTCCATTCCCTGTTGTAGGAAAACCCTCTCGCCTGAATGCTTTGGATCTCATATTTTATACCCAGATTATTCTCATTTTGAGATAATGCTCATTAACTGTTGTAGAGATTTCCGGTGTATTAACGACTTCAATAATTGGTTCTACTGTTAGTAACCTTTAGTATGGAGCGGGTTTGGTCGAATTGCTCTGCCCGGAACCTCTAAACTAATCGACATTTATTTTCAAATACTCAATTGTGGACACACTTTTTGTGAAGCTACTTCAAGATTCCTTAGTCGTGTACTTGGTTCTCGGTTTGTTGCAGGTCATCTACTTACTTTTTCTTTGGTTTTCCTCCTGTTAATTATGTAATTAGTTTGTTCTCTTCTATTATTAGTTGATAAGAAATATGATTTCACAAGGCAAAGAACTTTAAAGCAATTGAGTCTTGAGGATCTCAAACAACAATATTGCTTTCCTATATGCAACTGACATTGTCAAGAAAAGATGAGACCGTTGCTATCTTCTCTTTCACATCATCAATACATCCAAATTGATTTTGTTGTTGTTAACATAGTGCGTGCCAACGACTATTTGAAGGAAGCAAACTCCTTGTCAAGCCTTTGGAATCAAGTCTCCAAAACAACGACAACGTCTAGGTTCGCATTAGATGTGTCTTTATTGGTTTTTCTCTTCTTCCGCCTACACTCCTCATGAACTTGTGGTAAAGGATCGGTTGTCACTTTCAAAGCTATTGCTATGCTGACATCCCCTGCTACTTTTGAATCTCAACTTTTAGTCAAACTTGTATCTAATATCAAAGTTGTCACGGTCAAAGTGTTTGACAATGTCACTTGTGCCTAAGCAAAAGCCCAATAAGTCCCACCTTCACTCCAATTCATGTGTGGTGTGGAAATAAGAATGTTAAGTTCGCATGCATTTTTTTGAGTTTGCAAATAGAAAAAGGCAATGGATACAAATGATCACTTTATTGATTATGGATGACCCACTAACAAGAAAGGGGTTGTCTCCACAAAGGAGGTCCAAATTTACAACGGAGGTTGCCAAGTTGTCCAACAAAGAGGGTTCAATTATACAATATAGGTAAGTTTATGGTGAAAAGAGGGTCACATTCTTCCTCATTGGAATCATTGACGTCTATGATAATGTTGAAATCTGTTGGTGGTAGTTTGCAATTGCCTCAAGAAACTGTTGCAACATGTGTTCCTTCTCCCAAGAAGTTTGGTTCGTGTCTTGTCTTTTCTAGTTGGTGAGGCATCTTGTACGTAATCCTGCCAACATTCTTGGTATGTGGTCAAGGAGCAACTCTACTTCTTTGGATCGTGGTGTTCTTAGGTATGATGGTGTGCATGTTGAATTGTTGTATCATTGATATTTCATGTTTGCGTTCTAAGCCTTTAGATTGTTCACATAGAATACTAGGTATGTTCGGACATTGTTTAGTATTTTGAGCTTGTATGCTCAATTCTCTACCCATTTGATGATTTTGTAGTTGTTATATTTGCAGATCAACTCCGCGTGTTACCTATAAAAATATTGAGGGTATGTAGTATAGAGTTTCATGAGAATGTGATCTCTTACACCAAACATGTAGCACAACTTTTGATGTCACTTCATTTCTTTATTGCTTTGTTTCCTTCACAAGGGGTACGTGTATCAAACCATAATCTTTTGTATGTTCGTCATGAACGAGTATGTCGATTGCACTCTTCTTGTGTAGCTTGCCACCAATGAATGAGGGAGTTTGGGGTTGTTGTTATGTTGCCAGCTTGAAGCAACTCCTATTGGTGGATTCACTAACTTAAATTATACGAAAATTATGAAAGGTCAATCCAATACATCTAGTTCTTTTGGTTTGTGCAAACATAATGCCGAAGATAGCACTCCATTAAGACATTGATCCTTTTCATTTGCCTGCTCGTTTGAGAATAATAATTATATTCCCAGCAACCGAAAGACCTCAGTCAGAAGTTACTTGTAAATTGGGCATTCCGGTCACTAACGATGTTAGAAGAGAGTCTCTAGTATTTCACCGTATGTTTAACGAAGAGTTTAATTGTCATTTTTTTGTGCACTTTAGTTGGGTTGTGACAAATACCTCATACTTGGAGAACTTGTCCATCACCACTAAAATAGATTGACGATTGTTATACTTAGCCTAGTTCAAGATGTATACTCTCTCATGGTTGAGTTGGAATCAGTAATGGTTCCAAGAACCGGCATTTGATTATCAATCTTATCTTGTTGGCAAATGAGGTAACTCCGCACGTAAGCAGCAATATCATCAACCATACTTGGCCTATAGTAAGCCTATTCCAACAAGACTCGTTTTCGTTCCACCCACGATGTCCCACTCATGGTGAGTGGTAACACTTTTAGGACGTTCTTTCCCAAGTTTCCCATCCTTAGGACATAGAGCCAGTCCCCTCTAGTTCAACCCAAAATCCCATGATCTTACCCTTATTGACTAGTGACTTAGTTATTTTGCCGTTTCAAAACCATGGTGAATCTGGTCCACTAAGCCACTTTGCACATGCACCTTATGAATTCCCCCATCCACTTTAAGAGTGGCCAACTCTACCTGTCTACTCAATGCATCTGCCATTGAGTTTGTCTTGCCTGTTTTTTTTTTATGTAACCTAAGATCAAACTCGGTCAAGAGACAGTTAACAACATGTTCATCCATAGAAGTACTTTTCATCACTATGTCATTACTATGGTAGACAACAACGAATTGATAATGAAATATATAAAAGATCTTATTCATGCTCTTTGTGGAAAAAGGGAGATAGTAACATTCTTTGAAGGTTTTTGTGAAAACTGTTTGGATACATCATATACCAAATACTTCTACGTCTAAAGAATTCTTCGTTTCTTATTGAGAGCGCTAGGCTGATAAATTCTTTGTAGTTACGATGTGAACATCTCCTTAAACATCTATTTGGTAAACAGGATGTTTGAGAAGAAATAAGAATTAAATGTGGAGTGAAATTTTAGCTCTATAACTTCCTGATTTTTGTCCTGAGAACCAACTTCTTTGACTGGAAGAGATTTCAGCAGTGGCGACCTTGAAGCCCCTGGAGAACTTTCCTTCACTCGTTCAGGATAGTTTATGACTCTGTGTCTTGAAAGAGCTTCAAGTTATTCCAAGAGGTTTTATAGGGTTGTGTCTTGCAGCGTAATCAACAAATAGCAACACTCTAAAATTTTGGCTCATCTGCATTAGTTGACGTCTTAATTGATGAGGCACTTAACCTGAGAGTCTTTACTGCACGAGAAAACATATTTCTGGCCATTTATTGCATTCATTTTAATAGTGATCCGCTATTCTTAGTCAATTCCATATTTTGGAAAAGTTAGTCTAATATTATAAATTATTTTCATTTGTATTTTCTTTTTGGTTACAAGAGGAGGCTGAAGCCTAACATACACAGCTACATGTATCCTCTGGGAGTTGAACAACCCACCAGCAGCCACGGTGGTAGAGCACACTGCCGTTGAGCTATCACTCTGGGTGCATTTTAATTTGTGTTTTGATCATATAATGTTCTATTGTTCTATTTTCTAATAATTCACAGAGGAGTTTGAGAAAGCCACCAACAGGTAGGGCTGGGCGTTATTTATCAAGTATGAACTATTATGTAATAATGTAGTTCTCGGCTGGGAGATCCAGCTCCTTCTTGTCTAAATTTGGTTCCTCGACCATCAACCTTCAGCTACTTTCTGTTACAAGGGCATGCGGCAGCTCTTCCTTTCTCTTGACCTGTCTTCTTGATTCCAACCATTAACTAAAGGGTACTGGCCGTGTTGAGTTTGGACTGATTGAGTTTCCAATGATTCCATGGGTCCTTCCTTCTTGCTGGGATGGGCCAAGAGGAATTAAGGATCTTGTTAGTTAAGTGGCTCTATCTCCTAGACATGGTGCCAGGGTTTTGTTTCGATAAGCACCATTCCTTTTTCATGCCTGCGCCACGCATAGGCCATGACAATGATGGTTTTACCCTTGGAGGTTGATCCAAGGGTATGTGTGTGTGTGTTGAACTGCTTCAGTCATTGGGAGTAAGACTTCTGCACTATTGTCATTCTTGTGTAAAATTTACTTCCAATGTGGTAGGACTACCTCGGCCTTCATCCTTTACCCTACTCTTACCTCTAGGATGGCTTCTAAACAAGTCCTATCTGAACTCCAAGTTAAGCATGCATGAGCGATGGGTGACCTCTTATGAAGTCCTTGTGTTGCACCCTCTAACGGATCCCACGTTAGACGGGAGATGGCTTATGTGATTTGGGGCAAGATAGGTTCAAAAATCCACACATGCATGAATTTGAATGCATGGTTAAAGTCCTATTGTCCCAGAGCTGGATTGCTTTCCGGAGTTCGCAAGCAGTCCTTAGTTTCCTAGCTTGCAAGGGCAATTCTAAGAGGAGGTTCCTTGCTGTGTATGTATGAACTTAACATTTAATATGTAACACTTTTCCTACTATCCAAAAGCTATAACTCTTGGATCGGGAATAGCTTTTAGAAGAATTATTGACTGATCGATGGTTGATGAAGAAACTTGTACTTTTTGAATTGCATTAGGTTTTATGAAAAATATTACGGCATGTCATGGTGGATTCTGGAACAGGGAAAAGCTTTTCGGCGTCAAACCATGTTCTCATAACCTTGCCTTTTGTTGCTGTTAAAATTAATGAAGAAAACCGCCAAATTGTGGGAGAAACATTTCACTGGATGAACTTTATCAATTATGCATGGTGTATATCCTGTTTTTTACGATTTAAAAGTTAACTTGAGAATACATTCAATCCTCATGATAATGTTTGGGAGTGATTTCTTGGGAAATGTGCTTGATGACAGTTTTAATTCTTCCTTTTGCATTTTGTTTAATTAAAATTCCTTTACCAATTTTGTCATGCATTGTTGTAGTAAATATTACGGCATGTCATGGTGGATTCTGGAACAGGGAAAAGCTTTTCGGCGTCAAACCATGTTCTCATAACCTTGCCTTTTGTTGCTGCTAAAATTAATGAAGAAAACCGCCAAATTGTGGGAGAAACATTTCACTGGATGAACTTTATCAATTATGCATGGTGTATATCCTGTTTTTTACGATTTAAAAGTTAACTTGAGAATACATTCAATCCTCATGATAATGTTTGGGAGTGATTTCTTGGGAAATGTGCTTGATGACAGTTTTAATTCTTCCTTTTGCATTTTGTTTAATTAAAATTCCTTTACCAATTTTGTCATGCATTGTTGTAGTAATCTCAGTCAGCTTAAACAGCTCTCTTGGAAGACCATCTTAACCAGGACGTTGTCAGTAGACAACCCAAATGACAACTGCGTCTGTTTGTCGAAGATGTAAGACTTTGTCAAGGCCTATGGTGGGTGGTGAATTGTGCAGAGGTGGAGCGCTTGTGGGAATTGAACCCTTGAGTGCCCGTCTAGCAGCCATGGTGCCCTTCCACCAGGCTACAGTCTTGGATGGAGAGCTTCATTTAGTTGCTGATTGGTTCTTAATTTTTTTTTTGTAGGTGTAGCTTTTACCTTCTGCTTTGCAGTGACTTGATCTCTGCCACAATGCGCGCTCTGTAAGATGTGGGAAAGGAAGGGAAGGAGAGAGGAAGGCCTCTAAAGTGTCGGAAGAAAACATTAATTCTGACCTTATTTTTTTGTAGTTAAATACTAAAATAATACAAAATAGAAATCAACGAGGACCCAAATCCCATGTAGCTGGTCCCGCTTGATGTGGGAAAACGATTGTTCTTGGTGTTGGCTGATGCGGCACAACACTCTTTTCTACTCCCTCACAGAAGAGCTACTACGCTATCCCTCTCTGGTTCTTCGATTTGGATACCAAGTGCTTATCCGTTAAATGCACTTAATGGTGGGAGTTTCTTCTGTCTTCAGTAGCTTATTTAAGCTTCTGCTTTTTTATTTTCTGCTACTTTTGGAAATCACGAATCATGTAGGTGGCCACCTAAATCAATTCGAGCAATCCGTGTTCCTGCAAGATTAATGTTGATTTTAACCGAGTGGGGTTCTATCATATTTGCAGGCTGATAGTTCGGCTGTGAATCGGTCCCAATGAGATTTGTGGCATCGTGTTTTCTTTTATTGATTCCTTGAGGAAGAAGGATCAACAAGTTATAAGAGTCGTCTTTGCCAAGGTGATCTAAGTTAAGGTCAGGTATACAATGCATGTGGCTTGAAACGCTTCTTCAACGTGGAGAGTTAGCCGGCCTCAGTAAATGTCGCTTTGCCATTTTGTTATTAGCCTGGAGATAGCGTGCTGCTCATTTGTTTTGTATTAATGGATATGATATTCGAGGATTTCCTCATGTGGCCTCATTCTTTTGATCGGCGAGTATTTTTTAAGTTATTAATGGCTTCGGTGTTGCAAATACATCTATCATTCCTTTTATCTATTCGCTTGGTGGTAGACATGAAATATTGCGAATCGTGCAGAACGACTATCTCATGACAGCACGCAAATGTCCATCTTTTCCTATTTTCGCTTCATTACTGCAAGATAAACTTCCCAAGGCGTTCGGGCAGTGTGAGAACTATGCAACTGAGAACAATCTCAATCATCCTCTCTCGTTGGGATTGAACGAATATACAACAACAACAAAAACTAAGCCTTTTCCCATACTGATTGAACGAATATACATATTTACAAATTCCGCTTCATGGAAAAGCAATTGAATGAAGCCAACCATTTCTTATATAACAGGCATAAGTCGATGAGACAAGCTTATAAGTTAAACGTTGATGTAGCTATAGGCCAATAATGTATGGACACTTAGTCTTTCCAGTTACTAATAGGAAACAGGTTGGAGAAAGAAAGCCTGGTATCCGTTGGATTCATATCTCACCTTAAGCGCTAAGATTGATACATTTACACAACGTGCGAGTGAGGTTCGATGCTTCTGTTCTTGTTCCTTGCTTGTTGTATACTTTCTTGTCTGCTTTGTTTGGTGACTGCATGTCATTGTTGGGTATAATATAGTCCAATCGAAACAACAACCAAGGTTTTTTTCACGGTTGGCTGCATGGATTCTAGTTCTCGTTCAGCTAAATTGGATTCAACTTTTTAGTCTTTGCTTCCGACCATCTCTCTCCATCTTTTAAAATACTCATTGTCCAGATTCTCACACCTTATTCTATAATGCAATAACTTCTGAAATTCTTGGTTTCCTTTTCGCTAATGAAAAGATCGACCACTAAGCAGAGTCAGCCATATTAGTCATGCACAGACCCTTGGGATGGTTTCATTGTCTAAAGGAATCAGAATTTAATGCTTCAAAGGCACGATCTTCTGCACAAATCACAAATGACTGATTTCTCTTAGTCGAATGGGTTTATGGGCAAAAAGGAGATAACCAAATGAACAAAATTCTAGAATGCAGGAAACCACATTCTGAGGAGAATCACATGGCACCACTTAAAAGGATTCTAATACATAGAGCAAACGTGAAAGTAAAACCGGCAGATAGGAAGTGGAGAATCTATAATGAATTCATGCCATTCAATACCCTTAAGGACTGAATTAGTGTTCCCATAGTATAACATAAGTAAGCCACACAGTAAACTTAACAAAGAGAACACACAGGTAGCTAGAGAAAAGGAAGGAAAAGGCCATCGCAAATGAAGAAGCCAAAATCAATGTAGACGAGCACAGGATGTTTTTGATAACTCATCCCTTAAATCACACTTGAGGAGAAATCTCCCTCATTCATCAGCAACGGGGGTAGCTCAGACCGCAGCTCTGGGCGATCCTCTGGCCGGTGCTAGAGTATATAATTTGAGCATAGCTCGGATTCCTTGCATAGTAGCAAAAGCAAGGAATCAAAGTCCTGAGTCCATAGCAGCAAGCAGGGGTGGGAGGGGCTCCCTGGTATGCACTCATGCAAGCAGTCAGGTAATTGAGATTGCAATTTTGGGAATAGCAAGGCAACACGCTACCAAGCAGGAAAACCACAATGAATGAGTCTATAATAGCATTTTTCATTTCCATTCTTGCAAAAGAGAGGAAGATGGAATGATAGTTTTCTCCAAGAGTGAGGTGAGTCCAAGCAGAGTCTTGCTGCTGAATTTATAGAGATTCGTCGTAGCCACATTTATTGTGGCAGATAAGATATAAATTAGTTGGAAGTTGGTGCTGATTTAATGGCATTTACTGCGGCTCAACTATTTTGCACCATGCATATACTGACGAGTCAAGTGTCCTCATTGATGAGGCTGGCTTGCCTCGATTTTAAAGGTGTCCAACACTTGCTTTTCGGCAGAGAACCAATGGGCAGTAGGACTAACTATCATAAAGGAGTCATAGGTTCACAGTGGATTAATAGTGTTTCTGGTTTGTTTCTTTTACTCTCAGACACTGCTTGGACTCGGCCCAAATGTCATGACTAAAACAAATGACAGATGCGGCTTTTATTGCACTTGGATTTAATACAGGACTTTAGAGAACCACTCGAAAGCTGCCAAAACTTGGGAAGGTTTTCTATGCAGTCTATGCTCAAAATCCAAAGGCTGCTTACAGAATGATTATGAGAAATTGATTACTCTTATAGATATCAGGTAATTAATCCTGCGGCAGCAATACTGTCAAATGAAGACAAATCCTTCTCCATTATGATCGCTTCCTGGTGGAACTCTTCAGCCTTGGCCAAGCTTTTTTCCTAACACTACATCCAATCATGCACATCTTGCTTTTTGGTTGGAAACAGTAAAGCATGCAGCTTGCTTTGTATCAGACCCCACCTAATGTACCCGACGTAGCCTCACCCACCTAAATGGTGATTAAGAATCGTCTGTAGCCTCCAACTTATTATTGTGCAGATCTTGCTTTTCTGGTTGTCAGACGGTCCATCTCAATGGTGATCGAACGCACTAATATGGGAAAAGTCTGCGTTTTGGTTTTGCATCGAATCATACAAATGAAGAACCCCCCCCGCATTTCTTGATAACTCTTGATCATGGAGACCCCCAATCTTCCCATGGGGAGTGATTGCATTTGCTAAGTTTGGACACACATGGCCTCCATAATCTTAGGATTTTGCATATATACATATAGATGTGAAATTTTTACTCCAAGCCTATGTAGAGACTTGAAACAAGAATTTCAATTCTACTTCGTGCGCGAGCGTACCTGCTAGTTTTCAAAAACTAGCAAAGTATAATAAATCCGAATAAAAATGACGATTGTGGCTAAGAGGACTCTTTTCGCCTTAGGCCTTCTTAAACTGACACTCAAGAGTCAACCTAAGCGCTTAGAAACTTCAAATTTAGAGGTGATAGACTCCAATTCATGTGAAGAAGAAGTATTTGTCAAAGAAAGAGTGAGTGCACTTAGTTTCAACTTGAAATTCACCAAGTTTTGAAAAACAGAAACTCACTCTGTTTTTCAAACCTTATTTCCAAATTTTTCTCGGTGGTCTACAGATCTCTAAAATTTATAAAACTTTTAAAGGATGTTTCCTGATGTATTACGATCCTAAAACACCTTTTGCCTTGAATTTTGGGATAACAAATTTAAAAAATTAAATCGGGAATTGGACTTGACTTCACTATTTCAGGAGATTTTGTGATAGAAATACAGAGTCTCAAAGAATCCTCTATATCTCAATGTACAGAACTCCAAATATTGTGATTTTAGTCTTTTTGGAAATTTATGAATATCAACTTTCCAATGAGACTAATTTTATCAAATTTGGATTCCTACAGACAAAGATATGATACTTTTACTCAACCCCTATTATAGGAAATCTGACTATACAGAAAACAGAAATGCATTTGTTCGATCTTTCTCAATTTTATTCATAAGGTTGTACGATCCTAAGATTCTTGCAAATTTTATTTATAGAGGGCTAGTGTGTGTAGGTATTGTGTCTAAAATTTTAAAAAATTCGGATCACAGATCAGAGAATTAAAATTGAAACAATCCAAGTATGCAGATGCTGAAAAACCAGAATTTTGCTTTTATAGAACATACATGCATGCATACTCACCCGAATTTAAATTGCAATAACCCAGCAACACTAAGCAAATTACTGAAGGAAGATAAAGGGAAATATGTATATTAGCTTAAGCATAGAGGGGGTTAGAGAATATAGAGTGTTTTATAGAATATATTGGGGTAGAATCATAAAACCAAACACATAGTGGGCATGAGTAAGAGCAGAAAATTCACACCACATTTACTCCTTATTACAACATGGGGGAGACAAAGCTCCATTAATACAACCCCTTTTAAATTGAATGGAAGGAGGAGAAGTATGAGAATCAAAGTTTAGGGATACTTACAGATTTTTCCCAAAAAATTCGAACTCCCAAGATGGAAGTCGGCACTCCTTTTGCTCTCTTGATTCAAGATATCACTCACTCTCACTAAGTGCAGCCCTTAGCCTAGAACTACCCCAATTCCCCTCTCTTTCTTCACTCCCTTGCAGCCCACGATTATGACCTTGTTGGGCATGTCTAGCCCTAGCCGAGTGAACCCAAGTGGCTAGGCTTGATTCATTGTGTAGCTTGTCTTCACTTAGCTTGGTTCAAATTGATATGTTGGTTGGATGTAGCTTTGGTAATCCCTCAAAATCAACATTTTCATGTCCAATTCGTTTGGTAAAAAAAGGGTCCATCTTGGCCCCTGATTTGAATTGAACAAATTCCATGACTTGAAGTGAACCAGCCCTTGATTTGAAATGAACCATCTTATGATTTGAAGTGAACCGGCCTTTGATTGGAAATGCACCAGCTCGCCTTATCCAATCGGTATCTTCGATCTTCATATCTGACCTAATATGCTTTATAACTAGATAAGCCTCTGACTTGGTCTGTCTTTCACTTTCTGACTTGATCCCGATCTTGACTTGGATTGGGTCTTTGTCTGATTTGCTTTGATCATTTGGGGCTTTTTAACTTTGATTTAAAACCTTTATTTTGAAATGCTTCTAAAAAGACTTGAACTTTTAAAAAGGTTTTAAATCAATTGAACTTTTCAAAATTGGGAGTTTAGGAAAATTTTTAATTTTAGGTGTTTATAGATGCTCCTCTTTAGCATTAATCCAAATTTATTTAGATAATGACAAAGAAGAAAATACCCTTTTGGATTTACTTCCCAAATTTTCTTGAAAATATAAATCATCCTTCATTTCATAAAATCATTTTCCTTGAATTATAGAGGAGGGGCTTTTAACCAAAGGAGACTTGACCTACAATGGGTGCTAGTCCTAAGAATGATCATGCACGGACAACTTTGAATGTATGCATGCATGATGTGGGTGATGCAAATGGAGTGTGAGTTTTTAGAGACTCAATTAAAAGATGAATGAGCTTGGGGACAACCTATGAAGGCCGATTGCCCTAAGTAGGATAATCCCATGTCATTTTGACATTTTGGGTTTTTTAAAATTCATTTTCAAAAGGGAACTCTTTTTAGTTTCTATCAAAAGGACTTCCAATTTTTCATAATGCCCCTCGTTTGGGTTTCAATACCCATTACTTAGCAGAGGTTTTGTAGGAAATTTGAAAAACATTTCAAAGTTTCATTTCCTACACAACAAAGTCTAATTCTCAAATAAAATGAAATCCAAATAAGTACATTATATTCCTACTTTAGGATTTTCATGGATAAAACTTTTTTCATTGGGATAAGTTGTAGGGATATAGGAAAGAGTTAGCACGGTCCCTTCTAAAGCATCGATGGAAAATTGCTCTTTTTGAGCTTTGGCTTTTTCTTTTCTATCTTTTTTTCTTTTTCTCATTCAAAGAGAAGACCTGTTTCGGAGGAATTTTTGTATTCTCTCTTTTTATAAGAAGGAAAGACCTATTTTTGGAAGAGTTTTTGCATTATCTTTATCTTCTTCTTCTTTTTCTTTCAAAGAGAAAACCTCTTTGAAAGAGAAAAGGCTTAGTTGTTGTTGTTGAAAGAGAAAACCTCTTTCGGAGGAATTTTTGTATTTCCTCTTTCTATTCAAAGGGAAGACCTCTTTTTGGAGGAGTTTTTGTATTCTCTTTTCTTTTGAATTTTGCTAATTTTCTTTTTTGAGAGAGAAGTAAAATGGGGGAAAAACTTATCCCTTTGGTTACTCGATTCAACCAAGATCATCTCATTTCTTAATAACATCTATCATTTGAAAATATTTTGCTATTTTGAACAAGGCTTCATTTTGTAAGCCAAATTTTTTTGAAATGTTACCAACTGATTTTGAAAACTCTGCTTTTCATAAAGAATCAATTCCCTCATTTAGGGCCATACAATCAATCATGATCCTTCTTTGAAGAAGTTCAAATGAGATCAATTTTGAAATCTTTTCGAAAGAATTTAACATAGACCCTATACATGATATTTTTTCCAAGTATTGGGCATTTATAGGGTCTACTAAATTTCTACTCTCAACATCAATCAATCAATATGCATTATCGATTTTTTTGTTGCCCCTTTTATGACATGGGGACATTCCTACTTGGGTTGTCACCTTTTTGGTTCTCTTTGGGTAAATGATGTGCATATGATGCATGACCTATAAAAATGTATTCCATGTGATAAGATGGAGATACATGCTTTATGAGATGATGAATATATTTAGTCTCTATGAAAATATTTTTAGGGAATACATTCTAAATGCCCCTAGTTTGGTGGAGATGAGTATGATGATGTCAAATGCCCACCTGGTGAAGGGCCATTGGTCACAATGGAATGCAAGGTGAACGATGGGATATGAATGTCCATGCACTTGACATTAATGACATTTCCTAACATGATCATGACAATCTTGGTAAGAGTGGATAAAAAACAACTGGCCCTAAGTATCTTCATGACCATCATATTTGCATTGACATGACCTCCATATTCTCCATCGTGGAGTTCATGCATTATGGTCCTAGCCTCATTAAAGTCTACACATCTCAACAAGATGCCGGTAAAGATCTTTTTATAAAGAACCCCTCCCAAAATCACACATCGAGATGAAATTTTTCGAATAAAAGCTTTATCTTTAGAAGAAGCAAATTTGAGAAATCCTCTATTTTCTAAAAAGTTCTTAATATCACGAAACCAAGTTTTTTCAATTGAATTTTGGTCATTTTGACAAATCTCCAAATCATGGGTGGATGGAGTGGGTGAGTGTCAAGTGTGCATGATTTGAAAGAATTTACCAATCTAGTGGCCAATTCGTGGTATGGTATAAGTTTTTCATTCTTGACTTGCCAAATTTTTGAAAACTTAGTTTATAACAAGTAAAGAATCTCCAAAGAGTTCAATACATGCCCCTAGATTTTTAAACATTTTTAGGTCGTGCATGAGTGCTTCATATTCAAGCACATTATTCGAACATAAAAAGATCTAGTCGAATGACAATTGGGATCTCTCCTTTTTCAGGGGATATGAGGATGACTCCTATACCTGCCCCTTGTTGATTCTTAGCCCCATCAAAATACATTTTCCATACTTGATCATCAGTAAAATGATTTGCTAAAACATGGTTTTGAAATTTATTTGCAAATATACTTTCATCGGGCATTTCATCAAGTATGGGATACATATCCTCAAGAGGCAATTCGGCCATATGATCGGCTAGGGTTTGTCCCTTCATGGAGGTTTGATGATAAAACTTTAAATCATATTCCATTAAGAGGAGCTGCCATTTACCAAGCCTACCCGTTAGGATAGGTTTTTCAAACAAGTGCTTGATTGGATCAAGCTTATACACTATCCAATTTCATGATCTAAGAAGTAATGTCTAAACTTTTGGCAAGCCCATACCAATGCCAAGCATGTTTTCTCCATGGCTTGATAATTTCTTTCGTATGCCAATAGAGTTTTTGAAATGTAGTAAATAACATACTCCTTATGGCTATCATCCTCATATTGAGCAACTAAAGCACCCAATGCATTCACATGTATGGAAATGTAAAGTAACAATGGTTTTCCTTGCTTTGGAGGTTTTAAAATTGAAGGATTTACCAAATAAGTTTGTAATCTTTCGAAAGCTTTTGACAATTAGCATCCCATTCAAATTTAACCCATTTTCTCAAAAGCCTACTGATAGGTTCACATCTTGTTGCTAAATTGGAGATAAATCTCCTAATAGTTTGGAGTCGGCCTTGGACGCTTCGGATTTGTGTCAAATTGGAGGGTGAAGGCATGTCTACAATAACTCGACACTTAGAGGGTCGACTTTAATGCTCCTTTGGCTTACCATAAACCCTTTCCTAAGCTTTCGCTTAATGGGTTTCACATTGAGTTCTAAGGGTAGATGATATTTTACAATTCTGGGGTCTAAACCCGGCATGTCTTTATAGGTCAATGCAAATATAAGATTTCAAAAATGCAATGAATGATGCTCTTTCATGCTCATGCAAACATGCACCTATTTTTACATACCTTAGGTTAGACTCACTCCCTAAAAATCTCCTCCTATGGAATTTGAAGGTTTTTCTAAGTCAAGAATTCTATGAAATTCGGGAAGCTCGAAGGCTTGATCTTCCTCATGGATGAGGGGATCTTCCTCATTGTTTTGATCATTCTCAAGCACTTAATTTCTAGGAAAGTGCTAGGCAAGAGAGGGGGGTTGTGCATGATGGACTTAACCGATTTTGGTTTTAATATATACTCGAGATTGGGATTTGTACATGGCCAATGTTTTTGAAATTTTCAAATTTTTCAATTTTTTTTGTCTTTTTCCAAAAACTAGAGAGATCAATATAAAAGACTTTCTTTTTAACACTTTTTCTAAATAAAGAATAGGAGAATGAATATAAATAATTTCTTTTTTGGAATTTTTAAAATTTTCAAATGTTTTTAGATTTTTAGAGTTTTCCAATTTTTTTGGTTTTTTCAAATATATAATTTTTTTGGATTTTTTTTTCTAAAAAGATATCTTCCATCAAACTTATAAAGAAAACACCATGATTTAGACTCTAAGCAAGAGGTCTAAGCCATAGGTCTCGGTGTTAGTGGGTTCTAGGGCACCCTTGACCCAAGTGGTCTTAGGTGGTGGCTTAGGGGGTATAGATGGGATATAGCCCAATCCATATCGACTTGGGTTAGGATTAAGTAGGATGGGCTCTAACCTACCTTGGTTATGGGCTCCTACACCTTGGTATGGTGTGTACCCCATGTTCAACATCATATTCTAAGATTTCTTGAGTTTTGAAAAGTTTTTATAAAGCAGATGGCCTTGGAATATGGAGTTGTCCATATCATAGATGTATATACGACTTTGTTTGGGTAGGAGCTGGGAGGTATGGATGGTGGAAGACTTGGGCTTCCACATGACCTTAGGTTTGGATGCCTTGGACTTGGGTGCCTTTAGGAGATAGATGATAGGGGGATGGATCCTAGGTGCAACCAAGTGTTCCCTTAGGAGTCGATGGCTTGTGTTTATTTGGTTGCCAAGGGAAAACATGCTTGATCCCTTGCACTTTGGAGAGGTATGGATTCCAAGAGAAACCATTATCGGTTCCTTGGTGGATTTATGAAGGTTTATAGCCATAGGCTTGGGTTCATGATACAAGCCTAGGCTCGAGGAGACTTGTTTATACATGGTAGGGTTAGGTGTACCTAGGATGTCGATGCATGCCTTAGGAGTAACCATGTCTACCATATTTTGAACTTTATTTTGTTTTTCTTTTTGAAATTCCTTTTCTTGGTACGGGACATTCGGTGCATCTTGAAAATCCATATCTTTGAGCATATTTTGTGGGTATGTGGGTGCATGAGTGTGATTCGATGCATCCCATGTATATGAATGAATTGTCGATCTTACACTAAGAAGGGGAGGATTGAGTAGGGAGTTTATGAGGGAATGAGTTTCGGACATACCTTTTTCAAACATGTCTACCTTTTCATGGTGAGAGCAAGCATCCTTACATGCGTCCCGAGGTTACTCTAACTCATGCATGGCTTCGAGCTCTCGTTGCTTTTCTAGGTCTTCGATTTCGTTCTCCAAGCTTACGTGTGTGCAACATCCATTCTCCCGTGAAACTTGTGGAGTATATGAAGTGATGCTCAAGGGATTAGCACCCGTCAGAGCAAATGTTTGTGAAGTGGTGTGGATCTCATGCCCCACTCTATTTGTATGCCCGAAAATGTGGACTTTATTTTCAATTTTTGGAATTTAAAATTTTTTATTTTCAAGTTATTTTGATTTTTGAAGATTTTCTAATTTTTTTGGTCTTTTGAAACATAAAAAACTTTTTTTTTATTTTTCAATGAAAAAGGGGGTGCTTGGAGGATGGGAAAGGTTAGATGATTCAATCTCAACCTTTGCTGCATTTGAAGCCTCATTTCCTTCATCGAATTTTGGGCTCAATTTGGTTTTTCGGGTATGCTTTTTCTCTCTATGTACCCGAGATGCATTTTTATGTGATTGATGTGCCTTAGCCTTTTGGCTTAGGGCATCGATTTTTTTCTCCATTTCCCTCATTATTTTCCTTAGGAAAGTAAGTTCTTCATCTCGGACTTTAGAGGATTTGGAAAACCGTTTTGATGCATGCGATGAGAATTTTCTTGACTTTTTTCATATGAATCATCCATGCTTGACATTGTTTTTGAAACCAATTTGTGCACAAAAGAGGTATGAATACCACGATCTTTGGAATTGGAAAATTTTCACATAAACTTGAAATTTCTCAAGACTCGAGTCCCACCGGGCATGCCAATTCTGTATACGTGAAGTTTTTACTCCAAGCCTATGTAGAGATTTGAAACAAGAATTTCAATTCTACTTCGTGCGTGAGCGTGCCAGCTAGTTTTCAAAAACTAGCAAAGTAATAACAAATCCGACTAAAAATGGCGATTGTTGCTAAGCGGGCTCTTTTCGCCTTAGGCCTTCTTCACCCGATGCTCAAGGGTCAGCCTAAGCGTTTAGAAATTTTAAATTTAGAAGTGATAAA
Organism: Brasenia schreberi; assembly: GCA_036023115.1. Lineage (NCBI taxonomy): Eukaryota > Viridiplantae > Streptophyta > Magnoliopsida > Nymphaeales > Cabombaceae > Brasenia > Brasenia schreberi. The sequence goes on along the minus strand of JAYKKT010000092.1, from coordinate 29,445,943 downwards.
CTCCAATTCACGTGAAGATGAAGTGTTTGTCTAAGAAAGAGTGAGTGCACTTAGTTTCAACTTGAAATTCACCAAATTCTGAAAAATAGAAACTGACTCTATTTTTGAAAGCTTGTTTCCGAATTTTTCCCGGTGGTCTAAGAATCTCCAAAATTCATAAAACTTTTAGAGGATGTTTCTTGATATATTGGAATCCTAAACCACATTTTGCCTCAAATTTTGGGATAATAGATTTATAAAATTAAATCAAGAATTGGACCTAACTTCACTATTTCAGGAGATTCTATAACAGAAATATAGAGTCTCAAAGAATCCTCTATATCTCGATGTATAGAATTCCAAATATTATGATTTTAGTCTTTTTGAAAAACTATAAATATCAGCTTAACAATGAGACTAATTTCATCAAATTTGGATTCATATAGACAGAGATATAAGACTTTTACCTAACCCCTATTGCAGGAAATTTGACTATGCAGAAAACAGAAATGAATTTGTCCAATTTTTCTCAATTTTATTCACAGGGTTGCACGATCCTAAAATTCTTGCAAATTTTATTTCTAATGGGATAGTGTGTGTAGGTATTTTACCTAAAATTTCAGTACATTCGGATAACAAATCAGAGAATTAAAATTGAAATAATCCAGATGTTGGAAAACCAGAATTTCATTTTTATAATGCATGCATACTCACCAAAATTTAAATTGCAATAACCCAGCAACACTAAGCAAATTACTGAAGAGAAATGAAGGAAAATATGTATATTAGCATAAGCATAGAGGGAGCTAGAAAATATAGAGTGTTTTAAAGAATATATTGAGGTAGAATCACAAAACCAAACACATAGCGGCATGAGTAAGAGCAGAAAATTCACACCACATCTACTCCTTATTACAACATGAGAGGAGACAATGCTCCATTAATACAACCCCTTTTAAATTGAATGTAAGGAGGAGAAGTATGAGAATCAAAGTTTAGGGATACTTACAGATTTTCTCCCAAAAATTCGAACTCCCAAGATGGAAGTCGGCACTCCTTTTGCTCTCTTGATTCAAGATATCACTCACTCTCACTAAGTGCAGCCCTTAGCCTAGAACTACCCCAATTCCCCTCTCTTTCTTCACTCCCTTGCAGCCCACGATTATGGCCTAGGAGCACCCACCCACTTGGATGAAGACCTCTTGCTGCTCTTCCTTCTAGAGCAACCCTTTCTCTCACCCAATTCTGCAAGTCACAAGATGATCTCTCCAACTCTCCAAGCATGAAGAATACGGCCCCCCCTTGGCCCTATTTATAGGCCAAGGGGGCTGGTTTCGAAGACATTCCTTGGGACGGGCCTTGCATGGCCCATATCCAGCCCTAAGGTCCACTTTAGGTGGTCCCCTTTTTGGTGATATGGACCAGCCCCATGTGAGCTAGTTCTTGACCTTGTTGGGCATGTCTAGCCCTAGCCGGGTGAACCCAAGTGGCTAGGCTTGATTCATTGTGTAGCTTGTCTTCACTTAGCTTGGTTCAAATTGATATGTTGGTTGGATGTAGCTTTGGTAATCCCTCAAAATCAACATTTTCATGTCCAATTCGTTTGGTAAAAAAAGGGTCCATCTTGGCCCCTGATTTGAATTGAACAAATTCCATGACTTGAAGTGAACCGGCCCTTGATTTGAAATGAACCATCTTATGATTTGAAGTGAACCGGCCTTTGATTGGAAATGCACCAGCTCGCCTTATCCAATCGGTATCTTCGATCTTCATATCCGACCTGATATGCTTTATAACTGGATAAGCTTTTGACTTGGTCCGTCTTTTACTTTCTGACTTGATCCCGATCTTGAATTGGATTGGGTCTTTGTCTGATTTGTTTTGATCATTTAGGGCTTTTTAACTTTAATTTAAAACCTTTATTTTGAAATATTTCTAAAAAGACTTAGAACTTTTAAAAAGGTTTTAAATCAATTGAACTTTTCAAAATTGGGAGTTTGGGAAAATTTTTAATTTTGGGTGTTTACAATACACACCTAGTGGCATGAATCTGGCTTAAAATGAAAAATTGACTGCTTCGAAGGAATGCTCACATGGCTTAATATTCATACTGGTATTTAAGAAGGCTGCCTTTGCACTCGGGGAACAATGTGAAATTAATTAGGAGACACTCGGGGCATTGGACTCGCAACTTTCATATGGCTGCCTTTTATGTTCGTTTCCAAGCAGAAACGCCTATGGTCTTACATCCTTAAAGTCATGGTCTTACAGCTGGTAAATAAGAATGGCAGTGTGGTGGGCGCGGGCAAGATTGCAACCCATTTGCACCTGCCTATGTAAACTTGTTCGAACTCGATTGCCTATGTTTAAACTTTGCTCTTTATGAAATAACAAGCAATCGCAAACATATTCAAACATAAGTAGTTTCTCAATATGTGAACATGAGGTGGCAGCTTAGACATGGCTGGTTCCGGTTCTGATTCAGAACCGTCAGTTCCGGTTCCAGTTGAGGCCTTAAACTTTCAGAACAGGAAAATATAAAAGAATTGAATTTTGACATAAAAATATGGAACCGGTAGTTTCAAATCACCGGTTCTGGTTCTGGCACCGTTCCGAACTGGGTCCTCACTGATTCTAGATCAGGTTTGGTTTGGAACTACCGGGCCGGTTTGGAACCGGCCATGTCTAAGGTAGTTCATGTGCTAAACGCACTAACACGAGTAACGATATTTAGTTTGTGTGCCAAAATATATCATTTCGACTTGTTTACCACTGGGCCTGTTCGGAGCCGGCCATGTTTGAGACTCCATCTTCATTCAATTCTACATTCACTATTTCACAATGCTAAATATTATACCGTCTTCCCAGTAGTGACATGGTTCCTTAATTACATTGTTTGTGAAACTGGACTGAGCCAGCCCGTTGAATTGGTTAAAACGGGAAGTGCACCATGATCTGGTTCGGGCATGTTGGATCGCCTTGAAAAAACCGGCTTCAGACCTGTGGACTGGCTGGGTCAAGTTTTTGGTATTTTTCCTATTTTAATTTTGTTTAATATTCGTTTTCAAATAATATAATTTAGTAATTTCCTTTTATTAATTTAAATGGATTTTTAAAGTCTATGCTTTATTTGGATGTGATGGCTGATTGAATGAACTCTATTGAAGCAGCGTCATTTGATTCTTCCTCAGGTTTGATTTTTTTAATAACTAATATTGACACATTATATATATAAATATGGAAACTGAGACATAATGCATAAGTACCATACATAATAGTTATAAAATAGTTATAAGATTGTGTAAAGTGGTGGACCCTTTTGCATTTATTGCGGTGGGACCTGCCATTTTTACACTAATTGATTTGAAACCCATCGATTGTAGCCAAGCCTCTCTCTCTCTCTCTCTCTCTCTCTCTCTCTCTCTCTCTCTCTATATATATATATATATATATATATATATATATATATATATATATATATATATATATATATATATATATATATTACAACCATGGTTCAACCACGGTCAGACCTCTTCTTAGTGAACCAGTGCCTTGCCCAGTTCATTGACCAGTCCGATATCCTGAATATTGAAATATTGATTAATTATGATTTAAATATTGATTAATTATGATATTTGTAAGTGTATATTCGCTTGAAAGAAACGAGTCTTATGATTGTTAAGAAGGTAAGGATCTACATCAAGCGCACGGTCCCATTTGCAACAAGGTTCAAGGATACATACTTTGGAGATTGTCCCTTTAAATCCTAGTTTCATGCCAGAAGACTCCATTTTGATGGGCATGAAATTTCTCAAAGAAATATACTCCAAATTAAGGAAAAAGCTTGTAAAAAATAAAACTTAATGCGTGTGATTTGTTGATTGGTTTTGTTATAGATAAATAAGCTACCTTCATTTCATTCAAATGTAGGAACCACATGAGCTGCAATATGGTAATCGAGTCATTGATTGTTTTGTTCTAGTATATACTAGCTGGACAACTTAAGTATTTCTCCTCCGTTGCGTGACGGCTTTCAGCGACTGTCGTATCTAATTCCTCGCTGAGCTCTTTCTTTCCGCTTTCAGCCCCTTCTCTTTGGGCAATTCCTCCATCTTTCTTTATGAAAGGATCTGCAATTCCATCTGAATCTAGTGCCTCTTTTAGCACCAAGTCATCTACTGCCATTATTGCGTTCTTTTTGCATTTTCTCGGGTTCAATGTCGATGATTCAATGCCGACTGCAAGTACTGATTCATAAAGTGCTAATAGCTACGATTTCCTCTCTCTCTCTCTCTCTCTCTCTCTCTCTCTGTGTGTGTGTGTCAATAGTACTGAATAATGTAACGCTATCACTCAGGAGCCGACTTCAATAGTAGTTTGTCTACGAGTTCCTCTTTCTGATCTTTGTGATCGAATCATTCTCCATTAACAAATAACAATTTTGTGTTCAGATACGAGTGAAATTTAAAGAATGGGAATTCTGAATCTCCATTCAAGCCTGTCATTTAGGATTTACTTGATCAGGTTTACTTGAATCAGCAATGTTTTGGTTTCCTACCTCAAGAACTGAGAATCCTCATACTTAACTTGGTGTAGACAAACTACTGCTTCTTGTCATCCTTGTGTTCTAATCCTGCTGGCTACCCACTTCACCACCTGGTACACAGAGATGCTACAATGGCTGGCAGAGGGTCATCGACTCTCAAGGTTCAGCCAACTCCAAAGGGGTCCTCATCATGCAAAGTAAGGTCGTTCTGGTCGGACCCAAACTTCCCGTTTTTATATATTTCAGTTTCTCAAACATGCATATATACGTGTTTATAATTATATTTACATACACAAACACACACACACACACACACACACACACACACACACATATATATATATATATATTCTTGATTTATTCCAATGCTTTCTTTTTCCTTCTTTTTTTAAAGTTTGAACTTTCTTAAGGCTTATTCAGAGTTTTTTATTACATTTTCCTTTTTTTGGTGATTTTCGACATTATTTATATAAAATCTTTTTCTTTCGTTACAAATGGACCAAATCTCTACCGACCCGGGGTAGGCTTGTGCAAACTGACGTGAAAAAACAGGTTAGTTGAGGGTCGACCTGTTTTAATCCGAACACAAAGTGACCGGACCCGTTGACCCATTGGCCAGTGCCCCCAGACACAACTAACAAGTTTCTGGTGGATACGTTACCTTCATATCGATCAAAAACAAATCCCGGTTAAAAGATTTAATCATATTGAGAACCAAAAGACATAAAGAGGAAAGAAAGAACACAGAGAACGCTTGCACCAAGGAGCCATATAACAAAGGACACTGCCCTACAGAAAGAGCCTTATTCTTGACAAAGTGATGAGAGACACTTCCTTATTGCATAGCCTTCTCGAGAAAGGAGAAAGGTTGTACCTATACCATTAAATTAAGGTGACGAAACGCTCTCCTAATAAATTATTTACTGGCCTCTAGTATAACAGCCTTATTCTTCAATGCATATGCCTTGATTCCAGACCTTTTGATCACCCGGAATTTCAGTGGGAAGCACGAGTCAACAATGTGGGATCAAGACCTTACAATAACTAGCAATTTTTTTTCCGGCCGGTGAGTAGATGATCTTCCTCCACTTAGGGTCCTTTGCATAAACGCAGAAGCAATGCCCTTGAGACTTGAGGCTCTTGCAACACAAAGCACTTGGTTTTACACCTTTCTCATATGCGTTAGTGCAGGGACTAAGTGAAGATAAGTTACAGGTATGAGCTGAGGAAGGAAACAGATTCCCAAGGAGTAGGACCATGACGACGGACAGAACCAGGCGGTAAGATTTCACCTTCATGATCTGGGCCATTTCCGAATAAATGCCAAACAGAGGAAATCAGAAGGGAAGGAAAAGGTTTCCCAGCCAGAGAAGTCGCTGCCGGGTGAGTTGCAAGAAATTGTCTGCAGCAATTTATAGAAAAAGAATTTGGAGATCATAATTAAGAATTAGTTCAAGGGTCATAATCTCAATGAGCTGCTCGCAGCATTAGCAAGACTCGAACAGTAAATCTTTAATGCTGTGCCTGTGAAATCATGTAATTCGGTCGATGTTGATCGACATTAACAGGATTGAGCTTGCTCTCTCAAGCAACTTGGATCAGGTTGATCTTTCAACTTCAGCACGCACAATTGGTGGGCATATAGAAAGAGTACTGGCATGCTCAGCAAGCTAGGGAGGGGTCTAATTTGCTGAGTCTAATGGTTTGCAAAGACATACCTCGATCGACTCAACCCGAAGTACCAAGCCGAGCTGAATCCCACATGCCCTGAAGTCAAACCAGCCACAAAACTCAAAGTGTTGTGTAAATCTTCTTCATTCATATTTGTACTGTTGAATGCCATATATAAGCATAAAATAATGATCATGTTAGGTGCAAGTTACGACCCCGTGGCCTCAAATTAATCAGCCTCATGAATTCTAATAAAAACAGCTCATGCTAGTGGCACTTATGACTCAATCCCGGCCGTTGATTCCTTAGTTCTGCGGTTCAAATCGTATGAGTGTGCTTGCCGGCAGGATTTCGAATGTCAACTGGATCTGTTCCACCTGATTTGGTAAATAATGGGTTGATTTGACACAGAATTTTTTTCTAGTTATATTTAAAACGTCTAGTCAATCCTATGCGTGTGTGTTTATATAAAATTTATGTGTATCATGTATATATGTTTATACAAGTACACATTTTATATGCAAATGATACTTTATATAAATATAAATGTATATATATAAATTTTCTAATTTAATATTATGAAATATTGTAGAGTAGATCTTATGTTTTGTGTAAAATATATGATATAAACTAATTTTTGTTTTACAAAAATCATTGTTATTTGTTGAAATGGGGTGGAGCAGGGGGCTTATACTAAAAGAGGGTGTCAAGGTTTGATCCCCAAGTACCGTACATAATTTATACTATTGGTTGTAAGGTAAGCCCCAAAAGGGGCATCTTGGGTGCCACCCATCATAAAAAGGAAAGAAGAATCAAACCGGCAAATTATGTTTTAAAATCTGACTAATCTGAACCGTCCATTATATGCCATAGATACCCTTAATCGTTCATCTCATCACCGGACATACCCAGTTTGTGGACTTTCGGAACCTAATTGATACAACCGATGCCTAAAATATCACATACTGCTGTCACAAAAAAAGATGAAAATCAAATACTGTGCATATATTTTATACTCTCTCAACAAATATAAAATATATGTACTATTCATACTCATGTTGCAACCCTAACCGACTTCACCCAGTGTGTAGACAGGTATAAGGTAAAGATCATATCAAATATGAAAAATGTCTTTGAATTAATGTGCAGTTGTTTTTTATGTGTATATATTATTTATTTATACATATAATCCTATGATTTTTGTCAACAAAATGCACTCACAGCGATAGCTCAACTGACAGGACGCATTGATGCTTTTGCTGTTGGTGGGAACTTCTCGGGGTGCATTGAGTGTGTGTTAGGTTGCGGCCTTTTCTTGTCACCCAGAAAAAAGAACACATGAAAAATACTGACTGACCAAAAATACTCTTCTGTCCGTTTAATCGATTGATACCTGAACCCAAATGGATCAACATGCACGTCTTAATATTCGTAATCCGAGTCGCCCAAACTGTTACACAGCTCAAGTACAGGATCACCATATTGATACACCCAAATCACGTTAATCAACTACAGTTCAAAGTAAGATCGAGGTCATGGCTATGGCTAGAAATGCATACAAGACTTGGAAACGAAGCAACAGATTCAAGATGCATTTCTTCTTTACAGACCACAGTAGCATCTGTCTTGAACCCAGATAGCGGGTGCGGTAAACATTGCCTGTTAGTGTCAGGATCTTATGGGCCTCATACAATTTGCAAACAGCAGAGGAAAGAGCCTTCAAAATGAAAAGAGACGAGCTAAGATGCTTCTGTGGGACGAGAGAGCACCTGGCTGCAATGCTGCCAACATCGGGGGGGGGGACGGACGGAAGTCGGGTGTGCCGGTGCTAGGTGCACTACCTCATTCGAAACGGGTCCTCAGAGGAGCGGAGGATCCCCTCTCATGCATATACATAATCCTCTCATCACAAAAGTACAAAACAAAAACAAAGACGGGAGGGTGGATAACAGGTCTCCATCCTGTGAACTCGTTACTGACTCTTTCTTCCATTGGTTCTAGATCTATCTGAAAAAAAAACTATATATGATGACAAATAAATAAAGTGTCATTTCTCATGATTTCATCATGGTTGTCCCACACATTCCTTCGTAATAGTATTCCTAGATTTGAATGTATTTTGAATAAATTAAAGTTTCATTTGAGATGTAAAAATGAGCTCCAATACATGTTTGAGTGTTCCTCCTCCCTATAGGTCCCTAAAAAGATTCGTGGGAGACACAAGAGTGGGATGAGAGATTTCTGGTCTCCATTGTGGGATGGGGATGGGATGCAGGCGGGGTTTTGAAACGGGGCCCCGTCCCCACTCCGGTCCGAGAACATCCCTACAGCGGATAATGAAGTTCCACATTAGAGTCTGCTTGGATTGAGTATGTTGATATATGGGCTTAGGTTTTGGATGCATTTGGTTTGGATCAATTGTAAGTGTCAGGTTCTTATCCACTTAGATTGTCGTTGAGGTCTTATATAAACCCCTTTTGATGCCATTATAAAGGGTTCAACCACGTAAAATAAAAAATCGATGATCTTCTTCTTCCTCTCAACCGTCTCAACCTGTGTATATGTGTGCGTGTGAGAAAAGAACATCCTTAGGCCGTGAGTGAAGGATATCGTCAACCAAGGGCGTGCCGTGCCGCTGCGTGCTATGGGAGAAAAAGAGTACAAAAGATGCCGAACTAGGCCGGTTTCCAAGGAGGAAGGCTGCTCGGTTTGCGGGTGGCAAACCGAGCCGTGTCATTGAAGCTCTGGGCCTTGATCTTAAGGCCACCGAGACTGATTGACAGGTATATGTATGCTAATGTTGACGATTCAAAGGATTCTCATCTAAGAGGTCTTTGGTTATGACGCTTGGGACAATTAAACTAAAACCCTCATAATCAAATGCGGGCTGCTGAAACTCAAAACTTTGAAAAAACTCAATTTAAGCCATCTTATGTTGATCCTTCAGCAATTTGAAAAATTTTTAAACGTAAAAAATAAAATGATATCCTCCGGTTTGAGAATGGCTTGTGACTCGGTTCATATATGGATGTGTTGTTACTCACGCGACCCGGTTTCGGAAATCCCAAAAGTACAGAGCAAGTATAGTAGATGTCTGTCTGATCAAACTTATTATAAATCCAGAATCTAATTGTCCGTGATAAGCTGGTCTAGGCTAACATGTACAAAAAGGTTCAGAAAGTGACAAATGAGGCACGAGAAAGATGATTGAGGACAAGTGAAGAAAGATATTAGGGTTGGTATACAAGTTCAGCCATACCTTTCTCTGTTCCCTAGCCAACCTGACTTTTGCTTCCTTACTTTCCAAGTTTGAAATCATTCACACTATAACGCGTTCTTCTGTTCTCCTTCCTGTAACTGTTCACCGTAGCATTCATACTGTCACAGAGAGAGAGAGAGAGAGAGAGAGAGAGAGACGCCACTAAGGGCTTCTTATTCTTCATCATCCGATTCAGATGACAGCGGGCCGCGTCTACGTAAGACAATAGCTAGCAAGAGGCGATCTCTGCATGAGATCTTTGGTGGTGCCAAAGGTATGCCTTCCCTCATTTTAGCTTTTATACCGCGCGCAAGATGTCTGCATGATCACTGAATGAGACCATTGGTGCCATATGGGCTTCTTATTCTCATTATCATATGCATACTTTTCTCCTAAGTTTATCTGTAAAAGCTCTAATAAGGGCGATATTTCCAACACCCACAAATTACAGCACTGTAATTGTCAGACCCGGAGAAGCGAGCACCTTTCATGGTCAACCTAGCATTGACGCGTGAGACGTGGCTCCACTGCAGGGTGTGAGTTAATAATGCACAGACGTCAGCGTAGCCATTAACCAAAATCAACCATTAAAATGATAGTCTAAAACTAGAATCTTCGCAGTTGCTGATGTGGTGTTATAGAGGGACAAGAAGATATCTGCTGGAATCTTGCTGCAGTCACTGCAGTGTGGTCATTCTTTGAGGTGATGGAATTCAATTTCCTCACACTCTTTATGTCATCTGGCTATCCTTTCCTTTAGCATTCTCCTTTCTTTCCGTTCTAGCTGCCCTCTTTAACAGGTACAAATTTCTCCCTCCCAGTTATATATGTATATATATTCCAACTTTTGAACTATTAATTTGCCAATTCAGGACAATTCGATTTCATTCATGATCAAAGTAACATAAGCAGCTAGATTGGCTGACCAATTATTACTTGTTTGAGCAAGCGAATGGGTTTGGCTAACCTATGCCCCAGCTTCATGAAACCTACTATATAAGTGGTTGTGATTAGAGAGAAACAACAGATTAAGCGTTTATTATCTGCTTTACCATAGGGATTCCCCAAAGATACCAGAAACATTGGTTTAGGAGGCAACGGTGAGGGAACTTGCTAAAGCATCTCACAAGAAACTGACAAGATTCATTTCCGCATTGTATGATATCGGATGTGGGAAGAACTTGAAGCTCTTCTTCATAGTAAGTGCATTTGATTAGCCAAATAACTGTGGTGCAATGCTAATTAATCTGAAAACTTCTGTTCCAAATCAGACATTGGATTCCGTAACTTGATAAGTTTAAACTGTGAACTTTCAGTCCATGAAATTAATTCATGTAGTTTGGTTTCTACCACCTCAAATTAATTCCACACTTTGAGAGGTTAAGGCCTCTAAAAGTGTTGAAGAAACAACAAAGCTTGATTCCACTTTGTTGAGTTAAATACTAATATGACACGAGATTGATCTCATTAGGGAGAGTTTTCGGTATGGTTTTACAGATCGAGTGACAGTCTAAAGACTATTTCCGCAGAGCCAATCCCAATCGGCATCGATGGAATGTGTTTAAAATTGATTTGAAGTATGTTAAATGCTCAGTAACAGGCAAATTAGATGATGAACAGCTAGACTGCAAAGTTGTTGCTAAAGAAATTAATGCAACATCTTTCATTTACTTTTTTGAGTTAAAAGCCGATGGAGCACAATGACAACTAAGAGGCCACTTGCCGAAAAAGGCTTGGTTGGTAAATGGAGGGTATCTTCTCCTTCCCTAGTTTAAAGTGTCTTCCACACTTCAATATTTTGTCTGTACTTTTGGAAACTGCCGCCGAAAGTTAGACACGACACAAAACTATGCACCCTGAACTTGGCAAACAGATATCGCAGTGGATGCTATAGATGATGTTAAGCAGTACGTTTTTATCTGCAGCACCCTAGCAGGGGTGAAATTCAGTGGGTCTGCGCTCATCTTATTTTCACAACCAACAGTGGTTTTGAACAAAAGAGAACTCTGTTGACCTACAGAAGATTAGAGAAGACTTCAACAGCAACACATGGTTACTCTTCATAGCTAATAGAAGATTGTTGGTCATTGATCGATTGATGGAAAGAATTGGAATCGTTAGGATGGTACAGAATAACAACAGAAAAGATAAGTTACACCTGATGTGCCAGTTCAAACCGCATCTTTCATGGCCGGTCTCTTACAGCCTACCACCGGCTGATATGCGCCTTTTATGTTGCAGTCGAAGTTTCTACATTTACTTTACAACCGAACCAGAACAGCCATATGGTTCACATGCAACATCTCTCTCTCTCTAATATTATATATATATGTATACTTTATCGACATCTGATCTGCACACGATCTAACAACCCGAAGGGGTTACTCCAGCTACTGCTTCTGGTTGGTTCTTTAAATATAGGTTCTGTACATATAACAGGCTCTTTGTATCAAAATATATACGTTAGCAAGTGAAAAGGTCGTATACATCATACCTAAAAGTATTACCTCAAAAAAGAAAAAAGTTCTATAACTGTGCACAACGGACGGTCTTAGCAATCAATTGCATTTGTTTGTATGACTCTAAATGCAATGTCTATGTAGGATCAATCGACATAACACGATCTTTTCTCTATCAAGCTTAAGTCTCTTCATTTGAAGCATTCACGAACGCGAAGCATATATTACGTAATCATAAATGAATGTTGTGCAGTTTTGATATAATCATGTTTAACATGAAACATGTTCCCTAATTAATTATATGATAGAACCAATGAAGCTCTTCGCTTTTTGGTAGGAAAAAAATAATAAAGTATATGATAAATTGAAGAGTCTATAAGTTCGTTCAATAGCTTGAATGGTTACAAGGTGACTCTAGTTGTGAGAGCACACCTGCATAGACGAGCAATCATCGTTCTCTTGGTAAGAGTTATCAGGATATTTTTAAGCTGTTTATATACTTCATCAAAACACTAAGGTGGTGTGATCTTTAGGTTGTAAGATTTTAAGGATGTAAAGATCAAGATCGAGATCGAGATCACAGTAACAACAACAATTAAGCCTTTTCCCATACTACATGAGGTGGGCTATATGGATTTTTTGTTTCCACGTAGCCTTATCATGCATCATGCTAGCAGCTAACTCAATATAAACTAGATCATTTTTTTATAGTTTCTTTCAAACACTTTTGTGGTTATCCTCTTTCACTTTTAAAATTTTTACAATCTAATTTTTCTTATCTTCTTACGGGAGTGTCCTTTGGTTGTCTTTCAACGTTTCCAAACTATCTCAACATCTTCATTTCTGCTATAAACATCTAATTTTTCTTATCTTCTTACGGGAGCCTCATCTTCATTTCTTCTTGTTGCTCTACGCTCTTCAATCGCATGACATGGGTTTCATATATACACCTTAACTTTTTTGACTGACTAAAGTTATTTCTTGCATATCCATCCCAACCACATTTACCATATACAGACAATCTTTTAGCTAAGTCGGCCGTCTAGACCTTCTACCTGACTCCAGATAAGCACCAAATCTCCTCCTGAATGCCCTTTCTGATATCTATGGATCATACTGCACAAGTATCTTCCAGAAAGAGAGATGAGCGATCTGAAGAAATGTATCGTCTCCTCTTGGCCGAAAGCTTGTCTTTATCCGCTTCAATCGTTACATGTCATGCAAATGTACATGCTGAAAACATTGATTGCACCACATAGTTTATCTCTCGACGTTAGACACGGGGCATCTATATACATCCATATAATGATAATCGACAAACAATATTACATCGATGATGATGCAGCATATATTTCCAAATTAAGAAACATCTTGCCTATGTATTTATATCTTTTGTGGTCTGTTCTTCACACGGTTCCTTCCCATTATGAACTACTTTGTCAATGGTTGGGGTTTTTTACAGTGGCCCAGCCTACAGATTACCCATCGCCATCACCATCTAAACTTCCAAAGACTATGATGTCAACATGAACGTTCCTAGCGCACACCACCTTCGTGGGTTGGACCTACAGTTTGATCTTCCTTCTCAGCCCGAACCCACTTGCTCAAGAAAACCACTTTTTTCTAGCTTTGAGATGAACCTAGGTGGCCCAGTAGGCCAATTGGCTCTAGCCGCCGGCGAGCAAATGGGCTCAGAGGGAAGTCACTTTGTAGGACAATCATGTGACAGTGTCTGTCTAAAACTTAATAACTCTGGTTCATCTGCCTTTGCCACCAGCCAACCAGGATACGTCCAATGATAACAGTGGGCTTGGATGTTCCACTAGCCATAATGAGGATGTCGGCTACATTATACAAAAATGAAATGGGTAGCAAAGTAAGCAGGTCTTTTTGTTGAATACGTACTTAAGGAATATATGAAGGTAACTATATCAGGATTAAGATAATTTTTTCAACCACAGGATGAAGGTGAAGAAGAAACTCGAAAAGTTCATCAGAAGTCTGATGAACACAGTTGCCGCTGCCACCTGAGATCGAAGGCTCGAAACCAGACGGAGAAAGTAAATATTTCTTTTATGTAGGACGTACATATAATTAAGTCGTTGCACTTTGTCCTAGAAATGAAGGATCAACAATATCTGCACTTTTTCTTTCACTGCAGCTAAATACAGCCATGAATAACGGTTAGCTTCTCATTTACCATGTTATTGACAGGAAAGAAGGAAAAGGATCAATGAGAAGATTTATGCTCTGCATGATCTTATACCTAATGCTAATAAGGTCTGCAGTTACGTAATGCTGTATCGATTTTTTCAAGTCAATTTTTCTTTTCATGTTGTTGTTGTTGTTGTTGCATTATTTGTTGATTAGTGATCAGGGTAATAAGGTTTCTATGCTAAACGATGCAGCTGAATACGTGAAAGCTCTTCAGCAGCAAGTCGTCGTAAGCTTTTCTCCCTCTGCTGCAAACGGTATTATCATGTGCGTCGTCTTGTAATTTACGTCAAGAAGAAAACACGTAGAGAGGTTCTTACGCAATCCGGACGTCCACTTGAATTTCGTGTATGTTATCTTCTATATAAATACTATTTTCTCTCACATTTCATCCAAACATTTCTCCCTCCTCTCTCACCCAATTTCAATAAAAATATATTTATCTAGCTCTTTTTACTATGATGATAGAGGTTTCACTTAACATTATGGTCTTATTTACGGCTCAATGTATGTTCTTAACAAATGGTTGAGATCAAAAAGTAAAAAAGTTATTTTTCAATCAAGTATGTAAAATAAAAAGATACTTTTGTCAACTTTATACTTTTTGATCTTAATAATCGACCCTTTTGGTAGGACAATTGGAATCTTGAGGATGATTTGGTATGATAGCTTGTCTGCCTCTCTCTCTCTCTCTCTCTCTCTCTCTCTCTCTCTCTCTCTCTATATATATATATATATATATATATATATATATATATATATATATATATATATGAGAGAGAGAGAGAGAGAGAGAGAGGTAGTGCTAAATGAGTAATATCTTTAGGTACATAAAAATAGTTAAATATCTCAATCGTTTGATAAGATTTGAGTTAAAGCATCATTTGTATTTTTATATTTTATATTGAAATCATTGTATGAATTAAATGCAAAGTAATTCAAATCTCCATTGTTGATTTCAATGAGAAAATGGTTAAGCAATATTAGATACCTAAGGACATAACTCATTTAGCTCTCTCTCTCTCTCTCTCTATATATATATATATATATAGAGAGAGAGAGAGAGAGAGAGGTAGTGGTAAGTGCTTCGTATCTTTGCTACATATTGTGATTTTTTTAGAAGATGAAAAGACTAATTGGTGGATATCTCCAGGCAAGGATGGGTGAAGATAAGTATGGCTGATAATTTTGATCGTCTTTGGCACATTGGTTGTATTAGAATAGTGAAGGAAACTATCTCTTGGCAAGTTGTTTTTGTAAAGATGGAGACATTCGCAATGGAGAATGGAGTATGTGGCCTTTGATCCTTCAACAAAGGGACTAGCCAATTAAGTACTTATTGAAATTTTCCGAGGTGATCTGTTGGCCCTATCAAAAACGCCCTTGAGGGTCAAGTCCATAATCGGTAGATTCCAGAGTTTGTTCAGTCTTCTGTGGTATCTCTTTGCAGGTTTTCAATTGAAAAAGCACGATGTAGATCTAATTTTGTTACAATATACTTGTCAAAATTAGTTAAGTTGTGAGTGGAGAAGTCTTGAAACGATCATGACAGAGGATCATGCTTCCAAAAAGAGAAGGTTTATATTTTCTGTGCATTTCACAATCTCTTTTCTTTTCAGATAATTTATATTGGATAGCTCTGTACTCAATGGAACTTTATTATTCAATAAGATTGATAAAAGATCATTGAGATTTCTTGACAAAAATTCTGTTTCATTCTTAAGATCTTTTATCCCTCCGTAGGCATCTGGAAGTCTACGCCCCACCTGTCCGGTTCCTACGCCCCACCTGTGCGGTTCCTACGCCCACTGGACAATATTTTCTGCTCAGCAATTAACTTCTCATCATTCTCCAGGATACACAACGCAGGGAACGAGTTCATTTCTTTTCCCACCAACACAATCATTTATTCCCAAAGTTTTATGTCTCCCATTCATGCGTGGTGTTTCACCTCTCCATATAATCAGCTTTTCCACAACGTCATCGGCCGAGAAACTGATTTTGCTAGTTTTTGATCGATTGATGCGTTCAGCATCATCGGCTTTATGGGTTTATGTACACGTGTGTTATGTTTGTCCGAAAACTTACATTCTCAGTGGTGGAGATCCAATCACGGTTGTGCGATCATTCCCACCTGCAAAAAGTTTCTGCTTTGGAACTGAAAATGAGAGATGGGTGACCTACAGTTCCTATCAAGAAAATTATAAAGCGTGTTGATCCAAATCTTCTCCATCCATGATGCCTTTCCTCCTGCACTTAACATGGTCTTCCCCCACATGAAGGTAAGGTTTTCTATGTCTGCTTCTTCGAACACTTCCAAATCATACCTTCTACTGAATGAACCAAAGATAATTTCCTTGCACTCATGCCACTGCGAGATTTGGGACAATATCCACTGTTTGGTTGATTGAGAATTGCTTCAGAAAGGTCTTTAATCCATCAATAACCTGTTTCATGAATTCATCATCCTCTAAACATATTTTATCTTTGTAGCCATGCTGTATTATGCACCTATATAGCCCTCTTAATCCTACTTTCTCTATAATGACTATATTTGAGTTCAATTGTCGGCACTAAAACCATTTTCGTAGATAGAAGAACCGTGATTTGTTGAAGAGATCGTGTTCTTTTGACAAAATGAAGGAGCACGGCAGGGAGATAATCATTGGATGTCGTCTCTGTGAAAAAGAAGCAAATTCCTGATGGCCGAGAGATGTTGGTGTTGGCCATGAGTGAAGCTAAGGACGAGGCATCGGCCGAATTGCTTGTTTGGAATGGGTTCTTCTTTCGGTTGCCGTAGTACCATGTTATCATGACGAAGACCAAAATGAGTGAGATGCCAAAGGGAGCCCAACCTCCTTGGGGCAACAACTTGTTCATGGCTGCCACCATAAATACCCATTCAAGGAACCCAAAGACGCAGAAGAAGATGATGATGATGATGATGATGATGATGTTGAGGTTCCAAATGACCAACATGACTATGGTCATAAGGAAAGTGGTTATCAACATTACCCATATCACCACTGCACCTGCCATATATAGAAAAGAGATTTTGTTACTTTTGAGATCTCAAACTTCATTTACGGATCAAAATCACATGTATGCATGCACAGAAACACTCGAGCTTGGCAGGTGTTCAGCCCGTTGAAGTTTCTGTCAAAGTAAACAAGCCAAGCTCGATAAAACTTCTAATTCTCCTGTCAAGCCCACATACCTAGGTTAAACTTGATTTAAAAGGTTGGCTCAACTTATTGAAACGAGTTCAGGAACTGAACTTAACTAGACTCAAGAAAGCATGAGCTCAGCTCCAGCTTGATTAATTAGATGAGCGTCACTTCTATATGGACACGTTTATTCAAACTCAGCTCGTTTGCACCCCTACGAAGACACATGTTTACGGGCAGACAAACACACACATTGAATTTTTTCTTACCATAAGCATTTGCAATTTATCTAGTATGGGAAAAGGCTTAGTTGTTGTTGTATAAGCATTTGCAATTTGCGTTTGGCTTCTGAAGCCAAGAAGAATCGCCAAGCACAAAATGAGAAGAGTAGTTCATCTCAGGGCAATAAACTTGTCCCTCTTGTGACTTGGAAGTATGAACAATCTTGACCCTGAGGAAGCAGCCAAGCAGCACAGACTGCTTCACAATGGAGAAGGTTGCAGTGATCATGGCTTGTCTTGTGACTATTGAAGCCAGTGTGGATATTACAAGCATCGGCCAGTAAAAGAAGTTCGGTGTGGACTTGTAGAAGGCATCTCCAATGGCGTCGGGATTCTTTACCAAGCATGCAGCTTAACCCGCATATGTAATCACCAGTGATGGATATACAACACAAATAAAACCAATCTGCACCATACGCAAGAGCAAGGAGTAGAGTGCAAACGTTCATGCCTGATTCTTGTTCGTTGCACCTGAATTAGGTGCTTGTGTTGGGTATAAATAAGGGGAAAAGGCCGGGCACCCATAAGAAGATATGTCTAAATTAAATTGTTAGATAACTCCCCCGAATCCAAGTTAAACATTTTTCAAGTATAAAATTTATGAAACTTCCTCAAATTCAAACATGCAGTTCACTACTTTATGTATCAAATATCCCATATGAATCATTGACTTCTCAAACACGTTCTTGTTGTTTACTAAAAAAAATTTGTGTATGTATTTCATCGTCCGAAATTAACGCTCTATCTTTTCGCACTCAGATGATAGCTCACCTGGCAGGAGAATTGAGTCACGATGAGTTCGATACCCGGGGCATGCAAACCAGGCTTTCGCCTTGCCATTGTAACAGAAAGAAAGATAAACCCTTGTTTCCTCGTCCGCGTCACATCAGCTTTTGATAAGAACATAAGATAAGGACTTGAATCAGAATGCACGGTATATACTCGATCCATGTTTACCTCTAAAAGGGTTCCTCATCATCGAAGATGTATGTTAATCCATGATGTGGAAGATCATGATCTAACACCATAACATATTGTTCACGTCTTCTTAGCACCATGCATGCAGTAAACATGTTTCTCTAGTGCTTACCAAATACGCTCTTATTCTTGTTGAGTTAGAACCATCGGCACACACTTTTAAAGAATAAATTTATTGTGAAGTTCATGATCCAAATCGAAATCCATGAAGTAATGGATCCAGATCAGATAAAAAATAATAATGTTCATATCCAAAACCAGAACCTCTTAATTTCCGCATTTATGTACTATAAGATAAAGCCCATTCGTGTCAGATTTGGCATTGGAATTCAGTTTTGCTACATACAAGAAAAGATGGCATACGTTATTACAAACAAATTGGGAGTGACACCAATGAAGAATAAAATGAGAAAAAATCATTTAAGATGGTTTGAACATTTACCATTAAAAAGTAGTGGATTGTGAAAAATGTTTAAGGAAGAAAAGGAAGACAACAAAAGTGTTGAAAAGAAATAATAAAGAATAATCTAGCTCATGTTGAGTTAACTGCTGACACATGATAGAACTACGTCGAAACAAAAGATTCATTTAGCCAACCCTATCTAATATGGGAAAAAGCTTGGTTGTTGTTGTTGTGATGGTGACTTTGTGGGGTATGTAGTCATACTTTATATTTTTCCAACCATCACATAAGTCCGGTCTGAGTCAGATCGTAACAAATCCAAATCCAAACTGATTGTTCTGCATGATCGGGTCGGGGGGTCACAGTTTCTGTATCGAATTCAGTCCAAACAATTGGGTTTGCATTTTATGCATAAATTAGCATAATTGTTTCAGACCAATTTCTCCGTGACCTGTAGAGTTCAGATTGATTCAAATACTCAATATTGAATCTGCATCTGACTAAACCCTGCACCAAAACCAATTAAACAGGTCTTAGTTATCCAAACCCAGACTCTGCAGCATTGGCATCACAACCACGGGCCCAAGTCAAACACAGCAGATAACGACACTCTAAGAAAGGGAATGGATTTCAACCATCCAAGTATACTTCGTTATCTAGAGGTCTCCTCCGACTTCACCGGGAAAACAAGTCCTTTATGCACGATTACGAGTTCGTAGAATAAAGAACGACGATCATGAAACTGTGATGACAACGATAGTTATGGCATTGACGCAAACACCATGAACTCAGCTGAAAATTACTAAATTCATCCCGGAAAAGTTTACAAACCATGTTATGGATTCACAAGAGCCGAGATAACCACCCAAAATTTAGAAAAACAAGAGAAAAGCTGTACACAACCGTTGAATCCGTGAGATATAATAACTCATGGCCCTCTCCACCACAAACAGTTCCATGTGTAATCCCTTCTGGCCCAAAAGAATTTTTAGACATGCCATCGGGTCAGAAGCACGATTTCCGGAAGATTGCAGCTTAGAGCATGTTCGCGTCACACAACCGTGTTGCAGAACCCCGCATTTGACGTGCAATGGTGATGCAAACATGGAACCCCATATTCCCAAAAATTAATTGGTTTAAAGAAAATCTGAAATTTCAAATAAGACAACAGGAAACTAATAACTTCCTTAACTTCCTGACTTTAAGCGTCAGTTAAGGCACAAGTTTTGCAAAACTCCACGACGAAAGAATTCAGTGTGTCCGATCAAATAAACAGGATCTTAGGAATCTTTGTGCTCAAATACCATGTGAAAATAGATGAAAATTTACTTTAATAAGTTTTTTAACAAAAATATAAATAGTAGTATTAGCTTGAAAGAGTTCACCAACTTATAAAACTATATAAATCATAATGTTATCTACATATTCAAACGAACGAAATCAAAGAAGTTTTTAAAGTTGGAAAATCTGTTGTACCATATAATATCTTTATAAAAATATTTAAGAGAGATGAGTATCACTTGACGTAGAACATTATTTAATGAGATATGAAAAAACCAAAAGATACTTAAGAAATGGAAGAAGAGTACATACACAAACAATAAAGACTTACAAATTATCCAGGTATCAATCAAGTTGGTAAGTCATCCTATGATTCATATGAAAAATTATTGAACATAGGTTGAGACATGTATCAAGTATAATAGAAAGCCAATTTGGGTTTCATGTCAAAGACATGTACCCTATTCACACTATTCACCTATTGAAACATCTAATGAAACATTTTAGGGAGACAAAAAAAGAACTTTCACATGATATTCATTGATTTATAAAAAAATTATGATATGGAGCCAAGAGATATTCTTTGAAAAATCTTGCAAAAGAGTGATATCTTATTAACTACATTAATCTTATAAGAAACATGTATAATAATATACAAACATGTATTAGTATTAATAAAAGAACAATAAATTTCTATAAAGCTAATATTAGATTACATCGAAGATCAATTTTAAGTCCATATTCATTTACCTTAATTATTGATGAGTTAACAAAACTTATTAAAGATACAGTACTTTGATGTATGTTATTTATGGATGATATTATGTTAGCAGATGAGCTTAAAAAGAAAATTAGAACATTAAAAAGTAAAAGCTTTCAACATACGTGACAGAAATGAAGATGCTAAGATGATATATGATTACACAAAGAAAGATATATGTATTGATGTTACTAGAAACAAATTGACAATAACACCAATAGATGATAAAATAAGAAAAAATCGTTTGAAATGATTTGGATACGAAAAGGTGATCAAAAGAATCTCTAATAAAAATATATGAAAAACTACAATAACAACAACAACAACAACAACAACAACAACAACAACAACTAAGCCTTTTATAACATGGATTACAAAAATATATGAAAAACTAAATGACTAAAATGTTAAAAGATACAAAAGAAGATCCGAAAAGTGAAGGGAACGAAAGAATTCATGTAGCCAATCTTATCTAGTAGGGGGGAAATGATTACTTGTTGCATGTGAATATTAAACCGTGAAAGAAAATAAAGAAGACATAATGACAAATGAATAATAAAAACGTGCATAGTTCAGCTATAGGCTACTCCACAAGAAGTAATTTTTCGCATCCCATTATCTCTTTCATCTTATTCATGCCCGCACATCACAATGTTTATACAGAAAATCATCCAAAGATAAATGATTACTGAATACGCATACAACAATAAAGATTTTAATGGAGAAAATCTTCTCCATTTTATCGAATTGGTGGATTCTGGTACACCCCTTGCTCTGAAGGGCTGCAACTCGAAACTTAAGCCAGTGCTGAGAGTCTGGACCCTGACACAATTCAACGAAACCCGGTCTTGTTAGAAGTCTGCGTGATACATGTACAATGTTTAAGAGTTGATTTTATGTTCGTGTGGTCGCCCCAAGTTTCACTATATTCTGTCATGAAGTCTAATGATACGTATATATCATATAATATTCGGTCAACTACGAGCATATTCATGTGCCTATTGATTTTTCCATTGGCCTATGATATATATCCGTGTGTGTGCGTGTGTGTGTGGGCGTGTTGTCTGACTGTATGGTAAAATCATTATGGCTCTTGTGGGCCGTAGATCCAGACCGACATGGACAGTTAGATCTATGACTAATGAAGCGCGCATCTAGGGGTTGTTTGACTGTAACCAGACACATACTTGGTTTTGCCAAAGCCATGCGCATGTAGCAACCAGAATGTTTTGATTCTAGGATTTGGATGGAAATGAAAGTGAACTTTTTGCATGGTAGGCGAAATACGAGAGAGAGAGAGATGAATCAGCTTTATGTAAACCATGGTATGAAATGCACAAAATAACTCTTAATTGCCATTAACACCATGCTGAACTAATGATAGAAAAACGTACCGAACTTAGAAACTAGG
Source organism: Brasenia schreberi (assembly GCA_036023115.1). Taxonomy (NCBI): domain Eukaryota; kingdom Viridiplantae; phylum Streptophyta; class Magnoliopsida; order Nymphaeales; family Cabombaceae; genus Brasenia; species Brasenia schreberi. Next base: position 29,423,531 of record JAYKKT010000092.1, on the reverse strand, counting down.
TATCTAATAAAAAATAAAACGAACGTCACTTACAATACTGATCTGAGGAGGCCTTCACTGAAGCAGAGAAAGCGATGCTGTATGCAGAAACTACAAAATGGATGATGCAGGCAATAAAGATCCAAGTCCATGAAATACATACGGAGCAGAGAGAGACCGCAACTCATGCAAAGCCGGTCGCCATAGTTCAGTTTTGAAGATAAGAACTGTTCCAAGAAACAACCTGCATGGTTTTTATCTAATATGATCTCTAAAACGTTAATAATTCAGCTTGAGTGAGCTGAGGAACTTAGTTTTTCGATATTGATTGCTTAAAATGGTTAATTAATCTTGGAGCAAAGTTCTGGCCTAAAGAAGGACAAAATGAAACACGTCATTTTCATCATGATCAATACTCTCATTATTTGCCGAATTTTCTCTTGAGAGAGATTTTCAAAGGTGATACTGTGATATTTCTCAGAAAGAAATGGAAAACAAAATTAAGTGCTTTGAAAATTTTCTAGATGAAATAAAGTGATGCGAGAAGAACCAACACTTTTTGGTTGGTTATCAATATAATAAGAAACATTTAAATAATTAAAGATATCTGATAAATTTTACATAATTAAATATTTTAAATTTCACCTATCTTCTAATCTTCTAGGCACATAAAATTAGAAAATAACCTAGGTTTTGCATTCATACCGCAGGTTTAGGTATGTTTAAATGGATGACTTGCTACCTGAAGTCAACAAAAAGATGAATAATAATATCAAGCATGTGTTCTTTGGTCATGAACGTGTGAAAAAGACCTCCAAGATCGAAGTCTTTAAATTTAATTGCAAGAAGCAAATGTCAGATCATGCATACGTAACGCAGGCTTAGCTCTTAAATTGATGACTACACATTGTTCACAAAAGTGACATCACCAAGAAAACTACTTATTGGAAAGTCTATATTAAAAAATTTAACGTGATAAGTGGAAAGTATGTTTGGTTTATGAATCAATATCTGACACATTCTCCAGTCACTCAAACGATCATTATTTCAAGAGAGAGAGAGACGGTTTTTGTCCTTTTGCAGCAAAGTCTGAGCATTGTGTGAGGTAGATGCGTTACCAGGCGTACCCGTGAATGAAATGCATCCACGTTGAAATACAGTCTCATCGGGCAGCTTTGTTTCTGTACTAGGAAAGTTGGGAAAGTTTCAGGAGATCCCTTCCCAGCATTGACACGTTCTGCAAGTTATTGGAAACAGAAGACAACCATTGAGAACGGAGATGGCAGATGTGAAATTTGGAGGCTCTTCAAGACAAAATCGAAGAATCAGGGTAGGAAGAACTCAAATTTTCAACATTCTTCTCTCTTAATATGCAACAAAGAATAATGACATGAAAGAAAATATTTGTTCATTTGTCTGAATAAACTCCTTCAAGAGAATGATCACCTACCTCATTATGAACTTAGCATTAGCCATCAGAACTTCAATACACATATATGTGTGTGAGTGTGTGAGTGTGTGCGCACATGTGCATGTATGTAGAGAGAGAGAGAGGGATAAACCCTCAATTTGCTTGGCAATACCTTTTCATAGAACCAACTTACTTGGAAGGAGCAGAAGAACATTTGGGTTTAGATTTTCCCTTAGAAGAACCAATAAGAGAGCGTGGAAGAAACCGGGACACATATGTAATCAACCAGAGCTAATAATGATACTAGTAACAAAGAAATAAACAGAATGGGAACAAAATATAGATAAACAATTAACAAGACTGAATATCTCATGAAGTATCCACAGTTCCACACTGCCATTTGGATTCCTTAAAGCCAATAGACCATGGAGAACTTGCGAGAATTACTATACAAGTCTATGAAGAGGAAAGAACAAAATGTGAAAAGGCACAAGGATGAGAGGCTGTTAGATAAGTTTGTACTCCAGATATTCAAAAACTGACTGGAGCGACCACAAAATTTGAGCATGAAAAGGAAAAATAGGATGGAGTTCATGCTGATTATCACCTTATTCATAGTATCGGCAGTGTCAGCTATATTTTCAAGTGAAAAGGCATAAACACCGCAAGAGTTTACTAACGTCTTGTTAGTTCTTGAATGAACAAAAATTTGCCAAGTATAACTACAAAAAATAAATCTCAAATGATTGGTTCCAACACATACATAACAAAACAGATTCAATCAGATGTGACATACAATGACATGATAAACAACAGAGCTTTTTGGGGTTTCCATTCTTGAAATCAACATGGCTGAAAGACTAGTTCACCGTGAATACTAAAAGAGGAGGGTTCAACCTTATGAAGCAATTATGTAGCATGACATAATACACCCCAGAGTGTTCTTGCTCCTGAGGTTTGATACAAGCATCACTTTTATTTTGCATCAGATGCAGTCTTGGCAATATCTCCAAAATTGCCAGGACCATGAGCTCAATAATAGAGTAGTTTCTGATGCGCCAAGTCAATCTTGACAACTTTGTTCCTGACATTCTACCTGAACCATGCAATATGGGTCTAATGGAACGCCAATTGCATATGAAGTATCCAGATTGATGATTCAGGCCAACAAAATTGAAATGCACTGTTTTTCCTTCCTTTCAACATGCGAGACATATACAAGATTGACTAAAGTCTGTGAGATAATTGGAGAATACCACTAGTAACTCTAAACGCATTTGTGCAGAGAACTAAATTTAGCAGAGTTTCAATTCGGCATAACAGGTCACAACATCCCTGTCATTCAAGGATCTCTTCATACAAGAACAGAGCATTTTAACAGAATTACCAGTATCTAAATGTTATAGTTAGAAGTAATGTAAACTCAGTTTCTCTTGTTCGACTGAAGAGGAACCCACCATTGTCGTTGATGATTGCTTATTATATCCTCATTTTCTTCTTCCATTTTTTCAAATTTCATCCAGTCACTCCTTGCACTGCACTCTCTGACCCATCTCTGAATTATACACATAAAGAGAGAATAACCTGAGGTCCTGAACATTGTCAAAAGCGGTATAACTGAATATGTCACGGAGACAGAAACACATGCCGGAAATTACATGAGAGATCTTGTTCACACTTCAGTCATGCGTTTCCCAAAACCTGACAAGCAAAGTACAGCATAAAAAGATGAACTTTACAACATGATGTATGATGGCATTGTTGGTAAAGATATCCATGTGTTACAAGTAGTTTTGAAACGAACCACCTAATGAGAAATTAGCATGATAGCTAAGGTTATAGTGGAATGATAGTTCAAACCTCTTATTACACAGCCAAGAATAAGCTCTGCCCTTGGAACCGCATGGTTCGCATACATATCAGTTTTAAACAGCCAGAATGGCAACACGCTTAAAGATGATAGAGATCTCGAATGAATTAAGATAAGTAGATAACAATGTCATCGACATACAAATGACCATGTCTATAATTTCAACGCCTTTCATGGTCCTCACTGCAATGTAAGTACTGCTACACCGTAGAAAAGAAGCTGCGTGTGCAATGACAAAAACCGTAGAAAGCTCCATTATATGGAACACTACTAGATCTAAGAATACACCTTGCCTCATTTGACTGCGCAAACGTGAGAACCAAAACCAAAAGAAGTCCATTTAGTGAACCAAACGCAATCCAGAAATTATTTCTACTCTTAGTGACTACTGCAGCAACACGGAGGCTCTTCTATTCGTTTATACAGAGAAAAAGTATTTGTATAATAAGGTGTTGGGAGTACACAGAAACGTAGTTTTTTCTATAAGGAGAAACCTCCGAAACATTAATATGGTGGCATAAAACCAAACAGATTATGTTCTACAGACCACAAAAGACATGGTATCCACTAGATTATGATTGTTACCGTATAAACAGAGAAAGCAGACCTTTTCGCTTTGGTACCAAATTAAGCTCAATATGAGGCCTGAATGACGAGGACAGGAGAGAACATCTTCGCTTCACGAAGATCCTTTGCCGTTGAGGTCACATGGTACCAAATTTGCCTTTAATCCAGTCTCAGCCATCGCGACCTAACAATGAGAAGCACCCTCTACATTCCTCTGAGCACATAGGCCATCAATAAGAGAGTGAAGTAGCTAAAGATGTTTTCCGGTGGCAACCATCCCGAACCATCCGATGCCAAATATTCACTGCGTCCGGGAACCTCCTAACCTTGCACGACCCTTTCAGCATAAGGTTGTAGGTAACGACATTAGGGAAAGAGGAGCCTTTCACGGTACCAATTTCCGCCATCGCCCTCTCGGCATCCACCTTCTCGAATAGTCCACCGATCATGACGTTGTAGCAGAAGGACGTACTCAGCCTTCTCCTCAAGCATTACGGACTGCCGCGTCAACATCGCTGCTCTTACGGAGAACAGTAATGATCGTGAGAGGAAGAGCACCGTCCCTCATAAACCCTATCAAAGCCTTAACTTTATCGAATTTATTAGACGCACAGCCCTTGATTAAGAAGATGAAAGTCTCTAGATTACGCCTGATTCTAGGGTTTTGGAAAATTACTCGAAAACGAATCGGCATCACTCACCTAAATGCGGTTCGCCCAAATAAAACTTAAAGTACATTGCAAACAATCCCCAACCGATTGGTCCAGCCTAAACTATGTTCATGTATGATTGACACAACACCCCTTACACTAAGCTCCACAAGGTCACGCTGGAGCTTGCTCAAGACCCAAGTGGCAAGCAACCGAGTCTCAAGAGCCTCCTGAACACGTAGAGTAAGCTCCCAAGGAGATAAATTAAGCTCAAGATATACAAAACAAGCATAATATTACCACATCTACATTTTCAGAACCGCTTACGCAAATATTCGTCTCAACATATAATTGGTCACCCTTATCTTTGCTCAGTTAAAGCTTCCTGTTGGCCTCTTGTACTTGTACCAACTTGCAATGCACAAGTAAACCAAGAAGTTAACAACACTTAATACGGCAAGCAACAGAAAGAAGTAATCAAGATGGCCATGGTTGAGATTGTCTGGTATCCAGCCAAGTTTTCCATGTCTTGTGGTCAATCTAGTCACGATCGTGACAAGGATTGTGCTCAAGTAGTTGCCCAGTGAGACTGTAGTGAGCGACAGTGCACTGCACAAGCTCCTCATCGCATCCGGTGCTTGGTCATAGAAAAACTCTAGCTGCCCAATGAAGGTGAAGACTTCTGCGGCGCCGATAAGGAAGTACTGAGGAACTTGCCAGAAAATTGACATTGGCATTTCCTTTAAATCATAGTAGTTGTGCTTCTTTACCATATCAAGCCTGACAATCTCAACAATGGCAGCAGCAACCATAGCGAAGACAGAGATCACAAGACCAATTCCCATCCGCTGGAGTTGCGTGAAACCCCTCTGATGGCCGGAGTACTTTCTAGCAACTGGCACGATGATACGATCATAGATCGGAACCCACATGATGACACTGATTGTATCGAATATGGAGAGAGATGCAGCCGGAATGTCAAAGTGTGGGCCGATGCTGGGATCCATTTTGTTACCTTGTTCAACAAACATGGTAGACATTTGACTGTAGACCGTCGCAAAGACAATGCCGCTGGCCCAGATAGGGAGAATCCTGATGATAGACTTCAATTCCTCTACTTGTGTCACCGTGCATAGTTTCCATGGGTCACGAATGCCTTTCACGCCATCACACTCTGTCTGAAAAGCCGCTTTATCAAAAAAGCTGTAGGGAGATTTATAATTGATTAAGTTCAAGCACACAAACGGGAGAAATATATAAACCACATGCATGCACATCTCTGCTTTATACCTTCCAATTTTTCAGGTAATCATCTTTTAGTAAATGCAATCAGTAAAACCAACGTAAGTAAATATTTGTTTCCTTGATCAGCTAACTGCAAGACTTGAAAACGTCCTCATTTAGAGGTCATCTAAAGTTCATCGTTTCAGCTAATCATCTTTTAGTAAATGCAATCAGTAAAATAAAACCAAACTAAGTAAATATTTATTTTCTTGATCAGCTAAATGCAAGACTTGAAAACTCCCTCGTTTAGGGGTCATCTAAAGTCCATCGTTTCAGCTAATCATCTTTTAGTAAATGCAATCAGTAAAACCAAACTAAGAAAATATTTATTTTCTTGATCAGCTAAATGCAAGAATTGAAAACTTCCTCGTTTAGAGGTCATCTAAATTCCATCTCTGTGAAACTAAACATAAAGGGTTTTATTTTTTCATGAAGAATATGAACTCCCACATGCATGAAGTTATCAAATGTCAACAACTGAAGCAACGCTTAAGGACTGATTTCTAGAGTTTAAGAACACAAAGTGGAAAGGGAAAGAAGTGTGCACAAGTCGGTGGTGCGGATTGATTTTTCCTCAGACCACTCATAATAACTCTAAAGTAAAAATAAATGAGATCATTAGATGGTTATCTTGAACTATTATAACCAAGCACACAACCATTGGCCCCCTCCTCCTTAGAGAGTAGGGGTGGAAATTAAGTAGGTACAAAAATCATTAGAACTTACTGGAGTTGCTTCGTGTGCTCAAGTTTCCTGCTTCCTTGAATTCCAAATTCAGTATCTTCAGTCTCATACAGTAAGGATTTGTCAGCAGGTACCTTTGCCTTGTATTTCCTCAATGATGCAACTAAAACCTGAGTGATCCGTGTCAATGGGCTACCTCCAGGCTTTTGGTTTCGATACAGTCTTGTGCCAGAAAAGAAAAAAATAATTGCAATTGCCATAGTAACAGCCGGAATGCCAAAACCCCAGCCCCAGCCTACATGTTCCTGTATGTAGACCAAAACAGAGGAGGCAACCAGAGCACCAATATTAATTGAAAGGTAGAACCAATTGAAGAAGGAACTCTTCCTTTCCTTTTCTTTCTCGTCAGTTTCGTCAAACTGATCTGCTCCGAAGGATGAGACACAAGGTTTAATTCCACCAGTACCCAAAGCAACTAGATAAAGAGCCACAAAGAAAACTGCTATATTTCCTTTCCTTGCGTGGCATATGTCATCATGGCATTGAGGCTTCAATCCTTTTACAGATGCAGATAAAGTCAACAATGTCATTCCCTGCAACAAACCTAATGTTCTGTTAACCTCTTTCAGAAAAGAGATTATCAAATCATATTTTGTTATCCAAATAAATATACTGTAAGTTCAGTCTGTACAATCTTACCAAAACATATATGGAAGAGAAAATAGCAATAACCCAATATCGTCCCAAGTAGGCATCGGCAATAAAGGCTCCAATCAACGGAGTGATGTAGCATGTTCCGGACCAATTTGTGACATTATTGGCAGCTTCAACACTTCCCTGATTAAGTCGTTTGATCAAGTAGTTCACCAGATTTGTACTCATTCCATAGTAAGCCAATCTTTCACAGCATTCTTCTCCTGTGAGAGAGAGAGGCAAGCAAATCACAGCTAATAACACAAAGCAACGGCATGTAGCGACCCACAAAAAGTATCAATGCATACCTAGGATAAAGGGGCAAGTCTTCCAATTCCCAGTTTTGCTCCTGATAGAACGATTCCCTTTTATATCTATAGTTCCATCTCCAGTGTATATCTCATTGTCCGCCATAGGCACTTACAGTATGTGAACGTTACAGGCCTATACTTTAGATGTATCGATATCAGCAATCAATAACAGGATAGTGATTGGTACTTTAACGATGAATCATGCAGATCAAGGACAAATTGAGATTATGGACAATAGGAAACAAGAATCCACTGTACTAAATTATATGGCATTCTGCTATTATATTAACGGCCAGCCTCCTGATACCAGCAAGTAGTGGATCGTAGCTGGCTAGTGCGCTTGTTAGCAGCATCCGGGGCGGTAGGGGGTAGGTGGTTGGTTGGCAAGTTAGGCGCTTTGCGAGTGCTTTGAGGAAAGGACAACCCCTAGAGCACCAGTTTGAATAGTCCCATTCCTCCAAATCCACTGAACTTCGAACGGAGTCTCAGTAAACCATGTTAAAGCTCAGGTATTACTTGCCAGTTAAACTAGCCAAAGTTAAGCATTGCTTGTTGGAAAGATCTAACATGAATACAACAACAACTAAGCCTTTTCCCATACTAGACGGGGTCGGCTAAAAGATCTAACATGAATGCTATAGGAAAATAACTGCAACTGATAGAATTGCAAATTTTCAAGCTCAGGTTTTAGAAACATGACAGACGCATCAATTTAGTAGACAAAACAGCGTTACTATGTAGTTCAACTTCAACCAACATATTGAGCAATAAAATTTCCTAGAAATAAGCATTCAGTGTTAGCTCAAGCGTAGGGCTCTCGACTCCCAAAGAAAAGTGGCAAGTTCGACACTGTGAAGTGAATGCACACGTGTGGGTGTTAGGCTTCAGCCCCCCTTTGTAACCCAAAAAGAAAAAGTCCTAGAAATAAAAGAGAATGGTAGTAAATACATCAGATACCTTTTGTTCATGGGGAAACTAAACTGGCGTTTTCTAGATATGAAAGTCCCTACATTAGCACTTAGCAGCACTCACATAGTGTCAAGTCACAAGAACTTTGCAAACTACCCCAAACACTTCATGAGTATGCACAAAAAGCCCCTCTTTGTGGCAGCCACATAACAGCTTTAAGAAATGATGAATCACATTCACTCCTGCTGCGAGCCATATTAATGGACATCATATTACCATGTTGGCACCAAATGAAGTACTGGTTAACAAGAAAATAGAGCAAAGAACTCCGTATCATTGAGCTTAGCCATGAATAGAATTGGCATTTTGTTAGAAATGTGAATCAAGATTCAGTTTCGCATGAATTATGTAATAGAAGCATTTCTACAAAGATGTAAGGGTCATCAAGTAAATCTCTACTCCACACTATCTACTATTATTTGCAAAGACCCTTCCACTCTAGTTTCATATCAGAGAAAGCCTTCAGGGCTGAATTGTGGAATAGTACTAATCTCCGGACCTAAATACTTATCAGAAAAGCAGATAGCACATATTGATCATCGCAGATTCTATCGAGGTACAAAAGCCCCGTGTTGACAAAAACAGCCCAATAATGCTTATATGAGCTAGAGAATCATCTGAAGAGGAGCATACAAAGAACGTCAGGGGCCTGTTCCCTTGGTGAGTGCTAGACAAGATTATTCTACGACTCAAAAGTCCAGACGCTAAATGTACTCAGCAAAGAAATTAACTGAAAGAATGATCCAAAAATTCCACCGAATATAAAAAGGATTTATACAATTCGAGAGTAGAAATAGCAGTTCAATAGGGCACCTCAAAATCCAACAACGGAAATGGAATACCAACGAAGACCAGATTCAGGTACCTGGATATTTCAATCACCACCTTTCTAGGGCATGCAGCAGGACGAATACACAGAGGTGTCAAATGAAACATGAATTGCAATTTTAACAAGAAAAATTGTTCTCCATGTTTAAGTCAGATCACAAACTTTAACATAGACTGTCAACAAAGATGACAAAAACAAGACTATATCTTATATAGGATTGTAATACTAGAAAGATAAGAAAGGTCAAAATTCTGTCCATACAAATTTGAAAGATCACCATCTTCCACTCAACACTTGGGCCCACGCTTTGACCAAGCCTCACGGAAGACCTCAAAAATATCTTCTCATACTGACAAACTGCCAGTACATCAAAGGGCTCCTCCACTTTCAAGATAGCAATGTTTCACTTTAGATTCACAAAGAGGTGAAACAGATGAGCATAGTCTCAGACAATGCAAAAAGAGAAGAATTAAGACTTTACCTTTCTCAGATTGAAAATCTCTGGGAAGTATTCACTATTCGGAGACAATGAATGTAACTGAAACAGACAGGTGAACTAAACAACAGAAGAAGTACATCTTTTTCTCATTTTCATCCATCCCCAGCAACAAGAAAAGAAACAAGTTCAAGTTTCAAGGAGAAATACCCTACTCTAGAGAAGAGATTATCGTTCTACCAACTAGTAAAAGAGGGGGTCCCAAGCATAGTTGGTTACTGTCAAGGCAGACAAAATCACAGAACCACCTTTCAAAATGAGAATTCTTACAAAGAGAGTTTTCGGCGAGAATTTCGCAGCCTGCAGTGTGCTGGACCAAGAGTAAAACTTGTTATCAGATCCAGATAAATTGCTCACCTCAAGTGTTAAGCCAACGGATACAGTTGTGGAGTTCAAGTATCAGAATGAGAGCCCCCGTTCAACTTAGCAGAAAGAATTTGCCTGCATTTTGGACACTACCACCCAGTTTGTCTGTCCGCGAAAAGAGCAAGCCTTCAAAGCGCCTCGCCCTCATGTTTAGGATATCCTTGGACAAAGAAAAACCAGTTTCGTCCCCAAAACGAGATTGTCGTAATATGGTAAATCTTTCAAAAATAGCGGTTTGGTTTTGGAGCATCAAACCAATTCTCGTATGCGGGTCAAGTCTACGCAGTGACCATATGACTTTGGGGGCCGGACAAGACAAACCAAGCAACGAATTCACACTAGAAACTTCACACCTCTAACGCGAGGTCACATACAATGTCCTATTAGAATCAAAGTTGAAACCGCGACGGCACAAATGTTAAAATTGTTAAAAGATGCGGCCATTCTCGGCTAAGGTAACGGTTAGACTGGTCGCTCCGTTAACTAAGGATAGGTCCAAATCTAGTAACGGACATTCGTTACCGAAAAATCTGATAACGATCGTCCGTTACAACTCCCCGACGAGGGAAGCCATAGGTGGATAAGCACGACAAATGGGGGAGCACACATACAGACACTGAGTGATACTAAGAAATACAGAAAACACAAGAAAAACTCATATTGTATTTGTCTGTGCGGAAACCTCATATCCATCACCCACACTCCATTATCCGCTGCATCTGCATCTCTGTAGGTCTTTACATCAGCAACAGAGGATTCACCGAATCCGTCAACCGAAGGAAAGCCATCATCGGAACCTCGCAGAGAAGAAAAAGGTACGCATTTGACGACATTGGTATTAGGGCCTGGTTCCCTATAAAAGAGAGTGAGAGGATCAAAAAAATAATAATAAAAAAAGAGAAAACGAAGAAAAAAAAACTGGATGAGAGAAGGCGGCAGTTGGCAGAAGCGGCGAAAGCAAAACCCAGAGATAGGCTCGACCAAAAAGCCGAAGGAAAAACCCTTAGGCATGCTGAAACAACCGAAATAGACACGGCCCAAAAGCCCGAGGCAAAGGCAGGACGGCAGTAGCCAAAAGGCAAAGGCCGGCAGGCAAAAGCCCGATGGCAAAAATAGGTCAGAAAAAGCCCGAAGCCAAAAGGCAGGCCGGAGAAAGCCCGAAGCCAAAGGCAGGTCGGTAAGAGCCAAAACAAAGGAAGGCCGACAAAAGAAGAAGCAAGGAACCCGTCAACAGCCGACGAACAGCCAGAGCTTCCCTCCGGTCTCCGGCCCTCTCCCTCCCTATTACTCTCTTTCTTTCTCGGAACATTCTAGAGAGGCTTCCTCATGTAAAACGCTTTTAAGCATTCCTGTACGGGAAAAAAAAAATTCAAAAACAGTGGTTTCGAAAAACTGCAGCGAGAAAACCAGCGATTTTCCAAAATCGCTCCCGTTTTTTCGAAAACCGCCTCGGGGTTTGTGTCAAAAAGATAAAACTGCCCCTGTCCCTTTTCAGATATTACGTAGTTGCTATGGTAAAAAGATAGTTTTACCTCTTGGTTGTTTTGAAATTTACAGAAAAATTGGAGGCTGTCATTTTACTATTTTATCCAACTCGGTTTGAAGAATTTCAGTTCTGCCACTCAGCCAAAAGACAAGTCTACCCATGTTCTTTTGGAAAAATTATAAATTCGCCCTAAGGGTTAAAATTACGACTTTAATCCCGATTAGTTGTGAATTTTACAAGGATACCAAATAAAAATTTTACAAGTTCTACGATATAAAATTACATATTTATATCCCCTTACAAAAATTACATGATTTTACAAAATTACAAAAGAGAACAAATATATAAAATTACATATTTATCCCTTGGTATCCTTTTTAGGGGTTTTGAGGCCGAAATCCCCTTAGAATTTTTTACAAAAGATTATCTGCTACATATTCTGCATCACTTTAACATGTCTCTTGTTATGTGTGTCTTTGTGTTTGGTTTCCTTTTAGACCACTTGATTGTTATTTTTGTCAAACACTTAAAAATAAGTTCTACGATATGTGTGTCCGAACTAGCAAAAACAGAAAAATTAAATGGTCTGAACTTCCAGACATGGAAGAGAAAAATTCCGCTGACTCTAACACTAGAAGGTGTAGAGTATGTCTTAAAGGAAACAATGCGTCATCCACCGCTAGACGCAAGTCACCAACAATTAGAAGTATATAAAACATTTTTAAAAGACGATACCATAGCAAGAACAATCATGTTAACCTACATGGAGGATGATCTGATTAGGGTCTTTGAAGAATATGAGACCGCGAAAGAGTTATTTGACTCACTAACAGCTAAGTATGATACAACTGCAAAATTATATGTGCAGTTGCTACTATAAAAATACAACTCCTTTAGAATAAATGAAGGAGAAAATGTAGTAGAGCATGTAAATCACATGCTAGTGATGGCTAGAGACTTAGCCGTAGCAAAATCAGTCATCCTCGAACCGATACAGATATCAATCATACTAAACAGTCTACCTCCATCATAGAACATGGTCACCACTGTCTTGAGATTAAGGCCTGAAATCAACCTTTCTGAATTAATCCTAAAACTAGCAATAGAGCAAGAACATATGATCAAAAACAAAAAAGAGAAATTGCTAGTAGTCCAAGATGAGTTAGCGTCTAGCTCCAAATTCAATCAAAAAAAGAAACCAAATAAAAGGTTTGACAAGAATAACAGGAAAGGCGGTCAAAATTTTAAGAAATCACAAGAAACCGCTTCCCAGATCAAGTGTTTCAATTGTGGAAAGATGAGATACTACAAAAGGGACTGATACAACAAGAAAGGTGGAGGAAACAACCCACATTGTGGACAGTCGAAGAAGCATAATATAATCTGCGTGATTTCAGAATGCCTATACTTGGACCGCCCAGTTACAAGTTGGTGGATAGACTCGAGAGCTACAAGACATATCTCGAAGACCAAGGAAGGGGCAATAGACCTGAAGGAATATCAACCCGGAGAATATCGTGTGTATATGGGAAATAGTACTTTCTCAGATGTTCTGAGTATTAGATCCTTTTAAAGATTTGTACAAGGCAAACCAATTATACTGACCGATATGTTAATTGTATCATTTATAAGGCACAATCTGGTCTTGGTTCCTGCCTTAGTTAAGAAGGATTTTGAAGTTAGGTTTATACCTAACAAGGTGACTGTGGGCAAACATGAGAGAATCTTGTTCTCAGGAGAATTTGATATAAAACAAGGATTGTTCAAGTTATTAGATAATGAAAGTCATCAATCTTCTACTTATATTGAGAGTGTCTTTTCTGTTGATGTGAATATATGGCATAAACGCCTATGACATATAAGTTTAGAAAAGTTGAGGAAATTATCCAACTTTGACTTATTTCCTAGATTTGAGGAAAAAACTTTCAATAAGTGTGAAGCTTATATACAAGGAAAAATGACAAGGAAAGTCTTTCCCAAGGAGACAATAAGGGCAACAACCCTGTTAGAAATTATTCACACAAATTTATATGGACATTTTAAAGTAAAGACACATTGAGGAAAGGGTTATTTTATAACCTTTATCGATGATTACTCTAGATATATGTATATATATCTTTTGGCACATAAATCAGAGGCACTTGATGCTTTTAAAGAATATAAGCAAGAAGTGGAAAATCAATTAGGGCATTCGATCAAAGTATTAAGATCAGACAGAGGAGGTGAGTATACCTCGATAGAATTATTGGAATTTTGCAAAGACTTTGGTATTGCTAAACAAAATAAAATGCCCAGGACACCTCAGCAAAATGGTGTAGCTGAAAGATACAACAGAACCTTGCTCAACATGACAAGGTCTATGTTTATTGATACCTCTCTTCCAAGGGTATTTTGGGGAGAAGTAGTAAGTACAGTTGTTTACGTACTCAACAGAGTACCATATAAAGTTGTATTCATTACACCATATGAGATGTGGTTTGGAAGAAAATCCAACCTATGTCATCTCAAGAGGTGGAGATCAATTGCACATGTCAAGATCCTTGATCAGTCTAGAGATAAGCTAGACAACAAGTCCTTAAGATATATATTCATTGGATAACCAAAAGGTTCAAAAGGATATCGGTTTTATCATAAGGACCACAAACTCATTGAAAGCAGAGATGTTGAATTCTTAGAGGATACTAAGAACGACATCCTAGAAAATAATGAGAAATGTGTTGATGATTTAGTAGATTTAGACCAATCATCTTTTGAGCCTATAGAAGATCTTACTCAAACTACCGATATTTTAAGTAGAAATAAGAGGTCAAGAGCCACTCCATCCTACTTAAAGGATTATCACACTTATTTGGCACAGGAAGTGTGTAATTCGGTATATTTGGATGAGTTGACTGATAACTTGACTTATCAATAAGCAATGAATTCATCGGAAGCAACATACTCGGAGAAAGCCATGGATGAGAAAATTGAATTCATTGAGAAAAACTAAGTATAGGAATTGGCTGATTTGCCAAAAGAAAGGAAAGCTATAGGCTGTAAATGGGTTCTGAAAAAGAAATACAAAGTCGATGGTACAATCGATAAGTTTAAAGCGAGGTTGGTTGTAAAGAGTTTTTCGCAAAAAGAGAGGATAAATTATGTTGAGACATATTCTCCAGTTACGAAATTTGCATCCATACGAATAATCCTGACAATATCTGCGTACTATGATTTGGATTTACATCAGTTAGATGTAAAGATAGCCTTTTTAAATAGTGATTTAGAAAAAATCATATACATGCAACAGTCCGAAGGATTTGTGGTTGAAGGCCAAGAAGATAAAGTATATAGGTTAAAAAAATCCCTATATGGCCTTAAACAGTCACCTCGCCAATGGTATTTGACTTTTCAAAATGCCATTATAGAACTTGGGTTTGTGGCTAACAAACTTGATCACAGTGTATATGTCTGGAATAGTGAGAGCCACTTTGTCATCTTATCATTGTATGTAGATGACATATTGTTGACTGGAAATGACAATGAGATGATTGTCAAAACCAAGTCATGGTTGAACTCCAAGCTCGAAATGAAGGATATGGGGGAAGCATCCTATATCCTAGGTATAAAGATCTCTCGAGATAGAGGATCTAGACTCTTATGCTTGAGTCAGGAGAGATATATAGATTATATCCTCAAGAAGTTCAAAATGGGTGAATGCAAGTCTGCAGATACACCTGTTGCAAAAGGGTGAAATTGAGTAAGGTTGATTGTCCCAATGAAGGAGACGATAAGCCTAATGTTCCTTATGCATAAGTTGTTGACAGCTTGATGTATGTTATGTTGTGTACAAGGCCTGATATCAGCTTCGTTGTTGGTCTTGTCAGTAGATATCAAAGTAATCCAGGTTTGCAGCATTGGGTAGCTGTGAAAAGGATTCTAAGATATCTGAAAGAAACAAAGGACTTGAAACTGTGCTTTCAAGCAGATGAACTGAAAGTGGTAGGATACTCAGATGCTAACTTTGCAGAGAACAAAGATAACAGCAAATCAACCTCAGGTCAAATATTCTTATTTGGAGGTGGTGATGTTTCTTGGGCATGCAAGAAACAGGGTTGTGTAGCGTTGCATACATAGGAAGCTGAGTATGTTGCTTGCTGTATGGCTGCAATAAGTGTTGCTTAGATAAGCCGCTTCATACAAGATTTGAAACTAGAGATAACAAACGAGTTAGTAGTTATCTATTGTGATAACAACGCAGCAATTACTCTTATTAAGAGTGGAGCAGACTACTCAAAAAGTAAGCATATAATGGTAAAATACCACTATGTTCATGATATGGTTATGAGAAAGGAAATATCCATCTCATACATGCCAACGAAAGACATGTTAGCAGACCCCTTAACAAAAGGCATAACAGAGGAACTCTTCTCAAAACATGTTAGAAACATGGGTTTGAGATATATTTGATTGTTGTATTTGTAAATAACCATACAACAGATATACATTATTGTATAGGTAAATAACCATACAACGGATGTTTTGTTGTGTAGGAAAATAACCACACAATAGGTTCTAATTGCAATAGTAATCAGGAATCGACATAACTAGGGAAAACCCTTGAAAAGTGAGAGGAAAACCAGTATGTCGATACACTTGGCTCGAATAGCCAAGTGGGAGATGTTACAAGATGTGGCCATTCTCGGCTCAGGTAATGGCTGGACTGGTCATCCAGTCCGTTACCTGAGGATAGGCCTAGATCTAGTAACGGACAGTCGTTACCGAAAAATCCGGTAACGGTCGTCCGTTATAGCTCCCAGACGAGGGAAGTCATAGGTGGATAAGCACAACGAATGGGGGAGCGCCTGCCTATAAAGGCAGGCACATACAAACACTGAGTGATACTGAAAAATACAGAAAATACAAGAAAAACTCATACTGTATTCGTCCGTGCAAGCTCCTATGCGAAAACCTCGTGTCCATCACCCGCACTCCATTATCCGTTGCATCTGCATATCTGCAGGTCTTTATATCGGCAACAGAGGATTTACTGAATCCGGCGACCAAAATGAAGCCATCATCAGAACCTTGCATAGAATAAGAAGGTACACATTTGACGACTAAAATAGCATGCTTACTCAAAAGAAAAAGAAAGAGGAGGAAGCGTGAGAAAACACGCTGACTGGTTATGAACAAAGACGCAAAAGACAACCATTTTTGTGTTCTCTACTCAGCCCAACTTGGGAGCCGGACAAGACAAACCAAGGAACGAATTCACACACAGGAAACTTCACACCTGTAACGCGAGGTCACATACAATGTCCTATTTGAATCAAAGTTGAAACCGCAACGGCACAAATGTTAAAATAGCATGCTTGCTCAAAAGGAAAAGAAAGAGGAGGAAGCGTGAGAAAACACGCTGACTGGTTAGAACAAAGACGCAAAAGCACAACCATTTTTGTGTTCTCTACTCAGCCCAACCCACAAGTTGAAGGTCATGAGTTCCATACTCAGGAGGTGCACCTGCTTCGGCCTCCCCCCCCCATTTAGGGAGTCAAAGGTGTCAGTGGAGACGCAAGCCAAGAAGTTGACTTGGACGGTGACCTGCTTTAGAGGCTACCTATTAGAGTGATCCTCTCTCTTGTAGCCGATACCGAAGTATGCAAAGTTCATCTGGCCCACACCTTTGCAGCAACCAAGATTGTAATTTGCCAGGGTACGGATTATATTCATATGTAAAATTCCAACTATCGCTTGAAATTATATTTCCCAATATCTTGTCATTTATTATCATTTATTCCTCAAAGTTTATACTTTAAAACCAGAACCAAGTAACAAATGGATCTCTTACTCTTTACTTGTTCATAAATCCATATTAATAGTGTTGGATATCAGTGGAGCTTGAATACGTTGTGATGAAAGAGGTAAATAGAAGGCGCAATGACCATGAATCTTGATTTGCATGAGCATTCCAGTGGTGATTCTTATGGCTATACATCAATAGTTCACTTAATAACGACAAGCCACTGTCTTAAGAAACATAGTTTCGAGTCCAGATTTCTCCAAAAGTGTTGGTGGTGGTTAAGTGGTTGGTTTCATTTGGATGTGGGTATTTGAAAGGATATGCTTTGAGCTCGAACGATTTGTTTGTGTTCGAATCGTGCCTACCTAATAACAGGCGCAGGATGGATCATAACAAAAATCAAACATGTCAAAATATCACCTCCGAAGACAAAGGGCACAAGTATCAAAACTAACACCAATCGAACTTTTTGACTGTGAATACATACCCTAGTGTCACCTACAAAACACTCTTTGAGGAAAGCGGTCCTAACTTACCACTGTAGCGCATCGAGACAGCGCACTCTTTCCCTCTATCAATAAAGCTCTTGTCTTATGGCTTTACACTTAAAGGTTTTTATTGACTTTATTCTTAAACATTTGTCATGTTGTATGGTATGAGTTAAACAGATGCCAAGTCTCATTCCAAGTACTTAGCATATTAGGAGGGGCCTAGCTCACATTGCTTATCGAAAGCCGTTTGAACTACTTATATGTTATACCTTTGGAAAATACACTCCAGTCTGAGGGTCGGATGTCAGTCGTGTTGTGAGCTCCGTCGACTCTTCCGATAGTCAAGATATAATAGATTTGGTATCATAGCATGATCGGTCTCTTTAGATGTTAGTCAACTGAAAAACTCATGGAAAGGATGGTGTTGCTCACGGACCCGCATGATGGAACAATGAGAGGGTCAAGGTTGTCATTGCTTACACACCAACCAGAGAGAACACTATGACAGTGGAAGGCCAAAAGCCTCAAGGCATGCAGAGCGGCCCTTGATCAAGCTCTTGGTAGCGAGATCACGTCACCTTCTATCAAAATGATAGTATCTAAAAGCCTTGCTACTCTAAGACTGACACTCGAAAGCTGTTAGTTTCATTTTGTTCATTAAGGGGTATACTACGGCCATAGAGATTAAAAAGAATGATTGGAGGATCGACATAGGAGGTGTTACTCCTTGAGGTACTCCTAGAGTTATAGCCGAGTCTGGGTAGTCAAGACGGTCATTTGGGTGGATACGTTCATGCGAAGGGGGCAAAGCGAGCCCCGCTACATCTTATGCATTTTCACCAAGTGTAAGTCATGATGAGTAGTGCATTAATGAGGATGTATGGTTGCATCACAGTTGCTAATGTTAGCTAAGTGGCCCATGTTGCTCGCATGAATTGTAGCATAAAATAGTGAGTATTACACAATCAGCAGTCCTAAATGGGATCAGAACTCCAGGTACATACGCGATCCTTGCGGGATCAGAACTTCAGGTACATACGCGATCCTTGCCCTCCTCTCTCTCTCTCTCTCTCTCTCTCTCTCTCTATATATATATATATATATATATATATATATATATATATATATATATATATATATATAGTTCAAAACTGATATATAGTTCAAAACTGATGAATTTGCAGATTATGTTAGGAAAAATTAAGGTTGAGAGAAGATCAAAATTCTCATTGGAGTGAATCAATCCCACGGGTTAGGAAAATCTTCAAGCTTCCTAAACTGGTCACCTCCTACTATTTTATTTTAATTTCCTAGGAGACCCATTTGCAGACTCTCTGTTTTCAAGTTCTCTTGTTCCCTCTATGGGCTTGAAAAGGAAGAGACAAGGGTTGCCCATATATGTACTTTTGTATATATTGAAGTTTGTACATCTATTTGGGAATGGGCGTGTGTGTATAAGTGTGTGTACAGCAATAAGACCTACATGCGCATGCTTGTGACCATAATTATATTGATTGTATAAGAAACGTAGTAAGTAATGATGGTTTGTGCAATTTAAATGAGTCATTACCCAAAATCTTGCCATTTGGTGTATTAGAATAATAAAGTATATATATGTATATGGAGCCAATTCCTTTTCCAATGTGAGGACTCGACTAACTTGACCACACTGAGAGTCTCCTTAATTAGATATTATAAGGAGAGAATGAGGTTTCCCTTCATCAAGAGGTCCAGGTGGTAATACAGGCGTTTTCATGCTGCTATCTCGCTTGCGGGGGGGCATAATTGATTGAGCAGTGCTAGCTGGGAGTGCACGAATGCATGCCCGACTCTTATAAGTTGGATAATGTATATACCGCATTCTAAATGGTAGACTGCATTCCTTTCTCTCTGTCGAACCCTTCTCTGGCTTAGATGGAAGAAGATCAATGCAGGGATAAAAGATCACAAAATAAGGAAATATGATCATTGTTTGAGTACCCATTGAGTACCAAACAAGATCGATACAACGAAAAAGGTTCATGCTTCCAAGTCGTGCTTTCAACCCCGAAAAATCTTGACAGCTTACGTGTGTAATAGTAGGTGTACAAGATGAGTTAATTTTACAAATATCGTTCAATAGATTCTTCACAATCACGTAATGGGAGACAATGTTCATATTTCCTTATTTTGTGGTATGCCAGTCCTAGCCGCATCTATCCTGGCTCTGCAAACAGAACATATCGCCCTCTACTTCTGCAGGTGGGAAGCTACCAGCACACAAGCTGTGAGTCCTATTGCAATGCGGCCCACCCGGTTTCTTTATAGGAGAACAAGATGCTGTCCATTTTTTATATGTTCATTCACTATTTTTAAGTGGCATCAATATAACATGATTTTAAAAGATTTAAAAAAATATGAGGGATATTCTTATTACATGTCACTCAAAAACAATCAAGCAAGTGTCGGAAATGGACAGGATCCAATTACCTTTTACATATATACATATATATACATATATATATAGAGAGAGAGAGAGAGAATCGTTTCTGTGAAATCTAACCACGTAATTTATGAATAAATATTGTGTGCCCCTTCATAAACACCAACCTTCGACTTATAAGGCTAAAATGCTTAATCTATTACAGAAACACGAGAGAGAGAAAGACTAATCACATATTGACAGTATCTTCTTCAAAAAATAGTCTTATGATCTTCTGCTAGAAATCAGTCTTAACATCTTACGCATTGATGGACTACAAGACACTCTTTTTGTGCAGATAAGGTGATGTTAAAAGTCGGCGTAGAGG
Organism: Brasenia schreberi; assembly: GCA_036023115.1. NCBI lineage: Eukaryota > Viridiplantae > Streptophyta > Magnoliopsida > Nymphaeales > Cabombaceae > Brasenia > Brasenia schreberi. The sequence continues at coordinate 29,402,877 of JAYKKT010000092.1, read as the reverse complement.
TAGATCAGGTAAATGTAATTGTCGGCTGGAACAGGGTGTGGCCGAATTCAGGAGAGGGGTTAAAACATGTTTTTTTTTATTTTGTTCAGGTTGAATTTCTAAGTCAAACATCTAAAAGTTTAGATGTAATCCATCATTGCTTCCATTTGGTTTCCGGCTGACTATGACGGAACTTCCCTTAAACAAACAGATTATATATGAACAATGAATCTGATACAGGTATATTTTGGAAAGTTTATAATTTAATTTGGACCTAATTATATCTCATTGAGATATTCAACAATGGATGCTTCTGTTTGTAGTCTATGCTCCGCATGCACTGAGATGATCTTATATTTACCTTAAAACTTTTTAACAGAGTAAGGTGATTTTCCGCAGATCAATTCACCGAACCACATTAATTTGTCGTATGCAGACAATCTTCGAGAGTCGATTGGCTTTCTAATGGTTCCATGTGAACTCCATATGGGCACCAATATTCCTCAAGATCACCCTTAATTCTGCTTATCGAAGCGTCATACTGCACAAGTATCTCCTAGAAAGAGAGATGAACGATCTGAAGAAATACATCGTGTACTCTTTGCTGGAAGCTTGTCTTTATCTGCTTCAGTCGTTGCATGCCTTGCCAATGCACATCCTCGAAACATTGAATACACTACGTAGTTCATCTCTCCCCGTTAGCAACAAGGCACAAAGTGTCGTCAATACATCCATATAAGGCTAATAGACAAACATTATTACTTCCAAATGAGAAACATCTCGCCTGTATATTTATATCTTGGTGGTATTTAATTTCATTTTCATTTTGCCTTTTCTTCCTTTTATCATATAAAATTCCTCTGGTACCATAGAATATTGCGGAAATGGTTGGGTTTTTTACAGTACCCCCACCTTACAGATTGCTTATCTCCATCTCCATCTAAACTTCAACAAAACTATGATACCAACATGAACTTTCCTAGCCCACACCACCAAATTAGTGTTTTGAACTTACAGACTTATCTTCCTTCTGAGTGTGAACCTTCTTGCTCAAGAAAACCACCGTCTTCTAGCTCCAAGAATATTCTAGCGGACCCAGTAGGCCAATTGGCTCTAGCTTCCGGCGAGCAAATGGCCTCAGAGAGAAGTCACTTTGAAGGACAATCATGTGATAGTAACTCCGTCTTTGGAAACTTGGAAAGTCTGGTACACCTACCCAGGTCACCAGCTAACCAAGAAACATCCACTGACAACAATGGGAATGGAGGTTCAACTGCGGATTGTGAGGGTGTTGGCTCCTTTATGAAACAAAACCAAACTATGGAAATCATTAGAGAAGTAAGCGATTCTCTTTGTCGAGCACTTAATTAATTAATATATCGAGGTAATTACATCAGGATTAAGTTAAAGTTCGCAACCACAGGATGAAGCCGAAGAAGAAACTGATCAAAAAGTTCATGAGAAGTTTGACGAACGCAGGAGCGAGAGCCACTCTAGATCGAAGGCTCGAAATCTGAAGGAGAAAGCAAGCATCTCTTTCATGTTGGACGTATCGTGTTTTGCTCTATACTTAAGTTTCTGAACTTTGGCTTAGAGATATTTATCTCAAGTAAAGGATCAAGAGCATCTGCTCATCTCATTTTGTTTGCCTGCAGCTAAATCTTGCCATGAATTATGATTAGCTTCTCATTCACCATGTTATTGACAGGAAAGAAGGAAAAGGATCAATCAGAAGATTCATGCTCTGCATGATCTTGTGCCTAACAAAAAGGTCTGGAGTTGCGTAATATTGTATCGATTTCATCAAGTTAAGTGTTTTCAAGCATTGCTACATATTGTCAAATCTTTGATTTATGCAGGGTGATAAGGTTTCTATGCTAAACGATGTAGTAGACTGTAGAATACATGAAAGGTCTTCAGCAACAAGCTCACGTAAGCTTTTCTGCTTCTAGTGCAAACAATATCATGTGCATCGGGTATGTACTTTTCCTTTGGAAGAATTGGTCCTAGCAAAATCTAATTATCCGGATGTCCATGCGAACTACGTGTGTGTGATCTCTGCTGCTGCTCTAAAGCATTTATAGAAATCAATCTTGCAAGCACAGCCGCATCCAAATCAACACAACAACCAGGTAGATCAAGCGCGCTGCCATCTTAACTAAAGATGCACAAACTGTTTCAAGTCTCATGTATCTCCACCCCGAAAGGAAAAAATTCCTGTTCAGTGAGATAATTTTCTATGTCCAGCAAGGAAACGAAGATTTTCCCCATAAATTGCTAGGTTTAAACATCTTGCTTAAGTTGAAGCACATTACATCGAGTTGCCAGCTTCTGTATTCTTCATTTTGCTTCCCTTTACTTTGACATTATTATACTGCAATTCTTAGCAGAGCTTGATACATGGGGTTTGTCTATCGCTGCTTGTGACCCCTTATTTCAAAAAACGAAAGTTTGGAAGACATTTATCTTGCATTATGAAGCTCTGATCCACGGGTACGTTGAAGTAGCACACATCGGGTCCGGACTGGTTGATGGTATGCATAGCAGGACACTTTGATACATGTCTCTTAGATTTTAGGATCTTTCGGAGGTTTAGGTACGTGACCGGTAGGCTGGTCACACCGAAGTACCAATACCGGCCGGTACTCCTTTAATACTTATTGTCATGGGTGGGATAGACCCATATCATAATGGGTTTGGCTTGATCCAAACCACCCAAAAGCCATAAAATCTCTGAATTAATCTCTTCCTGGAGTTATATTTTGTGTTAAAACTTATGTGCTTTAATATCAATTTATACTATTATGTCATATTTAATTTTGTGAAATTCAATTATATATATAGTTTTTTTATACAATGACGTACCTATGCCTAGATTTTTTTTTCGTCATCATACTCATATCCTAAATTGGGTATCAATATTGTAACCATATATATATATATATATATATATATATATATATATATATATATATATATATATATATATATATATCCTTGAAACATAGATTATGGGGCCAAGAATTACTTTGATTGTAAAGAAGACATGTATTAAGAAAAAAGGACGGACTTAGCAAAAGGAGGAATTTGGCAAGTCAAATATTTTTCAAAGATGTTCATTGTATGTAGTCGATTCCAAAATTTCTGTATGCATGTCGCTAGTAGCAGTTTAGAGAGACAAAACCAAGGAGGTGCGAATTTATTTGGCAACAAAATCCACCTTGTGTATAAAGAAACTTCTTTTAGGAAAAAGGAACTTCATTCATAAAAGAAGAAGATGCTAGAAAGACAGAACCAAAGAGCAATAACCCAGGATCTCCCAACTGGTCCATGGCACTAAATTATCTCGAAGTTAAATTTTTTAGCTAAACATGGTTCATTCTGATGTAAGGGTTCTCAAAATCCACAATCTCTCTCTCTCTCTCTCTCTCTCTCTCTCTCTCTCTCTCTCTCTCTCTCTCTCTCTCTCTCTCTCTCTCGATATACATCGAGTTTTGGAGACCTCTGTACAGCGTGCTCAAGTAGATGAAAAGCCTAAACCATGTCGATGTTACGCCACCTGCATCATGAGTCTGAGAACCATTGTTAACGTTTTGCAAAACCTTGTAAATTCTGAAGATTTTTGTCATCCCTGAATAGGCGATGCCTGTCGAGGAAAGATTACACCCCACCTGTTTGGTTCCTACCCCGACTGGACATTGCTTTCTGCGTAGCCATGACTTATCAGTTCAAGGATACAGAATGCAGGGAATGAGTTCATTTCCTTTCCCACCATCGGTTTAATCATTTGCTTCTACTGTTTATGTCTCCCTTGCATGCGTGGTGTTTCACCTGTCCCCACATTAGCACCAGCTTTGAACCTAATACTTCAATCAGCAGGCCATGACCGTTCAGAATTCCAGGTACATGAGCAATATAAATGTCTATTATGTGTTTGTGTGTGTTTCATGTTCCTGCGTACTCTAAAATATACACATCTTAGCAGCTGAGGTCTTTAATATCCCTTTTAAATTTACAAGCCTTTACTTTAAAGAAATGCACAACAAGATGCATACGTTGCAGTGTGCTGGAAATCATATTTTATATATATATATATACACATATATTTGGACGAAAGAAAAATAGTTTTATGCTAGTAAAATGGCAAGCAGCCGACGTTTGGATGTAGGAGACAACAGAAAAGCAATTACAGACATGCTCTTGTATCACACAACAATTGTTGGCGGTACAATCAAACACGTGGTGGCACTAGCGGCTCCCTCTAGCCGGGACAGCTCTCTCTCTATCATATCGATACCGTTCTTTCTTAAAACATGAATTTAATTTTTCGTCGGCTATATGTTGTCATCGATGGACCAACTACTGTTCACGAGGAGGGTCAGTTAAGCCACAAGAGTCCCTCATTTATAGATCCTGTTTCCATGAAATAGAATATCAAAAGTCAGAAACTCTCCATGAAAGGAATTCTCAGTCCGGTAGATGATGTATTTAAACTTCTAAACAAGAATACTTAAGTTAGATAAGATCACCTAGGGGTTGGCTGTTAATTCCAACATTTCATAGTGGAGGCTTACAGCAGCGCTCACCGACTCCATCTATGAGGAGGTGTCTTCGTCTTTCTTTTCGGCGACGAGCAAAGACTTTCGTATGTCATTGCTCCGTTGGTTATCTGGCCGAGCACTTCTTTTCATTCAAGATTACCAACCAAGATGGACTTCTTACCAATTACATGTAAAGGTTTTTGAGGTTAATTTCCATGATAAACCGATACTTCCGGTGCGAGTTTCATGAGTAACACAACAAAGAAATTGAAGTGCCAGCAGATCTCTGTTGAGACTATTCTGTAATGGGGACCGATCTCCACATAAATTGGGGGAAAAGAGTGGCGCCCTCCATTGTTTTGGCTTCTAATTTACATTTCAGACGAATTTCCAAGCTGTCGCACTGTCTCCGCTTGCCACGAAAACCAAAACGTTTAACACCATGGAACCTTGCTTCTTAGAGCATGGAGTTCCAGGACTAAAAGTTTCATGGTGTTTATGGCCAGTTTCGGTTTTAAAGTGTATATTCCGATTTACCTAAAATCAGGAACCAGAGTCGAACCGGGATCAGGCGGGTTCTGATTTCGACTTGGAACTATCAGTTCGAGTTCCCTTTCAGGTTCATACCATTCTAAACCAAGAAAAAAATATTTAAAACTTTAGAAAAATTAAAAGAATATGTGAATCTGTTTCGGAATGATTTTAGTTTCATAAAAAGTAGAACTGAAACCAAACTGGGTAGTCTTTTATAGGACCAAAACCAAACCAAATGATCCCCGATTCGGAGTCCGATTTCAATGCTTCTGGTTTTTGTCGATTCTTCATCCGACTCAGTTTCGTTTGGAACTGCCAAACCGATTTGGATCGATGGCCATGTCTAAATTATACGACACAACGGCTCCTAGGGTGCCAGCATCATTTAGGAGCATACCTAGGCTTTTCACGGGCACGAAAAAGTAATCCCACCTTTTCTCTTGTCAAGTAGCTTGTTGTTGCCATGCATTTGTCATTGGATACATCAATATCGGCAAGCAATTAAAGTTCAACCAAGAAATGTCTAAAATATACAATGCAGCAGGACAGGTTTAGCTTTTGCAGCGCTTTCTTGGGAAACGGTTGCTTTTTGAACTGAGATTGACATCGATGGCTCGTAGCTCGTCTGACGAAGTCTGAACATGAGAACCCATGATAAAAGGAAGATGATGCACCCTCACTGCGCATCTTTGCATATTGTGTGAAGTCAGCACCTTTCGGCAACTCTCTCAATATTTAGATGGCATTGAAGTGAATTGCATAGTCTATACAGGGATTAATATCTTCTCCATTGAAATATACCGTCATCAACCAAATTGTAATTGAGTGCATAAACTGAAACTTCAGGATGGCGTTCAAGAAGGCTGGGTTAGATATGCTGAGAGATTTCGTTTGGACATGGAAATCGAGTTCAAATTCCATATAAATCAATAGAATCACCAAGTTGGAAGCCAGAACCTACTCTTGACCTACATGAATGACTTCGGTTCATCTGTTATATAACAGTTCAAGTCCGATAAATTAAATGAGATGATCGTGGAGCTTGCCGTATCCGGCATGGCATTATGTATCATTGGGCCTTGGACGGTGCCATGTTTCCAGCATGACCTTGTCTTGTGCACGTGTTTTGTGCGTGTGCGTTAGAGAGAGCGAGGGAGATTTTTAATAAACAATGGAGCACAGCCCGGCTCCCTTTCGACTGTTTTCTTGAATTGCTTCATGAATGTTTTCTTGAATTGCTGGTGTCTGCACATCCTTTGGCGTCCTCCTCCCGGTGTAGCAAGTAGCATTATAGCGATATTTGTCACAAGCACTCAATCTGACATCCTTGGCAAGTTTATTGCTAGAACTCTATACAAAGACGATATTGGTTGCCAATCATCGAGCATTTTTTCAGCCAAGTTTATATTAGGAGTAAGATTGCTGTTATCCCTCCAGCAACCCATGCTTTTAATTCTATTATGATTTATCATAAGAAAACTACAAGCACTCAGTAAAACCAAAAAGGACCTAGAGAAAGGATGAAAAATAGCTTGCAACTACATAATTTTCATAGATATGGCAAGTCCGAGAATGGGCAAGGAACCTTCTTCAGTCAACTCAAATGGATGCTAATGTCTGCATATTGGAAACCATGCACGAACATTTCCTCTCTGATCCACAATTAGGCAAGAGGAATTTGAGTCACTGCTCATTCTATCCTCAGCCAGTGCTGGTCAGTTTTCTAGCAACTCACAGACAGTCCTCATTTTGGGCCTCCTCTCTGGATTGCTATGCACACATGCCAATGCGATCTTAAATACGCCCATCATTTCCTCTTCCATTTCCAATTCATGCAGCAGACTGAGATCTAAGACCTCTGAAAATGGCTTCTTTTCATCGATACACGACCAAACCCATCTCACAAGATCCATGTCCAGTGTTGCCATCAAGACTTCAGGTGACCTCCCCGTTACCAATTCCAACAGAATCACCCCAAAGGAGTAAATGTCCCACTTCTGTGATGGCTTCAAAAGCTTGGAAGCTTCAGGGGCTTGATACAGGGATCCACGACTAAAACTTAAATTCGCTGCCATATCAGAAGGTAGTTGTTCCTTGTCACCTGCAATCCGGTTAGATAGAGTTTCCAGCGAATCGCCTGCAATGTTTGCCAGTCGCCTCAATCTGAAATCTGATATGTATGGCTCCATCTTCACTCCCAAAAGTATATTTGTAGTCTTTAGATCACCATGAACATTCTTCTTAGGACTGCATTCATGCAAGTAAGCCAATCCGTTTGCTATTCCCTTTGCAATTCCAACTCTCGCTTCCCACAGCAGAGGATTCTTCCCTGCAATTATAACCAATCCCGCTAGTTCTCACAGCAAAACCAACAAAACTAAAAGCCTTTCCCCACACTATGTGAAGTTCTCCATGTCAATTCTTGTTCGTTGCTGTGCTCTATATTTTGTCATATTAGCATCTACTTATAAAAGAGCATCCTCATGTTTTCGTTTCCACATTAGCCCATAAAAAATACAAATACATTTGAAGGGTTCAATAAATACTACCCGAAATAATGTGCTTTCGCCTCGGCTGTTAGCATCAAGCTAGTATGACAAAGTTCCAGTATATCAACAAAACAAGCACAACTTTAATTCACAACTAAATTTTTGCAACAAGAAGACACTGCTTGCAGAGGGAAACAGACAATAATACTGATTCAATATGCATCCGTGGTTACTTTAGTGAAAAATAACAATGAAAGAAAATAGTTAATCATCACGAATTTGTATGAATTGAATGGTTACTTAAATGAAAAATAACAACTGATTCACAGAAGAAAAACTATTGCAAATGATGATGCATCAAGCATATGAATGAAACTTTGAAAACATACCATGAATTGCAGATGCCAGACTACCGTTTGGAACATAGTCATAGATCAGAAGTTTTTCATCGAAAGACCAATAATATGCTCGCAGGGCAACAATATTCGGATGCCTGATTTTCCCAATCACCATGACCTCGGTCTGAAACTCCTTAAATCTTTGAGACCCACCATCACCCAATCTTCTCACTGCTACGGTGAGCCCATCCTCGAGCACAACTTTGTAAACTATCCCAATTCCACTCTTGCCAAGAACAAACGCAGTCGATCTCAGCAGTTCATCCAAACTGAACCTCACATGTACGTCCAATGGCACCAAAACAAGCTGTTCGAAGTTCTCAGAGTGTGTTTCAGATTTATTCTTCCTAAAGCACATGCATTCCTTCCTTCCCTTTTGTTCCTTTTCTGAGCTTGAAAGCTTGCCCTTTCGGTGAGAAGAAACAAGCCTCAAGTAGCAAACCAGAAACACGAACCCAATCAAAGCCATTCCTATGGCATCACTCAACAATATTGCTACTATGATTCCTTTACTTAAACTCTTGTGCTCACTTCTAGAGTTAACCATGTCTGAGAATGTAGGAGGTGGATATATATTTGGTGAAGTTGTGGAAGAAATAGGGCCAGTGCCAGAGCACAGAATTCGCAATGGAGGACCACAGAGACCTGGATTACCAACAAATGCAGTTGGTCCTCTATTGATCAAGGTTCCACTTTTCGGTATTGGTCCGCTAAGATTGTTATATGTAAGATCAATATAGATTTTGTCAGGAAGATTTCCTAAAGATGCAGGAATCAAGCCAGAGAATGCATTATGAGACAAGTCTACAGTCCCCTGAAGGCTAGATATGTTACCAATCCCATTAGGAACAGGGCCCAAAAATCTATTATGAGAAAGATCAAGCTTTTCCAAATCTCTGAAACTACCACCACCAAATACATCAGGAAGAAAACCACTGAAATTGTTTCTCCCAAGTATCAATGACTTCAATCTAGCACATTGCATCAAAGAAGAAGGAAGAGAACCATTCAGAAAATTGTTTGATAAATCCAAGTTCTGAAGGTACCTGAGCTCTCCAACCGCTGAAGGAAGAGGTCCAGTGAAGAAATTTCCATACAAAGCCAAGCTTTCAAGACCCAAGATACGAAATAATTCTGGGGGAAGATATCCATGCAGCCTGTTGTTCCTAAGATTGATATGTCTAAGGTAAACCAAAGACCCCATAAGTGATGGCAAAGAACCCACTAGCTGCTTTTTGGGTATGCTTAAAGAGACCACTCTCTCTTCACTGCATGTAACTCCTGTCCATGAACATGGTGTCTCTTGAGATGCAATCCAGTTACTGGTAACGTTTAGTGGATCATCTGTAATGGAATTTTTGAATCCCAAAAGAGCTAAACCTTCTTCGTTCAAACAAAAAATGAAGCCGCTAAAGCTCAATAACAAGACCATCCGATAAAACATACCCACCATGGCTGAGAACTCCTACCTTTCAATCTCCTGACTTTGTGAAACCTTACCTTTTCGAGAGAGAGAGACCTTCCTGGCTTATATTTTTCTACAAAGACAGGTGCTTACTCTTTCAGATATGACACGCCAGACATTGAGGTTGGTTAATCGTAGGTGCTTACTCTGTAAGAGATGACACGAGGGTTGCTCATGGCACAGACACACACACACAGAGCGAAGTAGCCGTTTGCCAGATTCGGAGGAAACTCCACTCGGGAAAAGCAAGGGAAAGGCAACCTTCTCTCTTACTTCAGGCTTTGATTGATTAACCCTACCACCATATTGATCTATCGGTTTAATTAAAATATGTGAGGACTGAAGCTGCTCTCCAAGATGACAAGTGAATGAAACCCTGAGTTTCACCTCCTTGAAGCTCTACATATATATATATATATATATAGCATATTCGTATATAAAGGTAGTAACGTGTGATGTGATTGATCATATATCATACTATATTCGTCATATATTGTCATATTAAAGCGTGATTGAACCATGCTTGGGAACTCATGGTGTGGTTCCGATAATATTAATCCAAAAAGTCTCACACGCATCCACTAGTAAGGCAATAGAAGCTGTCAACGGCTAGTCACCACTTTCTTATCCAATTCGTTGTTCTTTTGTCATGCTTCGGATCCCTCGGCTATGGGAGAACAATCAAAAAGCTGACTCTCCAAGGTAACTAAGGAACAGTGAGGACGCATTGCAGTAAATTGATGGTGAAAACGTAGCTTTTAGTAAAAAAACGAATCAACCCAATCGTAAGCCTTGTTCATGTCTAACTAAATTGCCATTTTCAAGACTTTTCTCATTCTTTTGCTTTTTTCAAGTAATCATACTTATAATGAAGTTATGAGAAGAAGAATGAGAGTGGTATTGACATATGATAAAATATAAAAAAATGTTTAAATAATTTAGATACGTGAAAAAACTATCAAAAAGGTTCCTTAATCAAAAGGTATGGGAAAATAAAATATTAAAAAAGAAAAAATTCATAAAAGAAACAAAATCTAACTTTGTTGAGTTAAATGTAAATCATGTAGTCGACCGTATAAGAAAAAGCGTAGTTGTTATTTTTGTTATAATATTTATATTAATGAACTAATTCCGCCCATGTAAGGGATCATTCTTGCATTGTCAGTCCCAAGCCCGAATAAAAGAAGAGAGTTGTGTTAGGCTTCCGATAGCCAGCATAAAACTTTGTCGGATTTTTATATTATGAATTACACAAATTATGAGCATTGTTTTGGGGCGTCACTGCTTAGTGACACGTTGTAGAGCTTGAATAAAGTGATACGTAAGCAAGGGCCACTACATTTTTGCATGAATGTAGTGAATCAATTGTAAATAGGGTTCCCACATCATGAACGAGTGTGGGTAAAGAAGTTAGTCCCACTACATTACTACCCGAATGTAGTGAATAATTTACAGAAAAGGTTTGTGTATTTTCAATATGGACGGATGCGGGAGTAAGGAAGTTAATTCTAGATAATAAGATTCATATTGGTTATTGGAATATCGGAACATTATCCAATAAGCTAATGAAGGTGGTAGATACTATGATTCAGAGAAAGATTCATATTCTATGTTTACAAGAGACAAAGTGGGTTGGAGAAAAAACAAAGGAGATAGAAGATAAAGGTTTTAAATTATGGTACTCAAGTACGAAAAATGCTTGAAACGGAGTTGGTATTATCATAAATAAATATTTAAAGGATAGTGTAGTAGACATACAACAATATGGTCACTGGATCGTGACGTTAAAATTAGTGTTAGGAGCAGAGGTTTTAAATATAGTTTGTACTTACGCACCCCAAGTAGGACTAGAATATAGTATAAAGACAGCTTTTTGGGAAGAGTTAGATAAGGTGATTCAAAGGATTCCACAAAGGGAGATGATTTATTTAGGAGGAGACTTAAATGGACATGTCTATAAAGAGGCATTAGGATATCAAGGTATTTATGGAAACTTTGGTTTTCGGGATATAAATGAGGAAGGTAGGGAGATTTTAAATTTTGTTATGGCATTTGATCTCTTTATAGTCAATAAAATCTTCAAAAAATGAGATAAACATTTAATTACTTATAAGAATGACTTATCACAAACACAAATTAATTACTTTATTTGTAGAAAAAATGATAGTGTATTGTAAAGATTGCAAGGTAATTCTAGGAGAAAGCTTAACCACCCAACATCGACTTTTAGTTATGGATTTATAAATAAAAAAATGGACAAAGAAGAAAATAGTGTATCGAGCTATTCTGACTAAATGGTGGCAGCTCAAAAGTGAGAAAGAAGATATATTTAAATAGAAAGTCCTTCAAGGAGATGTTTGAAATTATATTGGTACACCTTGTGATATGTGGAACAATATAGCTATACATATTAGGAAAGTAGCCAAAGATATGTTAGGTGAATCTAACAGAAGTGTACCGAAACAAAAAGAAGCATGGTGGTGGAGTGAAGTAGTGCAAAATAAAATCAAGGCAAAGAGAGCATGTTACAAATTACATTATGCAAAAAAAACTAGTGAAACCTTAGAAGCTTATAAGAAAGCGAAAAAAGCCGTAAGTGAAGCAAAAGCTAAAATTTGGAAGGATTTATATAAAAAAAATTCAACTCAAAAGAGGGTGAAAGAGATATTTTTAGGATAGTTAGGGCTAGAGATAAGAAAACTAAAGATCTTAATTATGTTAGATGCATCAAAGACGAGGATAAAAAAATTCTAGTGGCAAATGATGATATAAGAAATAGATGTAAAAACCATTTTTATAAACTTTTTAATGAAAATAAAGATGTTAGTATTAGCTTAGGAGAGTTAGCCAAATCACAATATATAAACCACAATTTCTACCAATGAATTCAAAAGAATAAAGTTAAAGAGGCTCTTAAACATATGAAGGGTGGTAAATCAGTAGGACTAAACAATATTCCTAATAGAAATTTGGAAAATACTAGGAGAAATAGGAATTACTTGGCTCACAAGGCTATTTAATGAAATATAAAGAAACCAAAAGATACCCGAAGAATGGAGAGCGAGTACACTTATACCTATATATAAGAACAAGGGAGGCATTTAGAATTGTGTGAATTATCGAGGTATCAAGTTAATGAGTCATACTATGAAATTATGATAAAGAATTATCGAACGTAGGTTAAGACAAGTATTAAGTACAACAGAGAATCAATTTGGATTCATGCAAGGCATATCTACTATTGAAGCGATTTACCTTTTGATACGTCTTATGAAACATTTTAGAGCAAAAAAGAAAGACCTTCACATGATATTTATTGATCTAGAAAAAACTTATGATAGGATACCGAGGGAGGTTCTTTGGAGAACATTGGAAAAAAGAAGTATCACATTCACATACATTAACCTTATAAGAGACATGTACGATAGTGCAAAAACATGTGTGAGGACTCACGAAGGAATAACATACTTCTTTGAACTTAATATTGGGTTACATCAAAGATCAACTTTAAGTACATACTTATTTATAAAAGTGATTGATGAGTTAACAAAACATATTCAAGATGAAGTACCTTGGTGTATGTTATTTGTAGATGACATTGTGTTAGTGGAGGAGTCTAAGGAAAAAGTTAATAAAAAATTAGAACTATGGAGAGAAATATTAGAAAGGAAAGGTATCTGACTTAGTAGAACAAAGACAAAATATATGAAATGTAAGTTTGATCATTTAGTTACTTCAGATGATATGGAAATTAAAATTGGCACACATTGCATCTCTAAAAGAAAAGTTTTAAAACCTCGGGTCAATTTTTCAAAGTGATTGAAGAATTGATGGAGATATTACGCATAGAGTTAATGTTGGTTGGTTAAAATGGAGAGGAGCATCAGGTATTCTTTGTGATAAGAAGATACCATTAAAGTTAAAAGGTAAATATTATAGAGCAACAATTAGACTTGTCATGTTTTATAGTTTTAAGTGTTGGACAATTAATCATTAACATGTCCAAAAGATGTCTTTGACAGAAATAAAGATGTTGAGATGGATGAGTGGTCATACAAGAAAAGACAATATACATAATGAGGTTATTAGAAACAAATTAGGAGTAACACCAATAGAGGCTAAAATGAGAGAACGTCGTTTAAGATGGTTTGGACATATAGAAAGAAGATCAAAAGAAGAACATTTAAGAAGTATAAAAAACTAAATTTGAAAAGTATTAAAAGAGGTAGAGGAAAACCACAAAAGTTTTGGAAAGACACAATAAATAATGACCTAGCTTATTATGAGTTAACTACTAACAATGCACATGATAGAGCTCTATGGAAACAAAGAATCCATGTAGGAGAGGGTTTGTTGTTGTTATTTATATTAACAAACTACCATAACGTTGCCAGAAATAAGACGACACAATGTCATTGATGAACTCAATAAATGAACATATAGAGGAAGCTGTCTTTGCCTACCACCTTATTTTTCTAATTTTGATACAACTGCGTTGAAGTCTCCTATCAAGATATATTCACAACCTAACTTTGATCGGCATGAACTATTCTTTTTTTACGGCATACAATACGGTTTGATATTATATACCGAGACTGGTTCAGACCCCAAGTCCAACCCGTTTCCATCGATCCATTCTTTAGGAACTTCGTGGGTTGTGGTTCCCACAAGAAAGGAACTAAAATATTTTGCTAGGGAGGCCATGGCCACAGAGGGAGAGACAGATGCGTCTGGCGAAGCAACGGTGGCGTCCGACGTCTATGGCGTCGCCGGCCACAGACGGGCAGGCGTGCCCGGGCCTGGGCGGCATCGTTCTGAGCGCTTGCTTCTTCTGCGTCTGCTGCTCGCTCGCCCTCGTCTGGTGCGCCGTCAGGCTGCCCTGCCGCCTCGTCTTTCGGGCCAGCCGCTGCGCTGCCCGCTGCTGCTTCCCCGGCCGTCCCCAACTCGGCGTCTCCTCTTCCTTCTTCGACATCGACTTCGACGCCGTCAGCGGCGTGATCAACGAGCCTTTACCCCAAAAACACGGGTGTTGGCACCGAATTCGGCCCTTGAGGCCGGTCTCCAGCGAGGCAGAGCAGTCGTTGACAGCGAGCCGGGGCAACACTGTGAGAGAAAAACGACTCTCCGTGGCCGGGGAAGCGAGCAACGCAAGGTATTGGCCGGAATCCCTGGTGGCGGAATTGGGGGGAAAGCCCCACCGAGAATTAATTGAGGGGTATCCTCTTTCATTATTTTTTTTATAATATTCTTTTTTGTATTTTAATTGTGATTTATCTTTGACTCATGGGCGTGTTGTATTTATAGATAAGAGAATGATTCGGCATCCTTTCTTAATTAATTAATTTCTTAGGGACGGCAACAGCATATTCAGTCTCATACCCGAACCTCAATTTTAAGTTCGTTGCCCAAATACAAAACTTGTTTTAAAATATCGTGATTAAACCATGATGTAAAAGAGCTCCGGCAGCGGCGGACAAATTCATGGGTGGGGTGAGGTGGCCGGCGTACCCAAAACCGAAGCTCGTCGCCTTTGCCGAAACAAAGGTCTGAAAATCCAGTTTAGCTATCAAGAGCAAATCTCACATTTGAGAAAGCAAAAGGATCCTGTTATATAAGGCAGTAAAGTTCTCTAATGAGCCTTCTTGTAGTTGGTGGTGTTCGATAAAAGCCTTTTGATGAGGCGAAATATAAAGGTGAAACATTGAGATCATTGAGATCTAAAACATCTGATCATTGAGATCAACAATGAATATTTAAATTATTTGATAAGCATAAAATTTAAAAATATGACGATACTTTTATCTTAAAGATAAAATTGAAAAATGTTAACGAAAAATTATGCATCGAAATACATTATGTATTTACTAAAAAAAAATTTATGTAAGATCACCGAAAGACATTGTGGATAAACAAAGGGGACCTCCTCCAACGATGGTGAGAATGCTCAGGATCGAGTGCAGGGGACCTCTTACTACGCTCAAGTTAGTAGAAAGATTGTGGACCAAGAGAGAAGTTACCTAGTAATTTTCTTCCTGTTTCTTGTGTGGAGACTAACGTCTCTTTATATCCAATGCCAGAGTTAAATCGTTTTTGTAGTGTGAATCCAAATTATTTGGTGAAATTCTTTTGAGAAGATTCATATAGTTTTCTTAAAATTCAGACTGCTTGTACAGACTTACCAGTCAAGTACTTGTGCGAGGAGGAGTGCCCTCCTAAGAGGTGGACTCAAGATTCTTTTGGGGGTACACTTATATTATTTTGGGTGAAATACATTTATTATTTTATATTTACAAAACACTTCACTTATATTTTAAGTCGACAAAAGCACTTATATTTTTCTTTATATATATATATATATATATATATATATATATATATATATATATATATATATATATATATATATAACTATAGTGACGTACTTGTGAACTTTTTAGAATTTGAATGAGAGCATGCCTCACCTTGCCCTAAAATAGTTCTGCCACCAGTCCTTCCCCCTTTCCAACATTTTCCATCACTACCATTCACTTCGTTCATCACGTGAGTTTGGATTGCAGCTGAAACCCAAACCCTTATGATACAAAAACGAAGAGGATAACTAAAAGATAAGTTTACGTCTCATGTTTCGATTCAAAATCGGATCTGGATCCAGGGTCCAAGAAAAACCAATTCGATGTTTCCTTCTTTCACTAAATCATTGAAGTGGCACTAACAATTATAAAAAAGAGAAGAAGAAGAAGAGCAATAACGGCATTTGACCACTGTTAGTCCATTTTTTCACTTACTCCATCATCAGTTATCCAAGATTTAAGGCATCCAGTACTGAACTACCGTGTGATTCTCTTCCATGTTTCCTCTTTCTTTTGATCTACCGGGTTGATCGCAGGCCTAGATTTAAGGCAGCAGACAAGGGAAAGGAACGGACTGCTTGTGACCAACATCTCATATCTGAATTATATATATATATATATATATATATATATATATATATATATATATATATATATATGTGTGTGTGTGTGTGTGTGTGTGTGAAGAGAGAACATGTAAATGTGTATACTCATTCATTTTTAAACATTCTTAAAAAAAAAATTAATGCATAAATGAGTGTAGTATAAACTATGCCCTTTTATATATATATATTATATATATATTAAAGAAGAGAGAGCATGAACGTCGGTGCGTCGTGTTAAGGGAAAAGAGCCTCATGTAAAATTATATATTTGTCCAGGATTTTGAGGTTTTTTCACTCTCCTACTAAAATAGTAAAATATTCTTATATTATTCCTTTCACTAAAGAGAGTACAAATTACTTCATAGAAAAGTAGTACAAAACAAATCAGTAAAATACGTAATACTCAAAGCATTGCACCGAATAGGTTCTTTGCTTAGGGAACTGTGAAAAATATAGACCCTAGCTCATTTATGAAGCAAACGCTTACTCCTTTTCTTTGTTCGGATGCGTACTACCTGTGGTGAATTAAAGTGAGACAAACAAAAATTATTTCAAAGGCCAGAAAATATTCTATTGGGCACATAAATAAATTTTTCTCTCTCTCTCTCTCTCTCTCTCTCTCTCTCTCTCTCTATATATATATATATATATATATATATATATAGCAGGCTAAAATCCATGAGAAGTGGTTGAGGGACACTGCTCAAGGACAATACATTTACTGGAATGGGTGGAGATTGATAAAGAATGGGAACAGTATCTTCTTGTAATGTTTCATCTCAGGTACTTCCTCTTTCTTGAGAGAAGAAATTGACATTTATTTATTTCACAGTCTAATTGAGAACTTTTTTTCGGCTGTATGTTTCTATGTGATACTTTTACAGAAAGAACATTGAGCGAAAATTTAATCAGACGATCAGTTTCAGTTGTCTTTCTAAGTGAATAATCTTTTCATTTATGAATCCAAGTAGTATCGCAGATTTAAGATATTGTTATGGAGGCAAATAACCCACAGTATTGCTCCTATTGGATCTCTCCTTGCAAATAACCCACAGCAAATAACCCACAGATTTAAGATCTGTTTAGGCGTAATCCTGATCTTTTCGTCCTATTATAGAGATAAATTAGGAGCTGCTTAGAGTGCAGCTCTTGATTTGTCGATCGTAACTATCGAGATAAATTTGTTAACTCAATTTCCGTTCAATGCGAAAAATTGCCCTAAGGGTGTCTCCATGTATAGATATAGATATATGGAGAGAGAGAGAGAGAGAGAGAGAGACTGATATGGAGGGAGGGGGGGTTCACAACGGGATGTTTAAATGTTCCACCGACGCCAAAGTAAGGAACAAACCATAATTCATTTATTTGTAAACTAAAGCGTACGACATAATTCATTATTTCCATGGATACGAACATTCTTTTCCTGCACGTTCAAGGGACGAAGGATGCGTGTTTTAAGTTGCATTCATGTTCTAAATCTCTCTCTCATGACCTCTCTGTGTCTTTGTTTGTCTGTACTCTGACTGAAGTATCCCGCTGTTAACGGGCTTGTGTCCTCATAAATGATGTAAAGGGAAGTCCCTCTCTCTCTCACACCCACACACACACCATGTCGGCAAGGATCTTGAATGCACCAACATCTCCACGAGAAGCCAAAACCAGAGCAAATTCCTTCAGAAGTAGAAGATCGAGACCCAAGAGCACCATCATCAGCGAAACTACCAACAATCAAGAGGGTCCCAAACGCAAGCCTTCACCGTCCTCCTTGCTTCTCTCTCTAACATTCTCCAACGCAACCACCAACAAAAATCCGTTTAGACGGCTCGGCTGTTTGTCGGTCCCCGACGTCCACAATCCCTCGGTGGTGCACTCTTTAGCTCGATCTTCCGCCTACTCGGATGCAAAGAAATCAACGACGCGGAGTCCAACGGGAATGATTAATGCAAGGAGGAAGAAAAAGGCTCAGATCGTGGATTCTGACATTTGGTGCTCTCCTGGAATCCCTTTCTCCACAGAAGCAGATTCAGTAGGCTGTGTAGTTTCTCGCCGTCCCCCGGAAACGGTAGCACCACCTCCGAGAAGGGTCTCCGGGCATGAGAGGAGTCTGAGATCAGATTTCAAGTTTGATATGTATACGGAAAACAGAGAGGTGTTTTTGGTTTCTTCTTTCTCAATTTGATCCTTTTCTGGTGCGATTTTCTTCGACGTTGTTCTTTTGGGGCCTGTTCGCGTTGTAGAACTTTGTGGAACTGGAAATTTTACGCCTAAAGCTCCGTGCACTAGAGTTGTAGAAGTTTTATGTTTTTGTTGGAGAAAAAATGGTACCCACTTAGTTCCCAACCTGGCGTGAGAGGTAAATGGGCGTCCCGAGGAGGAGGAGTGCGATTCCTTTTCCCACTTTATGTGGAGATTCTGATTCCGTATACCGCGGATTCTGAGGATTCTGATTCTGTTTCGTACTTGACAGTTTTTTGTTCGCATCAACCATGGAACTGGTGTCCCAAGTACGGGTCGACCTGAAAAGTTCCATAATGCAAGCCGCCCCTCAAAGATTTGATTTTTCCGACCCCTCAGCCTCTTTACCTTGTCTTGAATTCATTTCTGCAACGTCTTTACATTGGAAGACCAATCAGCATGTGCGAGCATATCTCTGAAATGAGAACACTACCCCGTATTTGAAACTCTTCCCCCTATAAACAATGGCTTCTCTCGAGCTCTGCGGCATGATCCTTGTGATCTCGCAGAGGTAGGGTTGCAGTGAATTGTCTCACTATTGTTAATCAACAATTATGAAGGCAGTTGTTTTCTCTTTTCTCTATTTATTGTGATAGAACCACCTCTTTGTGTTCTCGTAACCTCTTAGAATATAGATGGCATTTTCATGTACTGATTATATAGGCCTGTGAAGTGTTGTGATTCCCCTTAAATAATGACTACTGCCGTTCTTGGTTGTATTGATTGTGCTGTTGTGCACATCAAACCGTAGATAGTATTGCAGGTCGATGCAAAATTCGTGCCGATAATTGCCAGTTGTTCTGCCATCTTGTTTGCATCACAGAAAATGCAGCCCACTATAGACTTTAGTTCCTTCTTTTTCCATCTCATCCTTTGGTTACTACCCATGTTAGTGACAGAAATTCGGAATGTGCTTAATCAATTGTTTCTCAATCTTGTGTAGCAGCTATCCATGCTTCAATCTAGCCTCCTTCTGGGCAGAATGAGTTTTGGTGATAGGTTTCGAGATTTGCGGCATGATATTGATCGTATGACATATGAGGTCTCTCTCTCTCAGACTGGTAAATAGGCATGCAACAATGTGCTTGATATGCTGTCATGTAATTCTAATAGTCGAGAGCCATTTTTCTTTTATGGGCGGCAGGAGCTGCTTGAGCTTGGTGAGAAGATCGGACATGTGTGTACTGGATTGAATGAGGAACAGATTGTTCGGTGTATTAGAAAAATGAAGCATTCAGGTGATGTAGCATCTCATTTCTCTTGTGAAAATGAGAGGAAGTGTAACATTTGTCAGGTCAGCTTCATGAAAACTTCTCTCTTTAGCCAGCCCTGTCTTTTCGTTTTTGTGATTAAATTACATGCTTAAAGATAATCCAACTGTTGCAGGCGGAGTATGAAGTGAAGGATGAAATCGGCACTCTACAGTGTGGTCACAAATTTCACATGTACTGCATAAAGCAATGGCTGTTGCGGAAAAATGCCTGTCCTTTCTGCAAATCTGCAGCTTATCAACGTTAAATAGAGGATTTGATCGTCATGGTCGAACAAGTTTCCATCTTCCTCCCTGATCGATCAATTCATGTAAGGTGGGCCGTATAGCTGCTAACTGGTCGTCTGCTGTTTGGGTTTGATTCACTTCGATGACTCGAACACGAAACCGAAAAATGGATTAGGTCCCATAGACTGGTTTGCCTGATCTTGTTTTTGCTTGAATGTATTCGGGTGTAGCTCACTCTTCCCTTTGCCTTCCATTACTTGTATAATTTCAGGCTTCCCAATTGAGGAAATTCATTACTTTTCATGCTATCATGCAGCAGCGATTCAGAAAAAGTATAGCAGTATCGTCTGCTTTCCACTGATCTCTTTTCCTCCTTTTGGCACAATGTGGGGGCCCAAACCATATGCACGCCGTGGGTATCGAACTCATGTACTTAGACTTGTGATTCGACCCTCTAACCTGGTGAGCTTTTGCTCTTTGTGCGCTTTCCACTGATTTCATTTTAATGGAAAATGCACTTGGTTGAAGGCGTGAATTTAAAGACTTTTTATTGGGCGTTAAAAGCGATCTTGCCTTGGAAAATGCCCAAGTCTCCTACGCTTATTTATTGCTGCCACATTAAAAGACCTAACCTTCTCAAGCCTTAGAAAATGCCACCTTGACATCTTGCACATCTCATCATACAAGATGTACATGCCCAATGACGTCTAATATACCGATGTACATTGTACTTGCCCAAGAATTTTACCATGTTGATGCTAATAAGGGTGGTTATGTGTGTATGATCTAAGACACCTAAAACTATTCAAAACTACCGAATTGAGTGCTTAATTGAAGTTTGGTTTCGGCAAAAATTTATTAGTACTTGAAGATCATAGGGTTATTCGAAATGTGGAAAGAAGGGAGCATCTCCCTCTCCTCAGATTGGATAAATTCAAGGCTCAGTTGAACTAACATAGATGGGAGCTGTCAAATAAAAGCTATCGCTCAACGGTCAAACACTATAAATTTCAACTATATCTCATGATTTTTCATTCATCTTCACGAAAGGAAACATGACAACAGACAGAGGGGCTTCATTTGCTAGTTTTCCAAATGTCTAGTTCTCATGTTGGTTTTAGCTTCACTGCAGAGTTTGTTGTCAAATTCAGAAGAAGCCATATAGGAAATGAGAGATGAAGACGAGATCAGCGACGGATATGATGATATTGGCATTTAGAATTCTAGTTGTCTTGGGTCATGGATGCAAAACAAGGATTTGTCTCCTGCAATTTTCCACAGGAAGATGCTGATCAACAACGCTGTTTTCCAGGAAATGATGATGCAGGCAGCGACGAGAAAGATGTCTGTATCAAGAAGGAATGCCAGATCAAGGACAGGGATGATCTACTACCTGATCCCAGGAAGTTGGCCGTCCGGGGTATGGTAAGATGGAAGTTCCTACCGGGCCTAATTCATTTGCCCCCCATGAAGAAACATCAATTGCTGTTAAGTTCATATAATTGGATATGACAGCTGAAGGCAAGAGAGATTTTGGTTCAGATACTAGGACAAAGATAGGATACATAAGATGGTTTTTGTTTTCTGTTCTTATTCTCTTTCACTTTCAATGTAATCTGTAGTTATTCTCGTGTTGGTTCCATAAAATCTAAAAAGTTATTTTTCTTCTCTCCCAGAAAATAAAGTTCACACTTCTCGATCCAAGCGGAGATCGAGGGACGATCCACCACAGCACATCATAATATGTCTTTTTATGTATGTAAACAGTCAGGCATATGGGTATTCATCCTCTGGAAGATTATGGTGCCCAAGCATGACGATTTTCCATTGCTGTTCGTCTTGTTAGAAGAACGGTTTTCATGGTTTGTTCTCTTTCTAGTACATGCATGGAGTAGCTGCAGCAACCCGGTGTCTTTTATAGTGTGCGATAACTACGTTTACAAAAGCGAAAGCAGATTAATCTGTGTGTGTGTGTCCTCACGCATGTGTGTATTAGAGAGATGAAATAGAAATACTTTTTGAAGCAGATTAAATCAAATGTTTGTATAACCTTAATAACGTTTGAGGACAATAACCTTTGCCACCATTATGATGCTTTTTGCAGCATAATTGATCTTTTACCTCGACCTCAGACAGCAATACCAAAAGCCATGTAATACTGCACCCGATGGTGCATGTGTGGGCGTCTGTAAGGCTTCGGCCTCATCTTGTAACAGAAAAAAAGGCATGTAATACTGCTTGAGAGTTGAGGTTACCCGGAGTCGAACGATATCAATTTGGTCAATATGCAACAAAACCATACTTGAATATGTCATGAAACAAGAGTATACAACCAGTGACGATGCAGACCTATAGGGTACTCTCCCAACAACTATTAAATGGGTAAACGTTGATGCAATTGTCATTAAATCAAAAGGTTAATTGTCTCCATCATCTTAATCTGCTAAACCTAATTGAGGCCATCGCATTGTATTGTCAAAAGAAAAACATCGCATTTATTGCTTAGCTAGCTAATTGTGGAAAGTTTGGAGGTTCTTACATTTACTTGAAGACCAAGCGACTGTTGGGAATGGAGAAAGGAGGAAATAGGACTAAGCTCTCTCTCTCTCTCCTGTGATGAACAACTCAAGACTAATTAAGTTACCATTAAGAGGGAGTCAAACCCAAGCAAACACTCAAATGGGTTTGAATCCCAAGTCTCTATCTCATGACCATCTCCTGGTTTTAAGAAAGCTGAAAGTGTAGCAGGCAAGAGAGTGTCCTCATTGGCTAGCTTCAGTGTCCCTCCTTTCATCATTTGTGTTGCTTTTAGGTTTAGTGCAGAGATCTCTTGATACTCAAGTTCACCAGAAACTGTACAAGTTTTTGCGTTCTTATACTAGAAAGTGAAGATGAGGATGAAACCCATTGTGGGGATAATCATATGGGTATCTATTATTCTATTTTTGTTGTGTCATGGGTGCAACATGTTGAAGAGAAACAACAACAGCTTGCCTCATGAACTTTTCCACAGGAAGATGGTGATGACTGCAAGTTTTTCCCACATAGAAGCGATAACCCGGGCGAGGGTGAGAAAGAGATCTAAATCAAGAATGAGTGCAAGATCACGAGCAAGGGGAGATATGATTCCTGATCCGGTGGGCGACGAGATCGATCCAAGGTGTGGTGTGGAGAAGAGACTTGTTCCTACTGGGCCTAATCCATTGCACCACTGAAGAAGAATCAACTACTGCATAAGCTCCTGCATTGGAACTGAGCTGAACTTCAATGGTAAGTATAACTCTAAACCAAAACGCAGTCTTTTCCCTAAGTGAGCCCTGGGGAGAGAGAGAGAGAGAGATTCTGGCAAAGTTTCTAGAGGTTCCAGTCGAAGCATAGATGATGGAAGAGTTGGCAACACACATCACATACACATGTACGTTTCACCGATTAAATATATGATGTTGTACACAAATGATCATATTTGATTAGGCAATATGGGGGCTGGCCTTCTCTATGAATCCCTGCTGAAGTTTTGACTCGGTTGAAATAATATGTGCCCCATTTCTGGCAAGAATTCAGAAATAAAAGAACGTTCTCCTCTTCAACTGTCTTAAGTTGAACGGTTTTGAGACTTGCGTTTGTCTTTCTATTACATGCACGACGTTTATGGCACCTCTTATAACACACAATAATTGCATTGACAAAAGCATAAGAGGATCAAGGTATGTATGTGCATGAGTGCCTCTGTGCGTGTGTGAGAGAGAGAGAGACAGAAACAGAGACAGAGAATGTGTGAAATAGCGAGAAAGCGAGGATAAAACACAAAGTATAACTTTTAAATAGCCTTTAACCTTTTATATTTAATCGTCTCCAAGCTTCATAGCAGATGCACGTTTAAATAGCCTTTATTGATTCCAAGCTACGGGTTGAATTCGGGCCAGGTCTAGGAATAATGAAGCGGACCTAAATAGATTCGGCATCGGTCTGACAATTTTCAATGGAATCTGATCTGAAAAACGAATAGTGATGCATGAAGGAATAACCTATGGTGAAGGCAGAAATAACCATTGAACCTAACCTGAATAACGAATCGGGTCGTGTCCATGTAGGTGCAAAGTGACACGAGGCAAAATGGGTCATGTTCGGGTAAAAGTGTTACCTGATTAACAAATTGAAGCGAAGTTAGCTTAAGGTGTCTTTTGGGAAGTATGAGAATTCTTTAGGTGGTGTTGAAATCTTACTATGTTTCAGGCGTGTGTGAAAATTGTGCCTACCTGAACTGTAATTCTTGTTATTATCGTTAATATTTTTCTTAGTGTTTTGTTTAAGCTCTAAGAGATTGCTTTTCAAGTGGTTGGAACGATCAAATGTATAAGACTCCGACTGCAACCATACTCACTTTGCTTTGTGAGTGCTTTGATGCTAGCATATGTGGGATCAAAGGTTTGAGAAACAGATGGCGCTTTGATGCTAGCATATTTGCACTGCAGTCTTTCATATACGTTTCTCTCTCTCTCTCTCTCTCTCTCTCTCTCTCTCTCTCTCTCTCTCTCTCTCTCTCTCTCTCTCTCTCACACACACACACACACACAGAGGCATAGGGGTTGAGCTCTTTCTCTCTGCCCAGGGATCAGGAGTTCGAGACCCAGCTTTGAATCTGATCATCTCACCTAAACCCCTAGTGCACTTACCAACTAAAATAAATACGAGCAATAAAAGCTCCATTCAAACCATGAACAACAGGAAGAGGCCTCATTAAAGGCTTCATGAGACTAAGATTGTTACTGCTTACCGATTTGCCATCTTGCATTAGGGACCCGACAGCCAGTGCGAAGCATTTTTTGTCAACATATATGATTTTTTCAATAGTAATCCACCGAATTCCATCAAAAACTACAAGGTTAAGCATGCTAAGCGACAATAGTATTAGGATAGATGGCATTCAAGGTCCTCATGTTGCACTCACCAACACACCTAATGTAAAATTAGCATACATTAATCTCTTAACAGGGAACTGGTCCCGGAACCATAATGTTCGTCCAAAGTCGGAATGGGTTTGGGTGATTCATTGTCAGCAAGCCACATCAAGGCCCCTAAGGAGAGGACCCTATAAAAGTATCCATGTGATATTTTACTTGTTTTATTTCAATTTTCGCTCGGGGATTGACAGATAAAAGAATAGCATTAGACATAGTTAATTTCATCTGAAGTAACCCACGTCAATTTTCCTCTTTAATCTCAATATCTGTCATGTGATTGGTTCACTAGCAATATTTACTCGTGGGAATTGTTCTAGAAAAATAAATCCGGAAATTCTGCACACATTCGCATTCAGAAGAACAGAAATTCACAAAACCAGAAACAAAAGGTGTTGACGCCAAAATAAGAAGGTACTCAACTATGTTACAAAAGGGAGATTAGTATGCAGATGACTGAAAAGAACAATTCACCTTCTTCCAGCTTCCATGTCAAGAATTGGGCTCGTGTCACGCATGATATACCCTCCCGACCTCTCACGTTGTGCAGGATGCTGATATGCAGTCTCCATTTCTGTTCCTAAACTGAGTTGGTGGGGAATGGAATATGATTGTTGCTGATTGCTATGCGAGTCCCCCAGAGCCTGGAAATATGCATACGGCCCCCAACCTGGGAAAACCTTGTTTTGTTAGACTTCCAAATCAGATAGTAATCTTGCCTGAATATATTTGAATCAAAAGAGCAGTGTAGCAACATGTTCACATGATCACCAGTCTCCACATCAACATGCATTGTGAAGTACTAAAAGGTACTTACTGGCACATCATTTTGCTCTCAAACAAATTCATCCATATGATAATTTGCAAAAGAACATTGTTAGGCCCTGATATAAAAATCGCTACAAGGATTTCCCTCAAAAATTTTGCACCGACTTGGAAGTGCAAAAAACAAAACCAATAAGAATTCTCAGTTCATAATCGAGCACATCCTTACTTGCCATCTGATATACCATACCTTCATATAGAACACAAAAGGACTTGCTATCAAATTTAATGCTCTCTATATCTCCTAAAGCAATTCATATTTTCCAATTTCCTTTCCTTAAGAACAATTGA
The DNA here is from genome assembly GCA_036023115.1 of Brasenia schreberi. NCBI lineage: Eukaryota > Viridiplantae > Streptophyta > Magnoliopsida > Nymphaeales > Cabombaceae > Brasenia > Brasenia schreberi. The sequence continues at coordinate 29,376,709 of JAYKKT010000092.1, read as the reverse complement.
AGGAGCATTGTGGTTTTAAGAATAAAACCAAAAATAAGCTTGAAAGTTAAGGCGTACCATCTGAATGGTATGGAGCTGGGAAGAACTGCAAATAACAAAATGTAGCAACGACAATACCTGGAGAATGAAGTAAATTAAAATAGAAAGTTCAGATAAACAACGCTAAAAAGATGAATTGATTCACCATTCGTCCTAATGGTTCACAAACCTAGAAAGCCACCGGCAAATACATCTTGCCAGTGATGCCAATAGTCATCCACGCGAGATGTTCCAACAAGAGCTGCAAGAAGTAAGGGCAGGAAGACAATGCACAACTTTGCAATATGGCCTCTTTGATCAAATACCTTGACTTTTCCAGACAGATACAACGACAGAAATCCTAGACCAGCAAATGACCCTGCACAAAAGCTCAACTTTCAGTATGATTGTACCTCTTTCACAAGGACTCATGGCCAGCCAGTAGTATCTCATAGATGTAGGTGGAATATAATGCTCTATGGCGCTGCAAAGTAGGAAGTGCACCTAATTGTCAACTAAAATCTGCACAAGAAGACGAAAATTGCTCCTGTCCCAAACCTCCACTAGAATTTAAAGACCAGTACAAGTACAACAACAACTAAGCCTTTTCCCATACTAGGCGGGGTCGGCTAAATATTAAATAAATGTACAAGTCCCAAACCTCCTGGTCTGGACTACTTAAAGACCAGTACAAGTATTAAATAAAATTCTAATTCTCAGTTTCCATGACTTCATAAATAAATGTCACCTTAGACTTGCAAAATCAACTCCTAGCATTTGCACCATCTTGTACAATTTCTCTAACTCCACCTCTCCCTTGACAAATCAAGCATGAGTTTACATGCACAGTTGCGTCACACAGAGATTGTAAGGTGAGTAGTGGACATGGTGACCACAATCAAAGAAAATGGTGCAGTTAAAACTTAAATATGTAACGGTAAAATCAGAGGCATGTAATCGCCTTAGATCTTAAGCTATTTGATACAATTACTGCACCTAGAGTAGAAGAACAAAGCAAATGTGCTTGAATAAGAACTTCCGCTGATAAAACAGCCTATCAGGATATTTTTTTCTTCTCATTGCATTTAAACACCTATTTGATGGGCTATTACCATACTCAATGTCTTACACATCAAAGGAATCTCTCATCAACGGTTGATCAGGTGTACAGACCCCATGGGGTTTGGCTTGTTGGACTAAGTTGTCACCTATGTCCACATCAAGATATCGGCATGGGACAATGCGGCAGGCTAGATCTGCAGATAGTGCACCAAGTTGGAATTAAATCAATAAAAGGTATTTTTTGCTGATGGGGATGGTGCTCAAAACTTTCGTGATCCAAAACAAAACTACTCATGATTGACATCAGTTCCAGAGGTTCCTTCACTAACAACAGCAGCCATCCAGAGGCTATATAACTAGTTTTTATGCATTCGAACATCAACTAGAAACTTAAAGCTTTAAGACATCAAAAATTCAAATGAAGAAGCACAAAACATATGTAGTGAAGGAAAAATAAACAAAACCATAGAGTAGTAACGATGGAAGAAAAGCACAAATATAGTAGGAGTTGTGCGGATTTCCAAAAGAAGGAAAACAAACTGAAAAGAACAACAGCAACCACGGATCAATAATAACAACGGCAGGCATAACATGAACAAGAAAACAGCTCACAAGAGGTATGGCCGCTAGGGAAACTTTTATGTCCTTCTTTGATGACACTAGCTTCTCCATGACAAATAACAGCACCTGTGACATTATTATAGACCTGCAAAATTGTATATCAACAGTTATTGAATATGCAAATCAGCTACGAAAAGAAGTCATCCAAGAAAGTTCAGGGATGTGAAATATTTTTAAAGAATCCCCAATTGAAGGACATGGATCCTACATCCTTTCCATCAGGGAAACACCGCCAGAAGAAATCAGGCCGAGGTCGACCTACGGCATCCTTGATAGCATCAGTAATAACCCCCGTTAGCAGTACAGCAAATAGCAACCCTGCTCAATCATGTAAAACAGTATCGTCATGAACATCAGTATCAAGGTCGTTGGATGTTGTAGAGAATTCACTAAGAAAGTATGCAAATGCACCTACCTAATATGGCATGGTGAAAATCGTAAACGTCTCTTCTGATTATATAATATATAAGGATGATTATGAGTGGCACCACAATTGCAATCACCTACGAAACACTGTACTCGTCAGCACAAACATTAGATATATAAGAACGAAAATGCATATCTCAATGTATTTATGAAATGAATTACTCGGAACATAACCTACAGGAACAGCCCAAAATGGCACTGTATTGCTCTTCAGAGGGTACTTCAAATCAGTCATCATCTCCCTCCCCACGAACCGGGAAAATGGTTGTATAACATTCAACACAACCTCCACAACCATAAGAAATAGAAGTATCAACCAGTCGTGCATATGCAGCCTAGCCACTTTGACTCCATGTGACTTAATCGTGTGGGCTCCCAGCTGAATGTCCGGCATCTTCGCTTAAATGAAAAAAAAGAGTATGCTTAGAGCAGATTCTTTTCATAAAGTGTCATGCCATCCCCATGTTTTTGAACTTTATACTCTTCATAATCACATTTGACCGTTCACTCTGTTCTAAAGGAAAGCAGCGGAAATACTGCAGGAGTCTGAGAGGAGCAAACCGCGGAAACAACCAGCTAAAATCAAAACAAGAAATGATCAAAACCAGCAAAAGCAATTCGAACGTCCAATCAACAAAAAAATTGTTTAAAAGCGTTATGGATCAATGTCAACAAATATCAAAAAATGAAACCAACTACAACAATCAAGAAGTTCCATCTTGGATCAACAGCGACCAACTACAAGAAGTATCAAGAAAATCAAACAATAAGATAACTAATGAAGAAAAGGAACTAATCTTTCCACTCTGTTAGCATCTCATCAAGGCAAGAAAGAGAATGGCAAGCCCCCCGCAAAAATCATATAAAACTTCCATGAATACCACATAGATTGCCTCGACAAGAAAACAAAAAGAAATGAGGGGGAAACAAAGACATTCGAAATAAATTCAGCGAAGGAACGAAGGCTGCGGAATCTAACCTGGCTAGTACGAAACAAACTACTCTGACGAGGAGCGAAACAGAACGAGAAACCGTCTCTCTCTCTCTCTGACATGAAATGATTAGAGAAATATAAAGTAAAACGAAGCGCACAGCCAACGAGAATGGATTTGGGTGTGGCCTTGTCTCACTTTTCTCAGAAATGGGGACCATGCCGAATATTTTAAATTTCGAACCTGCCTTTGATGTTTCAAAAAGTTGTTTACACTCTTCCCTACAGAAACAGCATTATTGGAAGTGGGAATACAAGTTTTCGCCAGCGGCCCTCCCTTGGATTAACCTCCATTTCTGCGACCATTTTCTCTAAAATAATTTCTGAGATGCCGCTGTCTTAATCACCATCTTCCTTACAGTCTGTGTGAACTCATGTTCTCTGTAACCCATCAAAGTGGGCTTTTAATTGATATGGTGAATGTCCATTGCACTATTCTTGGGATCATATTAATAAGATGAGGTGGTATACAACATAGCGAAGTCTTGAACTGTCATTTTCTTCAGTACAATGGGAGGCCAAAGCCAGATGCACATGCTGGTATTGAACTCATAACCTTCAACTTTTGAGTCGACCCGCTAGCCGAGTAAGCGTTTGCTCTTTGGTGCATGGCAAAGTCTTAATTTGTGGACTCATGTTTTTCGCAGCCCACCAAAGGTGAAATTAATCGATATGGTAAATGTTGGTTGAAGTATTTTTACAAATATAGCAAGGTATAAAACATATACCAATTCTTAAATTTGAACCCTTCCACCAAGTGTAGAACCATGTTCTCTAAAACCTACCTTTTACGGAGGGGAATCCAACTCGCCGTCTGCAAGTGAAAGCCAAAGAGCCCTACCAGTGAGCTAACGCTCTGGGTGTTATGGTTAATGTTGGACACACTATTATTAGGATGATATTAACAACATAACAAGGTGTAAAACATAGTGAAGTCTTAATTTGAATCTTTCCGGTTTGTGTGGACTCATGGAACCCCCCAGAAGAGGGCTCAATTGACATGGTTGATATTGGTTGTACTAATACAATAAGTTCTTAATTTGAACCCATCCTATCAACAATGTAACAATGCCAAAATCCTATCGATGATAAATTTGCAATAACATAATTCTTAGAGGCATAGCTGAAAAATAGAAACCGAGCCTTTTCCCACATAAGTAGAGTCAGCAATATAATTCTTAGTTGTAAGAATGTATTATCTTGTGTTAACGCCCAAAAATTGGCACGCCCTACGTCACGTTTCACACTGACAAGTTACAGTAGCTGCTGTTGGAATTGTGTTGTCATTTTTGGCGACAAAATCTTGTATTAGAATTTCAAGTAAAAGAATGCAAAATCATGTTTTATTGTTTTCTTCCAAATACTTTGAGGACTTATTTTGAAGTGTTCAAATACTAATCATTGAAGCTCTATTAATGGCCTCTCCCAACTTTCAACTACATTTAATTTTCAATTGGTATAGCACCAACTTTTTGTTAACTTTATTATGATTTTAGGAGTACACATATAACGATATTTTCATTTGTCCGGTACTCTCTAACAAATTATTCAGTGATTGTCAAACACTTTGTACCATAAACATAAAGCATTAATGGTCTTATTCTTGTTTTATAATATTTACCTTTCAATAAAGTGCATAGAACTCTCTTCATTTTATCCAACTTATGAGAATTCTAACATTGACTTTAAGTATTCAAAATTATTTTCTTAAGGATGTAAGCAACTCTAAAATCCCAATCATTATTGTAGGTATTATTCTCACAACAACATAGGCAGGGGAAGTATCATAATTTTGCATTTTCTCTTTAAAAATATGAAATATTTTATCAATCAAAAGCCTTCTGGCAACGCCCAAAGGAGTGAGGTTTTATTATTTAAAAAAAGGGGGGGTGGAGGGGAGGGGGGCAAGTGAGTTTAGATTCGTGCAGGCCCAGTTGGTTGAGATCTAATCCTGGTAGTCCTATAAGAAGGCATATGAGTTTGAATTCGAGTTGACAATTTGATGGCTTTCAGCTGCGGTCATGGCTTCTCATTTTGTGTTCTCGTTGAAAGCAGGACAACACGATTATTTTCATGTCACTTTGGCTTTACATGGAGTCAGACTTTTCGATCGCGTAGCCATTCAAGTCTTCTTCGTCTTGTGTTGGAAATTGCCAGTGATTTATAGTTTCAGGTTGTGTCAGTTAGTGCCATTTCTTTTTGATGCCAACATATGTCAAAACAAGAACAACCTGATCTTTTTCATGTCCCTTTGGTTAGACACGAACACATCCTTTTCTGTCTCAAAATTGTGATATGTCTGGATTACTGCGCTAATTTGAGTATTTGAGCCCTGACCTGAGGCAGCCCGGATGCATGTCTACTTAATCTTTTATAATCAGAGCAGAGAATCTTCAACCGTTCCACAAGCTGAAGTTGATGATCTCGGTGATCGTTTGTTTAATAGTTGCGTGTCCCCTTTGAAATTATGAATCAATCCAGTGCTGAACAGCAGATTTATTTATTTATTTGTTTGTTTCATTACCAACGAAGAACCATGAAGCAGATGTGCCCTTGTGTTACTCCACATGCAGGAGAAGCTGCTGAACATGATAAGTCCATGTGTTTGTCTCCATCTCCAACTAACCATATGTGCTGGCTTGCAAGTTGGCTCATGCTGAGCTCGTTCGGGCTCAGCTTGGAAATAAGACAAGAATGAGTCAGTTCATGTAGACTAACAGGTCAAGCTCGGGTGGAACAGGCTCGTGTAGTTTGAGTATACGATATTTTACATGTACATATGCTAGTCAACCATACTAAACACAGCTATGCAATATGTTTTACATGTACAAATGCAAGCTCGGCTCATCTTAAATGAGCAAGTCAGATGAGAAACAAGCAAGAAACAATCTAAAGAGACAAGACAAAGACCGGCCCAGCTCGGCTTGTTGAGAGAACCTGTTTGTCCACTCATTAATTAAAGCTTCAGCTAACGGCTGAAACAGCACTTAAACAATACACTACTCGAGTAAGCAAGTTGACAACCCATGAATTGAAAATATTGACAGACTAATACACAAACTTGCAGTTCTAGTGTTTGATAATTTAATCTGACTAAAAGCTTCTGCACCTCTTCCTTTGTATTTACAATTATACACACATGAATCTGAAATACAGGATGCTACATAGGGTACACAGCAAAGGATTCACTTGGTTGCAAAGTTCAGTTTAAACAGCTTGTCCAATGTTTCCATGCATCCTCAAGGCACCAGCGTGCTCGGTAACCTGCTGGTACAGAGTTTCAGTCTCTGACCTTTGCACGCGGACAGCATCCGCAGTACCAGCTTGCTCGAGGACATTGCCCGACTCAGCTAACATCTGAAAATATGCATATGGGCCCCAACCTACAAGAGTGGCAAAACAAACAGTATAAAAAATAAAAAGTATTATATAGAGCATTCAGTTATATTATGAGGGCCTTTGGATCATTCTGTTTTGCCGAACTAATGAAAAGGAATTTTGTGCTTTCTGCATCGAGGAAGCTCATTGAATGTTTGTATGATAAACTAACCATGTAATGTGTTCTGAAAGTCGCACACAGATACAACCCTTGGAATACAAATTGAACAATGCAGCAGGAGTAAACTTCCTAATCAATGATCTGCTTGGCAAAATATTTCACTCTGTTACTATTTTCCATCTGCAACGACTCCACCTTTTCCTGCGTACCATGAGTTTATAAGCAGGCTTGGGTACACTCCTAACAGTAGCGCATCCCTCGTATCGAAACAGGTCTACAGGGTAGTTGCCAAATCCTTAGCTAGATGTTTTCACTCTCATGTTCACCAACATACTTTCTTATGAGTTTCTCATTTCCGTTACCAAGTGAAACTATAGAAGAATTGGGTGAGATCTTATGCACACTAATAATGAAGAACCACACCCAATTGAGAACACATTGTTATCTATTAGGCCTAGTAAAAGATAGAATTCCTCAGTTCTGCAGTATTAGAAGTGCATTTTCCAAAATATCACTGCATGAAGTGAGAAGCATAAAAGTTCCTACAAACAAGAAAAGCAGAACGTCTATTTACCATCAGCATCATATGGAGCTGGAAAGAACTGGAGATAACAAAAGATAGCCACAATGGAACCTGCATAGAATAAATAACTCCAGGTAAAACTCGATGAAAATAGTCAAACAAAATTATCACAATTTATCTCTCTATTCTCTTGTTTGATGGTTCTCATTTTCAAACTAGAGACCGCATTAATACGAATCGAAGATCACTCTGCCGTGGACACTGAAATACAGTGGAAGATGATCCATTATTAAAGGAATTACCTAAAATGCCTCCAGCAAACACGTCCTGCCAATGATGCCAATAATCGTCCACTCGTGAAATTCCAACAAGCGCTGCAACTAGTAAGGGAAGGAAAACTATGCATAGTTTGGCAACATGACCATTCCGATCAAAAGCTTTAATCTTTCCAGATAAGTACAGTGACAAGAAACCAAGACCTGCAAAGCTCCCTGGCAGATCAAATGATTCAGAATAAGTATGTGCATAGTACCAACATGCATGTGCAGGTATGCATCGAGACATAAAGATATGATCAAACAATTCTGGTTTTAACTTTTGCCTGTTCTAGACCGTCACACTGTTCTTGAACTTTTTCTTATCAATTTTTTAAGAGAAATACAAAAAATAAGTTGGCATATTCAAGTTGCAAGCTTGTGTATGTTCATTAGTATTTTCCATCTACAAAGCATAAAGAAAAAATACTGGTCAAAAAGGTAGCAAAACTACATAAAGTCTTAAAAAAAAATAGTATACTGACAAAAACAGTTTAAGAGAACACCATACACGACCATTAGGTCGTAAATGGTGTTTTAGCAGAAAAGGGCAACTTAAGTTATTAGATAGGTGCTACTCACATGAAGTATGTCCACTTGGAAAGCTCTTATGCCCCTCTTTTATGACACTCTTACTGCCATGACAGATTACACCCTTTGTGATAGGATTGTAAACCTAGACATATAGAACCACACAATTATGATATAAGCAGAGAGAACTAAGGTGAAGACAAAAGTAAGAATTCAAAGGAATGAACAAAATACATGAAATTAAGGGCCTTACATCATTCCCATCTGGGAAGCAACGCCAGAAGAAATCTGGCCTAGGGCGGCCTACTGCATCCTTGATTGCATCTGTTATTACTGCTGTCACTAGGACAGAGAACAGAAGACCTTGATACGCCAATAGAAGCAGAAAATCAGACAAATTCTCCAAATAATTGAGGGAAAAAGAGAACCTTAACTGAAGAAGAAAATAAAAAGAGAAACAAGAAATAATCGATTACCAAGAATAGCATGATGGAAGTCATAAACATCTCTCCGATAGACATAGTATAGAAGAAATATGGCCATGGGCACTATAATTGCTATCACCTGACAGAAACAGAAAAAAGAAAAAGGCAAAAGAGACAAAGCAAATAAGAGACATTTTATTTATTGACAACATGTGCAATTTAGCACCCCCAATGTCACTTCTGTAGGATGTTAAATCGGAAAGATTGAACGTACTGGAACAGCCCAAAATGGAACAGTGTTGCTTTTCAATGGGTACTTCAGGTCTGACATCATCTCCTGCCCTACGAAGCGGTAAAACGGATTTATGATATTTAAGATGGCATCTAGTATGATAAGAAGAAGAAGTATAAGCCAATCATGCATATGAAATCTCGCCACTTGAATGCCATGAGAACTTATTGTGTGAGAACCCAGATGAGCCTCCCTCATTTGGCCCTACATTTATTCAAGAAGAATTGTTATTATAAACTTAAGAAAATAAATTGACCAGTATCAAATTCACGGAGAGAAAAATGCCCATTTATGTGTGCAAAATAAAAAGACATGTGGCTATATTACAGAGAGATCCTCTTCTGCCTATGTAGGTTAGACAAAATTGTGTTTCATTCAACAAAAATAAAGGTATGTCACAAGCATGTATCATACTGCAACGGTGCAACCAATGAATCGAAGAGACACAGGACTGGACATTTTAGTTTTTGATAGGCCACCATCTAATCCCAATGTCTCTCCTACCCTTTATTCCACGACAGTTCACAAGCACGTACATTTGAAAGAAGAGGAACCTGGTCTTCTCCTTCATATCTTGAACTGGAGTTGGATATTGTACCACATGCAGCCCTAGAATATAATGCCACCAGCACAACGAGTCAATCTTAACTTTCAGATCGCATTGTTCATCATGGATTAATGTTAGTTAAAATCAAATTAGATGAGTTTGACAATAAGGCTTAAGTTACAAGGCTTTGTTGAAAGCAGTCTGCAGGACTCAGCCTTGCTGCTATACCTCTTATCTGCATAGTGATTCCCCAAAGCATCTGACGCTTGTTGGGTCGGTGGAGAAAGCTGAACTTCACTGCTTCCAAGCCTGATAATGTAATTGGTCATTTGATACAACATACGTGAAGAAAATCAGGTTCAACCTAAGGACAAAAGGACATACTCAGTGGCCGCTAAATGGTTCATTGTTCAATGACAAATGTCCGCATGATCTGTAATTCCACTCACCACCAACCCCAGAAAATAAGAGATCTAAAATGCAATAGGTATCTCCTTCAGAAAACTGAGAGAAGAAAAGGCATTTCAAGCAATAGTTGGCCATGTATAAGAGAAAATTCTGCCAAGTTAAAAGTAGTAGATGGAGATGCTAGTAGAAACTATGTCACACAGAGGCACTTCTAGGAGGTGGAGTGTCGGCCCCGACTCTGGTGTGACACTGAAACCAACACGGTGTCATGAAATGCCGACATGGTCAACATGTCAAAGCAGATTTTGAGTGCGGTCAACATGTCAGAGTCTATATGTGTCCAAATTATTTAGGTCATCTCATATAAAAAAAGGATCTCATCCCAGCTTTCCTCTTCGAGCAGGATGATGGCGGGGGAAAATCGAGGGTCGAGAAATTTCCACTGTGCCCTGAGAGCATGAGAGAGTACATCCCGTGTTTGAACAATGAGGAGGCAGTTCGGAGGCTGAATTTGATGGAGAGGGGGGAGAGGTTTGAGTGGCATTGCCCACTGCCGGATAGAATACCGAATCGAAGTGCCTGGTGCCGATGCCGAAGAATTATCAGAAACGGATTCCATGGCCACGAAGCATAGATGAGGTTCTCTCTCTCTCTCTCTCTCTCTCTCTCTCTCTCTCTCTCTCTCTCTCTCTCTCTCTCTCTTCTCTCTCTCTCTCTATCTCTCTCGTGTTTTCATTGACTCAATTCAAGCTTCCTTTGTTTGGGTTTTTTTGCTAAAATGTTTGTTGTGTTGTTCTTTTTCCTTGATCACTCATATGCTTTGTTGTGTTTTTATGCATATATTATTCTCTTTTTTCTTTCATGTTATGTTTGTTCTAAGGGAGAAATGGAAGGGATTGGTTTGTGTTTGATATTCGCTTTGTATTTCGTCTTCTCAAGTCATGTTAGTGTATATATTATTTTAGAGGAATTGTCGCTTTTATTCTTGATCTTATGGGAAGTTATGAAACATTAATGAATTTCTTTTTTCACCAAAAATGTTAATATAGAAAATATTGCTCCTAAATCATGTCTTTCTTGTGTAACTTTTCTCTCTCTTTGTGCATGCACCATTAACTTGTGCACTAGAACCAAATTGTTCTAGTAATCCGATGCGAGTTTATAGTTATTTTAGTGAAAATCGTCTATGTGATGTTATTTTCGTCTTCGTTTTTCATTGAACTGGTACAATATGAGTTCTTTTACTGTGTTTTATGTTTTTAAAGTTGCATGGTTTCTTATCCTGCAATTCTTTGTATATTTTCTGTTACACTAATTTGAAGCTTGTGTTTGTTTTTACAATATTTAACTTGATCATAGGTATGGTTTAACATAATTGATTAGTTGAAGATAAGGGGGGGCAGAACTGGATTATGCGTGATAAAGACAAGTTTAAATTTTCTGGTGGTGGAACACAATTCATCCATGGAGTCGATCAATACTTGAATCAGATTGCAGAGGTGAGGTAGTATCAGGTACAAGTTCATTTCATTTATCAAACATTAAGATTTTCTTTTGATTGATTTATGTATTATGATGAAATTAGTAGTTGTTTACGTGTTTTGCTTTAATATAAAGTTGTGTACTTACTATTGTCATATACTTATGTTAATTGATGTCTCACTTGTTATAGTTTGAATATTATATATATTATATATAATGTTATATACCTTAGCCGTGTCGCCGTACCCAAACTTTTTGAAATTTGTCATATCCCGCACCCGCATCGTGTGACATTTCATAGAGTAGAACCACACTTTGGATGGAGATGGTAGTGGAACACCAGTCCTTCCAGATTTTATGCCCAAATAAATCAGATGTGTAACCAAATCCTTGTTTTTGGCAAAAACTATCTACCTCTTATGTTTTTGGAAATTCTAGATTGATTATCATTTTGCATCACCAAAACCATCTGATCACGCTCAGAGAATAAAAGTTTTCGTAGCCTGGCCATTTAAGGCTGAAAATGCCATTTCCCTGTTTCAGTGTTCCCAAACAGAGTAAAACAGAAAATGGAATGGAAAGCCGTCAAGGGATGCTCAAGCGAAGAACTATCACCCTTAAATGCCATCAACCAGTGAAACATCATGTGAAATAAGAATTACTGGTGAACAAAGCGAGGAGCCCATGTTTCAAGAGGAAATAAAATGAACTATCAAGAGACCTTTCTTCAGTAAGATCAATTAAGAAACTAACAACCATAAGATAGAATAAAAGGTGATAGTTGGCCATATTGTGCCTCGACAAACTGATGAAACGCCAGGAAATCACTGAAAACATGAATCATGAACAGTAACAAATTTAACCCGTAATTGCCATCAAATCTTCCTAGATGACACTAAAAGATTGAACATAAGGGGGAATAATTTACATACATCTAATTCTCCGTATTTAATAGTAGAATTATTCATATTCAATCACAGCACACATCCATTTCATCTCTCAAGAAATGACAAATCCCTCAAACATAAAACACTGAAATCGACAACTAACAAAAGCCAGCTACACAATTCAACACCAATTTCACCACATCCCTTCAAGACAGACCACATTCAAAGAGAAGGAAAAACTAACCCAAAATCGAAGTGTCCATCGATATTGCGACATTTTATTCCCACAAATCGTCATATTCAACCTCCAACAATATCTCAAAATAATCCCAACCAAAAGGAGTACTTAATGTAGCAAAGAAATCAAACAAACGAATACAAGACAGAGACAAAAAGAATATAACAGTCATCTCATCCCCACCCACAAAGTGGAAAAGAGGAAAAAAGGAAAGCTGGACAAAGAACAAAGCGTCCTCCTTTCGTCCTGGCAATGCATTCAAACAGACTTTAATCGGTACATAGAAACCTAAAATACCCAAAAGCCTAAACCATTCCTTACGTTAACACACATCATGCGACACATTTCCATGTAAACTAATAGTAATCCAACACACAAAAGCATGACACAACAAATACTTAAAAGCAGAGGAAGGATCACAAAGAACGATTACATAAGCAAAAGGCAATGATGGTCGCTGTTACCTGACTTCCTGGAAAAAGTTTGTGCAAGACAAAATAAGGGAGGATGAGCTCTACATTGTTTCCGACCTTTGTATTCCCCACCACCACCACCACAAACAGATAACGGTTATGGAAGCAGGTGCCCATCAAATATTAGCCCTCGAAAAATAAACCATTTACAAAAGCATCTACTTCCCCAACCATATATTGAACAAAGCTTGGCCGAACCACCAAGAAGCGGGAGATACAGGTGGTCATGTCATCTTTGGATTGTCGATATGTCCAGTCACGACTCTCGCCGGGTTCGTGTCCTAATTATGTATACGAATTTGGTCATTAATTGATTGACTGAAATCATTCGATCCATGGAGTGAATAATTTAGAGTAAGATTTCAACACTATCAAATGTCATGATCAATATAACAAAAACGATCTTATATGATGTATCATTATCTATGAAAACCTCAAGAATTCAAGTCTTAAACTCTACAGAGACTTCACTTCATGCACATATAAAAACACCACAATAATAAACACTTCAACATACATATATTATGAGTCTATTAAGAATAAAATTAAAGTTCATGAGTCTATTAAGAACAAAATTAAAGATAAGCTTCAATGTAATGTTATTATGGGTCCAAATACTTTATTCCTTAGGAGTCTCAACATTGATGATCTGCATGCCGGACTTTAAGAAAATTTTAGAGATATCTTTGTCTACTCATAATCATTGGGAAATACCAATGCCTCTATGAAGCATCATATACAGTCTCATTTCTTAACGAAATCTCTATGTTTTTAAGGGGGTTGCTGTTTGTATACATTTTTTACTATTCACACACCTCTAGACACAATGACTTTTTCATGTATTACTTTCTCTCTCTTCTTATTTTTGTTCTCTTTCATCGACGCGCGGTCGATGGAACCCGAGTGTGTCATGCATATGCAACCAAGGTGCATCTGTCTCAATAGGTAGATGCACTTGGGTGCGTCTGTCATGACGGGCAGACGCACCTGAGTGCGTCTACTTTGGCAGAAAGACGACACACCCGGGTGCATCTAGGTTCAAATATTTGATTACAAATCACAAAACCATAAATCTCAAGATGGTGGTGGTTTCATCCGGGCTTCACTGGATGTCTTCTTGCCTCATCAGGTTCCTTTAGCATTGATGTTCTCTTGCTTTCTTGATACTGATCTTGCTTGCTTATGATGTAGTGCATGTAACTGTGCTTAACTAATTCGAAGTCCTTTCTTAAGCGTCCTTGAAATCTAGTTAGATCCAAGATGATGATTACCCAATTTAGGATGTTGTTTGCTCTCTGCGTCTGGGTCTTCAAAATGGACCGAAGGAAAAAAACATGTTGGAACTGGGTCAGCCTGCTTTTGACCTATAACTGAAGTAACCAAACATGAACACAAACCGTCAACCCGATTTCCCACCCCTTGTTTGGGATGACCAAGCACGAGCCCAACTCTTCGACCCGATTTGCCATAGGGAAGATACTAACCGCTTCGAGAATGAAAGCTCCAGAGAGAGAGAGAGAAGTCAGTACAGATTCATTAGCGCATCTAACTCAGTTTCAGCAGTCTAGAGAGAGAACGTACAGATTAATTTAACTCACATAGTTCGAGTTTATAGTAAGAAATATATGATGCGCTTTAAGCAACCAATAAATTCTTTCAACCAATGCTCTTTGTATATATGTGTATATATATAATCATTTAAGGTTGTTATATATGTATATATATATGAGAAAATATCATTTAAGATGATTTGAACATATAGAGCAACAATTAGATCTACCATGTTTTATGGTTATGAGTGTTGGGCAGTTAATCATCATGTAGAAAAGATGTCTGTGATAGAAATGAAGATGTTGAGATGGATGAGTGGTCATACAAGAAAAGATCATATACATAATGAGGTTATTAGAAACAAATTAGGAGTGGCACCAATAGAGGATAAAATGAGAGAATATCGTTTAAGATGGTTTGTATATATAAAAAGAAGATCAAAAGAAGAACTCATAAAAAGGTATGAAAACTAGATTTTTAAAATATTAAAAGAGGTAGATGACGACCACAAAAGTATTAAAAAGAAACAATAAAAAATGATCTAGCTTACTACGAGTTAACTGCTAACATAGCACGTGATAGGGCTACGTGAAAACAAAGAATCCATGTAGCTAAGGTTGTTATCTAACAACTTAAAAGCTAAAGTTTCTCGCATTCTGTCAACCCCGGTCAGGGATGACTTGTGGGAAAGGCTACTAAGGCTACCATCGTAGGCCCTCGAATTTTAAACTCGTTATAGTACGTCCTAAAATCTTTTAGATACTTCAAACATTTTAGGCCCAAAAGTTATCAGGCACTTATAACTTTGTAGGCCACAAATTTTCGATTCATATGTAGTATCCAAATTTCTCTTAGGGCACTGACCCTAATGGTACTTTTGTTTCTTTTTTGCAATGTTTCTAGCTAAGCTTAATTGTGCTAGGGTGAGTTAGAGTCACTTGATTATTATGGTTTTCGAAATTAATGAAAGAGATGCCTCTACAATTAGCTTTCACTGGCCTTAGGTCTAGGATCCCATGAAATAAGGCTGATCAATAAGATTTAATGACTACTTGGCTCCGCCACCCTACCACCATTTCAGTCAGTGGTGGATCTAGAAATTTGTTTTCGAGTGGATTTTAGGTTCAGGCGGAGATGGGCTTTAAATTTTTAAATTTTTTATACTTTTTTTATTAAAAAACAATTTCCAGAATTTTGGGTGGAACGGTCCCCTGAATGTTGATCGACCACTGTCTTCGATACTTATGGTTGGGACAAAGGCCTAGTTTCTCTTTGGGCAGCAAATGCTCCTACTACACCCTAACTCCTGTATAAGAAGACCCTTTCACTGCAAATGTGATAATCATAAGGTCCAACTTTCACACTTGTTAGAACAATACTTGCTTCATAAAATTGTTGACTTTGATGTGTGGTTAGAGAGATTGGATCTTGTATATATATATATATATATATATATATATATATATATATATATATATATATATATATATATATATATTTGAATAGACTGTTCCATCAAAGTCATCAAATGGTTTTGATTGATAAAAAGATACAAGCTGTTGTTGTACTTGCAGATGGAGCAGCAAGTAGACTTGATTTTCAAGCACCAATCAAGGCTGTCCGGTTGCATTTATCGAAGTTCCAACGATCTTGATTTAGAAGTAAATCCTCCTAGAGAACCTTAGCATTACTTTTAAGTATATATAGAGAAAGATAAAGAACATGTTATATGCTAGTAAACTTAAGTGTTAATAAATTCAAATAAATCTCAATCATCAATATCAAAATTTGAACTTAAAAACAAAACGTGCGTATGTGAATAAAATATATTTAAAATTTTTTATTCAAATTCTAACCGTTCATCATCCAAGCTAAATGGTTTTAAGTATATTAGCATATATCAAGTTTACATATACATACATATATATATATATATATATATACACACACATATATCAATGGTTTTCTTTTCAATATTAAGTATGAGTGTAGTACCAGATATTTCTTAAATATGAAGCAAGAACAACAGAAGCACTAAACAGAGGGAATTAGTTGAAAATTTGTATCTCATGTCAGCATTTGACCAAAATAAACTATTCTCGTTTTTAATGTTGTAAACCGAGAAAAAATGACAAAGATGCGTTAGCAAGCACTGGTCGTCTGCCATCGGACTTTCTTATGCGTCTTTTAGCGAGACAACAGCTAGCAGGTAATATTTTCGTATCTAGGGGGTACTTAGGTAATTTCATTCCCTACGTCTCTCATCAGCGAAGCAGCACACGACGGGTCCCACCATCATCACCACTCCTCCCAGTCACCTTTAAAACGTTCAGAATATGAAAATACTAAATTGACTTCGTCATTACTTAAATGGACAAGGAGAAGCATGACGGTTGACCGTGGCAGAACGCTGAGGTCTCTGAAACTAGGGTTTGCGGAGATGTGCACGAAATTACTATCAAGTCCTCAAAAATTTAGTCAAGGACGGTCGAGGTAGACTTTTGTGAGGGTGGAGTTTTCGAGGTTGGGCCTTTCATCTCCATGCAAACGGACATGATTTTGACGGTATCCGAGGAGTGAATGTTTTGGATCCGTGTACGATACAAGCAATACTAAATCCCGAACTAATAATCTTGCACAATTGGAGAAAAGGAAGAAAAGAAAAACAGAAACACCATGAATGGAGAAAACCAGCTCGGAGAGCTTTATCCTCATGGTTGGCCGACCTGGCTCAACCGGATTAGTCATGATTCTTGTAGGCTTCCGAACACGAACACCGGTGGTTTAGATAGATATGATCGGTTATAAGTAAATTGAAACGAGTTGTTCCAAACCATCGGTTCTAGTTTCTCTAAAGAAGAAGAAGAAGAAAAAAGAAACATAACCATAGACACTTAGTGTAGGAAAATTCTTGATTTAGGATTCCTTAATTGCAAAGAAGTACCTCTTATATATATATATATATATATATATATATAGAAAGAGAGAGAGAGAGAGAGAGAGAGAGAGAGAAAAGGATTTTAGTGACACTTTTCCTGCACAATAGTCTTGATTACATTTCTTGATCGAGCCGATCCAAATATAATGAACTTGTTTTACTTCGCCAAATATATATTTGGGCATGCATGCACCACCACAGGAATGGAACTCTCGACCGCCAGCAAGGTCGACAAAGTGCCTTGTGAGTTAACTCTCTAGGTAGATATAGTTGGTTCCGGGTAAATCAGAACAATGGTTTGAAGGTCGATTTCAGTATTCTTGAAACCAAGAACCAAAACTTAATTACGATCCAGTTCTACTTCAAAACCATTGGTTCCGGTTATGACGCGATTGTGGTTGCATGAAAGGTGGAACTGAAACAAAATTAGGTGGTTCTCAGTTTTGGGTCTGGTTTTATTGGAGGTGGAGCTGGAACCGAATTAGGTCACCTTCGGTTCTGTCTCTGGTTTGATTGGTTCCAATTCTAATAAGTTCCTGACCTTATTCGGTCTTAGTTGGAACCAGTTTCAAACCAGCCATGTCAAGCTCAGAGTAACTTACTTCCCTTTACGATTCAGTCACTTGATAGTGAGATGCCTCCGTTACGAATCCAAATCCAATCCATAAGTGAACCAACAATATGCATTACTTTATATCCAAACAAGAGAACCAGACCCACCTGATCGAGAATGCCGAGCCAATCACTTGCAACCGATTCATCTTGTGGAGCCCACTGCCATTGAATGTTGGGCCACACCAAATGGCGCCATGTGAGATTGCTCTCGCTCATAAAAAAGGACCCAAAAAAATTAGGTTTGTCGAACCCGACCTCTGTCTGCTAACCCGAATTGCAACTAAACCAGCACTCCTCCAGCTTTGGGTTTGGGTTTGATTTTGGGTTCAATTCTGTAATGGGTAGGGTTATGTTTTCGGATTTAGCTCCGTTTCAGTTTCATTTGACACGAAGATTCATTAAAAGTGGGATTTCGGAACCACGACCTAAATGTGGTTGGAGACTACAAGTTTCGAACTGTTGGTTTTAGTTTCGGTTTTGGGTATGATTGTACAGTCATATACAATTTTGGTTTTAGGTCGAGTTTGGTTCAAAATTCTTTTAAAGGAAACATGCATTAAAGGTGAGATTTCGAAACTGAAAACCAAAATATGATTTGAAACCTCATGTCCCAGTATCATGACCCGAATCGTACGTCGTGTCCGGTGGGATGTGAGAGGGCCTAACCTAGTCCTCGTGTCTGCTTTAGGTCCGACGCGTTGACACCTAACCCCCTCCCGTGTCCGAACCTGAACACCCAACCGCAAACAGGGCCGATTTGGTAATTACCGCCTCCTCGATTCCGCCGTTTCTTCCCTCCTCTCGCTGCGCCTGTTTTGCTACAACGCACACACAGAGAGAGAGAGAGGTGCCATAAAGCCACTCCGTACGACCGAGATGGCGAAGACGCCCCCGACGGAGCTCGATCCTGCCCCCTTCCTCCAGCCGGTGACCGCTCCGGCCACCACCGCCTCCGCCCCGGCCGCCAACTGCCCCGATTCCTTGGATTCCTCCCCTCGCTCTCGTGGCACTGACACGGAGCCTTTCTGCTGGGATGACGCCTCTTCTGCCACTGCTGCTCCGGCAAGCTCCGCCCCTTCCGGGAAGCTCCGCTTCATGTGCAGCTACGGTGGCCGGATCATACCCCGCCCGCATGACAAGTCTCTCTGTTACCTTGGCGGTGAGACGCGCATCGTAGTCGTCGACCGGCATGCGTCGCTCGCTGACCTCACCGCGCGGCTTTCCAGGCAACTCCTCTCGGGACGACCGTTTACGCTCAAATACCAACTTCCACACGAAGATCTCGACTCTGTGATCTCCGTCACTACCGATGATGATCTCGATAACATGATTGAGGAGTATGATCGAAGCGCTTCGTCGCCAAAGCCGTCGCGACTCCGTCTGTTCCTCTTTCCGGCGAAGCCTGATACGGCGTCGAACCTTGGGTCCCTCATGGAGGACTCCAAGGCCGAGACGTGGTTCGTGGACGCCCTTAACGGCACGGTTCCCGTGGGCCTTCCTCGCGGCTTCTCCGATACAGCTGCTGCTTCTGTTAATCGTCTTCTCGGGCTCGACTCCGACGTCTCTTACGATTGGGAGAACCGAAGCCACCATGAGCACTCTGCCAGCGAGGATGGTGGCGTGACAGCTTCCGGTGCAGCTGGCATCGGGAAGCCGGCGAAAGCCGAGGTGCATTCGGTGCCGGACTCGCCCATGATGGAAACGTCTTCGTCTTTCGAATCAACGTCTTCGACGCCCTCGATTTCAAATCTCCCGCCGGTTGGGATCAAGGTGGAGGATCAGGCCGGCGGGGCTGCCCCCACCGCGGTTTATGCTGGAGTCGAGAAGCAACTCGGTCAGATGACACTGGAGGCAGCAAAGCTTCCACCGGAGCCAGAGTTGCCTCCGGCCAGGTACCGCTGCCTCTCCTCTCCTTTCTCCGTTTCTTTTTCTGGTTGGTTTGGACGAAATCCGCGTTGGTGCCCTGTGGTTTCACGGCCATCATTGTAGTCCCATGCCATGAAAAATCAGCAATTTAAGGTCTGATTTAGAAAAGATTCTGAATTTCTACGATGGACATGGCGCGTTTATGCTTTCTGTGGAGTCTTGATTGTGTATTTTCTTAATTCAGGGAGAATCCTGCTCCTCCCCCACAACCTGCCCAGCCGGCCCCTCCTATTCCTAAACCTGTGTACTATCAGCATCCCAGTAGAGTTCCGTCTGTCCTGGTGGCTACTCCGGCCGTCAGCAAGAGGGAGCATGCCGATCAGAGTTACAGAGTCCAGATGTCATATGCGGCTGATACCGGCTTCCTCGTCCCCCAACCCCTACCGCCGGAGTATCACTACCTTCATCCACAGGTGGCAGCCATCCCACCGCCGCCGATCCCTTCATTCTACCAAGTCCACCATCATTCGCAGCATCAGCAACATCAACCTCAACAGCAGCAAGTCGAGCAGCCTATCCCCATGTATTTTTTGCACCCACAAGCGTCGGCCATGGCTACATTGAGGCAGAACCAGGTTTACAATTTGGCAGCATATCATTCTGCCATGACCGATGCTTCGAGCAAGCCGCCCCCAGCTCCAGCGTCCCAACCGACAAAAGATGCAGCTTCCGTGTTCTCATATGCGGCGGTGCCGCCACCATCATCGTCCCACCCTGTTGGACGGCCTGAATTGGCTGCAAGTTCATATCGGCCATCGCCTAGTTCAGCTGGAGTTCCACCGACTTCTGCGCCAATAATTCATGGTACCGATCCGCAGCAGTATGCAGGGTACCATCATCCCCTGCATCCAACTCCCCATTTGGGTTATGATTATGGTGAGTCATTCCCACAGGAGGTATTCTATAACCAAACATTACCGGTAAGTCCTCCGTCTGCTGCTGCTGCGGCGGCGGCGGGCGAGGCATCATTGCAGCAATCCCCTGATGCAAAGCAAGCGAGATCATAGTGAGCACTGTGAGTTCTCATCGTTGATTTGACACAATGTTTGGTTGCTTTCTACTGTTCATATACATAGCAGTTCGATTTTGGCGTGAGCTCATTGCTGTCAGCGTTGGTGTCCGTTCTATCTTCCCCATTCTTATGTTTGATCCTGCAAGTTCATAGCCTTCGATTGTAATTTGATTGGTTGATGTCTGTTATACGTGTAATAAGGAACCGAGTCTGTCTCTGTATCCCTGTTCTCCTTCCTGTCTCCTCTCCTCTCCTCTCTCTCTCTCTCCCTCCCTCTTCTCTTCTCCTGATGTTAAGAGTCAAGTCTATTACTATTTGGTTTATATGATAAGATGTGGCGTGCTATTGTGATTAATAAAAATGAGATATAATGTCAATGCTCATATGATTGATCTCATCCCCTTTCTATCTATCGTTTGAATCTCTTACATATGAAAGAGCATGTGCATGCTGACTTTCTTCTCAGAAATTCTCGAGGCAGATATTTTGATTTAGTTGGTTTTTCATTTAAATATTCAAGATATGAAGGTGGAAGCCTAAAAGCTTGTCCGCTTGCCCCTTTACAAGGATAGAATGATAATGGCTATAGATTCTTTGATTCCTGGTAGCCACAAAGATATGGGAACAGATATGGATTTGGACACTTTGTATAGGACCTAACTGTAAAGGCTGATATGTATTTTTATATATATCTGAAAGTATGTGATAAAGTGATGACAGAATATATGCTTTGTCATCAGCAAAATGATAGTGGGGTTGTATATGCTGACTGATCCTTGATCTACTTGTACACGCCTCTTGGATCTGACTTGAATTTGTGATGGTCAAGAATTGTGACCCAACTTGAAAAGCTTGTGGTGCAAACCCGAATCGGACACGAAGAAACCTGTGTCTTTTGTAATTATCTCTTTTTTGGTATTTTGGAAGAGAGCATAATAAGGATGTGCACAGGGATATGAGAAATTGTAAGGCCATTGCCATTGTGTTCTGCTCTTTTCATCACAGTGAAATGCTTTTCTTTGTCTTACCCATGGAGCGTCTCTTGCCAAACCATGTAAACCTTGTCTGTTCGATTTTTCTCTTGATTTGCTTTTAGTTGTTGTTAACGCCAGTTAAAGGCTGTATTCTATCATAGGAATGCTTTTGCTGTAAGACCAGCTTTTATTTTCTTCCAGTGAGTTTCCTCTTTCCATCTTCATTTTTTGAACCAAGTCTTGATATCTGAAGATGGCACTTGTTATACCAAGCAGAGATGGAATATGGAGCAGTTTGATGCATAATTACGGCAGAACGATGCCATTTTTAAGTCTGAGAAACTCCGCACACTCTGTGAACTCTTCATTTTTTGAACCAAGTCGGGATATCTGAAGATGGCACTTGTTATACCAAGCAGAGATGGAATATGGAGTAGTTTGATATATAATTACGACCGAACGGTGCCATTTTTAAGTCTGAGAAACTCCGCACACTCTGTGACATTTTTTGAACCAAGTCGGGATATCTGAAGATGGCACTTGTTATACCAAGCAGAGAAGGAATATGGAGCAGTTTGATATATAATTACGGCAGAACGATGCCATTTTTAAGTCTGAGAAACTCCGCACACTGAACTTTTCATTTTGAGGCTCTCGCAGTGGCATTGAAGGGCTCATATATACACACATATACATGTATATATGTATATGTATATGTATATGTATACCTATATCATACATCGACACCTCTGGTCGTGCGAGTATCTTACCAAAGTGTAACTGTTAAGCCACATGACGTGACAAAATCTGGTGAGGAAGCTAAATGCCTTACGCCCAAATAGCCTTGGTTTGTTCTGTGGCATAACCAGCTGGAGAAAAGGACTAAAGCTCACTCTTAACTGGAATCTCTTGTCCCAAGAAAGGTGTAAGGAGTAAGAGGCTCAATCCTAATATGACAAAGGACAAGCACGCTTATGTACTGTTGAGAGCTTGTTAATGACATTTTATGTAACTCTAAGGAAATGCATTATCATTTTAGATTAGCACATCGTCGAAGCTGCTTTAGAGCTATTTGGACATCTAAATAAAAATACATGTAGTTGACTCCACCTAATGTGGGATAAAGCTTGATAATCTTGGTTTTGGTTGAGCTGTTTGGGATACTGAGACTTATCGTGGTAATCAGAGTATTTAGGACAGATTGGTGTTAATTGCAAACCCTAGTTGTGATCTGCCTCTTAGAATTGTTTTCTTCTCCCCATGAGTTGATTGTCCCGAAAATCCGCTTGATTTCATGAAAGTTGTGGGGCATACTTGTTGGTTTGAACCTGTTGATGTCATAATAAGCACTTGATGCTTCCTTTCACTAATCTAGCTGTACGCCTTCTCTCTCTCTCTCTCTCTCTCTCTCTCTCTCGCACACACACGACAGAGAGAGAGAGAGAGAGAGAGAGAGAGAGAGAGAGAGAGAGAGAGAGAGAGAAGGGCTGGTTAAGAAACCGACTTATGAAAGAAAGTGTTAATGAGGCATGAATTATGTGTTGTCACGAAAGTACCCCATCCTCGGACTCGAAACTTCAATTTGAACAAGATTTGGTTCATAACGTAAACTTGGTTCACCAAAATACTGGTGCTAGTTGGACCCAGAAAAAGAAATCCACATATGATTCAGTAAACACAGTTTAATTTAGTGACCCAAATCCAGAAACTACGTGGATATAGATTGGATAGGTTGCCCAAATCCGCCACCCAAGTTGCAGGCATGAAAACAATGAGATAGAGGACGAATATGAAACTTATGAGCTACTGAGGACGTCATCATTGTTAATGAAAATTGTGAAAATGCAATTGCTTCGAGATACACGAACACTGTTCTTCAAGGCAGAGTAACTCTTTTCTCTCTTCTCTTTCTTTGAGACATTTTTGAGAACCATTGTCTGTGAATGTCTGAAGTGCTTTTTCCACCAAAAGATAAAAACTTCATTCGTAAGAAAAAGTACGAGGCTCCATAAACAATAACAAGTGCATGGAGATCTTTTAAAATTTGTACGTTCTTACATGATAACAAAATGAAAAAATTAGGAATGAAGCATGCGCAAGAAGAAACGCTTTGTCTTCATTCAATATATGAATACTCGTCCGAAAAACCATAGCAAGCACAAAAGAGCTTCTATGGACATAAAGCATACTCTATTTGTCATTTCTTGTATGCTCACCTATACCCAACCAAATGAGAGATGATGGAAGAGAAAGGAAAAGAAATATTGCAAGTGGTCAAATGACTATCACTCTCTCTCTCTCTAGAGAGAGAGAGAGAGAGAGAGAGATCAAAAGCACATCTTTTGCCTCTACCCTTCCGCAGTCCTACTCCTTAAAGAAAGAGAGAAGCAACTGATAGATGTTAGAAGAGAAGAGAGGAAATTACATTGGACCGATTGGCAAGAATTACAACGAGTATGTGAAGTTGAAGACACACTTCTGAAAAATGAACTTACATTGACAAAATAAAAGTAATGATACTAATTAAACATTTTCAAGTATAATTGCCTTCAATTTTACTACAAAGTCTCTTCATAATTACATGCATAGCATTAGCTCAGCAAGGGCTCTTTGACTTGCATGTTATAGGTGATAAGTTTTGAAGCCTACATGCATGAGTGTTTGTTAGGCTCTCACATCCCATTGCAAGAAAAAGAAACATCTTTATAATTATACCACTATCAACATTGAGAGAGAGTGAAAGTTGTTAGATAACCTCACGCTAAACATTGTTTGATCATATCATCATTCGTGCAATCAATCAGATTATGGTGATGAAGGCGCTCATTTCGCATCATATTTAATACACTCATGCAATCACACGGAACCAAGCACATATCTAGCAGAGTTTGGCATTAGAGGGTGTCTACCAACTCCCAGTTTTCCTCGATATTGATATTAATTTGTTGCTTTTATGGTATCTTCTATTAGACTCAGTGTTACAAATAGAACTCAGTGGTACCGTCAGAATTTTGGAATATAAGATTTGTTTATTATATTGAGGATTAGAACGTTCAAGAACAGTTTAGCCTTAACCTAGTCCTAAATCTTCTCCCGGTAAGTTTGGCTTCTTTATCAGCCCTTCTCTCTCTCTCTCACACACACACAAACACACATCGCACACTCCCTCTCTCTTTTTCACACGCACAAACCCACTCCCTTAGACATACAAACTGAAATTTACTAAGGCTACTCTCTCTTCTCTCTCTCTTTCTCTCTCTCACACACACACACACACATAATACTAAACATGAGTGATCTAAATCTTCTCTCTCTCACACACAAGATTAAACTCAAAACGGTCCAAAGCTAGACTAATATGCGCACTACAATGCACGTCAGATGGCCTACGCATGGAATAATCGACTTTTTTGAAACTATTGTGCACGCCCACGTAGAAAACTAGGATCTTGTTGTTCATGGATGAATCGTGATACGAGAATGCAGTTTGATGGTCAAACATTATCATGTGGAAATAGAAAAACATTTGAGTTGTGAGGAACAAGCATGTCGACTAACATGATTCTTAGTGATTAGATCCTGACTACCATACTTAGATTGTTCATTCATGCTTGATCATTATTTTTAATTAATTATATTTACAAAAAGCATACCATATTTTTATTTTAAAGTCCAAATATCAATCATTCATCTTCCATGATTGAATTTTGTTTGAACTTACTAATAAAATTTAAATAAAAAGGTATGCGGAGATTATTGAGAACAAACTACAAAGAAATTAAATAGGAACAATGACAAAAACCAAAAGACATGGCTCGCATACTTGAGAATAAAGGAATCCCTTTGTTTTCTTATTCCATGATTGCTGCACGAAAAATTTGACTATTGATGATAAATGTAAAATTATGGAACTTTATACCAAAGAAATCCATTTTAAGGAAATCTTTGTTGGAGTTTGAACTGGAGTTGCATTCATGCTCAACAAGTTATGAACTCCAAGTGTAATATCGCCTTTCCTTGCTCCTATGTGTACTACAACTTTGACGAGCTATCCTAACACTTGGTTAGTTCAAGTGGATTGGCAATTGTTCAACTTAAGCATGGTCTTCAGTTCAGTCTTGTGGATGGAGAAAACCAGTGCCGAGAGAGCTTTACTCCATAGCGGACCGACTCCGCTTGAACCAGATCAGTCGGGTCCTTGTGGGCTCGTGGATGCTGGTGGTTTAAAACAAAAAAATTGACAATTGGTAGTTCAAATTTGCATTACAGCCCTTAGTGAAACATATTCTTGTGCTTTAACACACCTCTAAACTGTTTTAATCGATTTCAATTTGGACTGGTTTGTTGAACACCCCTAGTGATAAAAATGAGTTAAAAGAAACATATATATATATATATATATATATATATATATATAACAAAATATGAACTCCTTTAAGGTATATTTTTAATATTTAAACTTTACATTACCCAAAAGTATATACTTATTCTACACTGAGGGCCTTACCCACCTAAAAGGGCTCTCAACTTGCATGTCGTAGGCTGCAAGTTCGATTCCTAGGGAATGCATACAAAACACCTAGAGCGTTAGCTCTAACGGCAACAAGCTCTGGCATCATTGCTGCTGGTGGAGAGTTCGACTCTCGGGAGGTGCATGTGTTAGACTTCGGCCTCCTCTGGTAACTGAAAAAAGAAAAGAAAATCATGATTGGCTTGATATTTGTGATATTTTTTTAGAATATTTATTAGCCTGTTTTTTACGATTGAAGCATGAGAATTATAGAAAAATTGAAAATATCGGGAGTTAGTTTTCGAAGAAACTTCATTGCTGGAACCAAACAAAACCCTGGTACGGTCATGAAGTGTAGGTCTCGGATCTGGACCTAGACATGGGTTCGGACTTACGAGGTCAAAATGAAGGCACCCGCGTGTAGGAGATTCTATTTTAACGAAAGCAGACACAGACGACTCCGTTCCCTTTCTGCGCCATTTCGATCTCTGCACGCTGCACGCTTATTGAATCGTCGTCGTGTTAGGGTTTCTCTTCTTCCTTTGCGAGATCCCACTATGGCGGTCTCTCTCTCTCTCTCTCTCTTTGTGCGTATCCGTGTTTGATTATTTGTTGTTTCCTTCAGTAAAGCAAACCTTCCATCACTGTTTTCGTTGTTTCTTTTATTAAAACGTGTTGGTTCTTTATTGTGATTTACTATCCTTATTCTGGGCCAGTTTTCCTTTGTGTTGCTTGATCGCATTTTAACCGTTCCTTAGGCTTCTGCTTGGATTTTCGAGGGTCGGTAAGTTGGGATTTTCAGTCGAGGAGTTTGTTGCTTATATTAAGCTTACTTCGTAATACCTTCGAAAAGTGCGGGGTTTATGGAACTGCTGAAAAATCGAGTATTTTGTGCACCCATTTATTCATAAAAGTAAAGCTTGACAGCAAATGAAGTATGGTTTTGTGTTCTGGGAAGGTGAATGCACAATGAAATCTTGGTAGTCTGGGAAAAAACGGTGCTTTTAGTGTCTTTGTGAAGTTCGTTACTCTAGTTGTTTACGATTTCTTTTCTGTTTGATTTGTGTTTCTTAGGCTGAGAGGCTTCTGAAAGATGAGGCCACCGAGGAGAAGGGAGAACGAGCCAGAATGGTACATTCTCTTAAAGTTGTTAGCATGATCAGTGCAAGTTTACTGCTAGTTGTATCAGTGATTTTTTTCTTTTAGAATAACTTCCTTTCAGGATCATGGTCATTTAGTTCAATGTATATTTCCTAATTCCTTTTTCCAAACAGCTAGCTGAGGATCAGATGCGGCATCCAGTTTGGTCTGTACTTTCTGAAATATAAAATTTTGATGGGAAATCTGTTGGATAGCCTGTACTCTGGTGTGTTTATTGTTGCCAAATGGTTTCAGTTAGAGCTAGTGAACATACGGTGGAATGGGAAGCATTTTAGGCTTCCTGGTAAAGAGGATTTCCAGTTTCAGATCTAATTTACGAGGAGAGTGCTTGAGTCTAATAGTTCTCTTTTATAGATAAATGACATTCATATCTTGTACACACCTGCTAAGTTGGGTGAGTGGAAGTCTTGGAAGGATCATCAGCCCGACTTGTTTCCCGACCTCCCTATAATTGTTATGTATTTTTTTTTATGAATATGCCTGATAGGGTTAGCCTAACCCCGCATGCCTTTCTTCTAAAAATATAGACATGTTTTTTACTTTGTTTTTTGAAGATTGCAGGAAGCTTAAACGAGCTGCCTTGTACTTACTAATAATATCTGTAAGCACTCAATGTTGTTGACATTCTGGATATATGTTTATATTTGGTTTTTCTCATGTAGGCATCTTTTATTGGTGCCATGGCTATTGCCGATTTAGTCAAAACAACGCTTGGCCCTAAAGGAATGGTATGTTCTTTGATACATTTGAAGCCTGAAAATTTAAAATCTGTCAAAAGTTTTTAGTATCAAGTATAGTGGTCTTTGTGTTAGTGCTTAGGGAACTTATCTGAGGGTTCATTTTTCAGGATAAGATATTGCAGTCTACAGGCAGAGGTCGCAGTGTTACTGTTACAAATGATGGTGCTACCATATTGAAATCACTTCACATTGACAATCCAGCAGCTAAAGTTTTAGTTGGTATCCATCCTACACGGAACTTAATATCAATAAGACTTGGTTATTTTCTGCAAAATATATATTTTGCTTGTTTTGCATTCCATAGTCTTCTACGAATCTACATTAAATTGCAATATTTATGACCTCGTAGGAATGAAGGCTTCCCCTCCTCAAATATCTGATATTGATAGTTTATAAGTTTATAAGCTTGTAAGATTATTTTATAGGTTTTATTTTTTCCCTCCTTTTCTTTGAAATGACATAAGTGGCCAGTTACCAGATTACCACTTCACGGATTGGCATGACACAAGTGGTCAGTAATCAGATTAACACTTCAAAGTTTGGCATCTATGTATTTGTTCATGTGTGTCTGAGGCACACACGCACATACTACCACATATAGTATCTACTTAACATTTCTGATCAGATATTTCAAAAGTTCAAGATGATGAGGTTGGAGATGGCACTACCTCAGTGGTTGTCTTGGCCGGTGAGCTACTGAGGGAAGCTGAGAAGTTGGTTGCAATGAAGATCCATCCAATGACAATAATTTCAGGTTTGCCTAGACATATATTGTAGTTATTCCTTTATAAACTTAACTTGCTTTAATACGATGCTTTAATTCCCAGTGCTACTTGTATTATTACAATGTGACCTGTTCGCTGATTGACATCTCCATATGTGTTCTGTTGTGTTTTTCTTCCCAAACAATTACTAGTAATCCTCAAACATCTCTGTTGGCATTGTTGAATTTTTTGTGGCAGTTCAGCTTGCGATCAAATGATATTCCTGTGTGATTTGATATGTGATTCCATGACAAGTTGATCATCTATCTGCAGTTCTAATTGTGCACGTTGTTTCTTAATGATAGGTTATAGGATGGCTGCTGAATTTGCTCGAAATGCTTTGACTAGAAAAGCGAAGGATAATAAGGAAGATGCAGGTAATTGTTCCTAATTTTAACAAAGGAGGCCCTTTGTCATAATATTGCTAGGAGTTGTCTCACTCGTATCCCCTGTTTGTATGTCTTTATAATGTTACTTCTAAGTTGTTACATTTATGTAGAGTTTAGATATAAGAAAGGAGGCCCTTTGTGATATTTACCAGAGAGCGACCTTTTGCCACCACTGCACAATTTCAGTATCAATCTGATTCACCATAAGATAGTTACTGAATTCATGAGAAAGCACCTTCATGAGCCTACTTTCTCACCCCAGATATGAATTTTGTCACGGAGATCACAGTTTCATCTTCAGATGGGTTGCGGTTTGCTTATTGTAAATTTTTGTATGCAAAAACACTAGATGCATGAAACGTGAAGCAGGCTTGTCAAATTTTTAGAAACTTCTAATTTTTTAGTGCAGGTTTTCCACTTAGGCCACTTAACCCCACTTGACAGCCACTGCTGCAGGCACCATCTTTTCAACTGATATTAGCCTATCTCTACCATCATGTTAGAGATTATTAATCAGTTTGAGTCCATAAATTGCTGTTTCTTACCAAGTTACTATTCTACCTGGAGCTTTTTCTTTTTCTTTTCTTATTCATAAGCATAAAAAAGAAGCACATCAGCACCAAAAAGAAGCATATCCCATAATTTCTTTCTGTATGCAATTCTGCTTTCTTTCTGAGTTGTTTCTATTTCATAGGGGTTCATGGTGTTCTATTTTTGTGTCTATATTTGAAGTTGTAGATACTTAGAAGTTAGAACACTTATCAATTTTACACTTGAATGATTTCCACCATAAACCTAGATACAACAACGACATCAAGTAAGCCTTTTCCCATACTAGATGGGGTCGGCTACATGGATTCTTTGTTTCCACATAGCCCTATCATGTGTCATGTTAACACTTAACTCACAATAAGCTAGATCATTCCTTATTGTTTCTTTTCAACACTTTTGTGGTAATCCTCTACCTCTTTTAATACTTTCAAAATCTAGTTTTTCATACCTTCTTACAGTTTCTTCTTTTGATCTTCTTTCTATATGTCCAAACCATCTTAAATGATATTCTCTCATTTTATCCTCTATTGGTGTCACTCCTAATTTGTTTCTAATAACCTCATTATGTATACAATCTTTTCTTGTATGACCACTTATCTATCTCAACATCTTCATTTCTGTCACATACATCTTTTGTACGTATTGATGATTAACTGCCCAACACTCATAACCATAAAACATGACAGGTCTAATTGTTGCTCTATAATATTTACCTTTTAACTTTAATGATATCTTCTTATCACAAAGAATACTTGATCCTCCCCTCCATTTTAACCAACCAACATTAATTCTATGCATAACATCTCTATCAATTCTTTCATCACTCTGAAAAATTGACCGTAGGTATTTAAAACTTTCCTTTTGGGGGATATAATGTGTGCCAATTTTAATTTCTATGTCCTTACATCACTCTTCTAAGTTGGAAGCCTTTACATTCTAATGTTTCTCTCTATAGTTCTAATTTTCTATTAACTTTTTTCTTAGACGCCTCCACTAAAATAATGTCATCTGCAAATAACATACACCAAGGTACTTCATCTTGAATATGTTTTGTTAACTCATCAATCACCATTATAAATAAGTATGGACTTAAAGTTGATCCTTGATGTAACCCAATATTAACTTCAAAGAAATGTGTCATTCCTTCATGAGTCCTCACACATGTTTTTGCGCCATTGTACATGTCTCTTATAAGGTTTATGTATGTCAATGGGATACCTCTTTTTTCCAAGGTTCTCCAAAGAACCTCCCTCGGTACCCTATCGAAAGCTTTTTCTAGATCAATAAATATCATGTGAAGGTCTTTTTTTTTGCTCTAAAATGTTCTATAAGACATCTCAAAAGGTGAATCGCTTCAACAATAATCCAAATTGGTTCTTTGTTGTACTCGATACTTGTCTTAACCTACGTTCGATAATTCTTTCTCGTAATTTAACAGTATGTCTCATTAACTTGATACCCAGATAATTCACACAATTCTGAATGTCTCTCTTGTTCTTGTATATGGGTATAAGTGTACTCGCTCTTCGTTCCTCAAACATCTTTTGGTTTTTTCATATTTTATTAAATAGTCTTATGAGCCAAGTGATTCATGTTTCTCCTAAGATTTTCCAAACTTCTATAGGAATATTGTCTGGTCCTACCGATTTACCACCCTTCATATGTTTAAGGGCATCTTTGACTTCATTCTTTTCAATACATCGGTAGAAATTGTGGTTTATATACTTTTCTGATTTGGCTAACTCTCCTAAGCTAATACTAACATCTTATTTTCATTAAAAAGCTTATAAAAATAGTTTTTTCATCTATTTTTTATATCATCATTTGCCACTAAAAAATTTTCATCTTCGTCTTTGATGCATCTAACAAATTAAGATCCTTAGTTTTCTTATCTCTAGTCCTAGCTATCCTAAAAATATCTCTTTTACCCTCTTTTGAGTTGAGTTTTTTATATAAATCCTCTCAAATTTTAGCTTTTGCTTCACTGGCGGCCTTTTCCCACTTCTTTCTTTGCTTTCTTATAAGTTTGTAAAGTTTCACTAGTTTTTTTAGCTGTAACATGCCCTCTTTGCCTTGATTTTATTTTGCACTACTTCACTCCACCACCAAACTTTTTTTTGTGCCAGTACACCTCCTTTAGATTCACCTAAGACATCTTTCGCCACTTTCCTAATATGTATAGTCATATTGTTCCACATATCACATGGTGTATCAACATAATTTCACGCATCTCTTTGAAGGACTTTATGTTTAAATATACCTTCTTTCTCGCTTTTAAGGTTCCACCATTTAGTCCGAATAGCTAGATGCACTCTTTTCTTCTTTGTTCACTTTTTTACATGTAATCCATAACTAAAAGTCTATGTTTGATGATTAAGTTTTCTCCTAGAATTACCTTGCAATCTTTATAACACGCTCTATCTTTTTTCCTACAAATAAAATAATCAATTTGTGTTTGTGACAAGCCACTCTTATAAGTAATTAAATGTTCATCTCGTTTTTTGAAGATTGTATTGACTATAAAGAACTCCGCCCATGTAAGGGATCACCCTTGCATTGCCGGTCCCAAGCCCGGATAAAGGAGGAGGGTTGTGTTAGGCTTCCGACAGCCAGCGTAAAACTTTGTCGGATTTCTACAACATGGATTACAAAAATTATGAGCATTGCTTTGGGGCGTCCCCGCCTAGCGACGTGCTGCAGAGCCCGAATGCAGTAAGAAGTAAGCAAGGGCCACTACATTTTCGCCCGAATGTAGTGAATCAATTGCAGAGAGGGTTCCCATATCATGGACGGGTGTGGGTAAAGAAGTTAGTCCCGCTACATTGCCGCCCGAATGTAGTGAAAAATTTTCAGAGAGGGTCTCCGCATTTTGATTATGGACGGATGCGGGGGTAAGGAAGCTAGTCCTAGATAATAAGATTCGTATTGGTTCTTGGAATATCGGAACATTATCGGGTAAGCTAATGGAGGTGGTAGATACTATGATTCGGAGAAAGATTCATATTCTATGTTTACAAGAGACAAAATGGGTTGGAGAAAAAGCAAAGGAAATAGAGGATACAGGTTTTAAATTATGGTACTCGGGTAAAGAAAAGGCCCGAAACGGAGTTGGTATTATCATAAATAAAGATTTAAAGGAGAGTGTAGTAGACATACAACGATATGGTGACCGAATCATGACCTTGAAATTAGTGTTAGGAGTAGAGGTTTTGAATATAGTTTGTGCTTACGCACCCCAAGTAGGACTAGAAGATAGTATAAAGACAGTTTTTTGGGAAGAGTTAGATAAGGTGTTTCAAAAGATTCCACAAAGGGAGATGATTTGTTTAGGAGGAGATTTAAATGGACATGTCGGTAAAGAGGCATTAGGATATCAAGGGATTCATGGAAACTTTGGTTATGGGGATATAAACGAGGAAGGTAGGGAAATTTTAAATTTTGCTATGTCATTTGATCTCTTTATAGTCAATACAATCTTCAAAAACGAGATGAACATTTAATTACTTATAAGAGTGGCTTATCACAAACACAAATTGATTACTTTATTTGTAGAAAAAAAGATAGAGCGTGTTGTAAAGATTGTAAGGTAATTCCAGGAGAAAGCTTAACCACCCAACATCGACTTTTAGTTATGGATTTATAAATAAAAAAATGGACAAAGAAGAAAAGAGTGCATCGAGCTATTCAGACTAAATGGTGGAACCTCAAAAGCGAGAAAGAAGATATATTTAAACAAAAAGTCCTTCAAGGAGATGTTTGGAATTATGTTGGCACACCCTCTGATATGTGGAACAATATGGCTATACATATTAGGAAAGTGGCGAAGATGTGTTAGGGGTATCTAAGGGAGGTGTACCAGCACAAAAAGAAGCTTGGTGGTGGAGTGAAGTAGTACAAAACAAAATCAAGGCAAAGAGGGCATGTTACAAATTACATTATGCTAAGAAAACTAGTGAAACTTTAGAAGCTTATAAGAAAGCAAAGAAGGAAGCAAAAAAGGCCGTTAATGAAGCAAAAGCTAAGATTTGGGAGGACTTATATAAAAAACTCAACTCAAAAGAGGGTGAAAGAGATATTTTTAGGATAGCTAGGGCTAGAGATAAGAAAACTAAAGATCTTAATTATGTTAGATGCATAAAAGACGAGGATGAAAAAATTCTAGTGGCAAATGATGATATAAGAAATAGATGGAAAAACTATTTTTATAATCTTTTTAATGAAAATAAAGATGTTAGTATTAGTTTAGGAGATTTAGCCAAGTCAGAAAAGTATATAAACCACAATTTCTACCGACGTATTCAAAAGAATGAAGTCAAAGAGGCTCTTAAACATATGAAGAGTGGTAAGTCGGTAGGACCAGATAATATTCCTATAGAAGTTTGGAAAATACTAGGAGAAATAGGAATCACTTGGCTCACAAGACTATTTAATGAAATATGGAAAAACCAAAAGATGCCCGAGGAATGGAGAGCAAGTACACTTATACCCGTATATAAGAACAAGGGAGACATTCAAAATTGTGCAAATTATCGAGGTATCAAGTTAATGAGTCATACTATGAAATTATGGGAAAGAATTATCGAACGTAGGTTAAGACAAGTATCAAGTACAACAGAGAACCAATTTGGATTTATGCCAGGTAGATCTACTATTGAAGCGATTCACCTTTTGAGACGTCTTATGGAACATTTTAGAGCAAAAAAGAAAGACCTTCACATGATATTTATTGATCTAGAAAAAGCTTATGATAGGGTACCGAGGGAGGTTCTTTGGAGAACTTTGGAAAAAAGAGGTATCCCATTGACATATATTAACCTTATAAGAGACATGTATGATGGTGCAAAAACATGTGTGAGGACTCATGAAGGAACGACAGACTTCTTTGAAGTTAATATTGGGTTACATCAAGGATCAACTTTAAGTCCATACTTGTTTATAATGGTGATGGATGAGTTAACAAAACATATTCAAGATGAAGTACCTTGGTGTATGTTATTTGCAGATGACATTGTATTAGTGGAGGAGTCTAAGGAAAAAGTTAATAGAAAATTGGAACTATGGAGAGAAACATTAGAAAACAAAGGCCTCCTACTTAGTAGAACAAAGACAGAATATATGGAATGTAAGTTTGATCATTTGGCTACTTCAGAGGACATAGAAATTAAAATTGGCACACATTGCATTCCCCAAAAGGAAAGTTTTAAATACCTTGGGTCAATTTTTCAAAGTGATGGAAGAATTGATGGAGATGTTAGACATAGAATTAATGCTGGTTGGTTAAAATGGAGAGGAGCATCAGGTATTCTTTGTGATAAGAAGATACCATTAAAATTAAAAGGTAAATATTATAGAGCAGCAGTTAGGCCTGCCATGTTTTATGGTTGTGAGTGTTGGGCAGTTAATCATCAACATGTACAAAAGATGTCTGTGACAGAAATGAAGATGTTGAGATGGATGAGTGGTCATACAAGAAAAGACCGTATACATAATGAGGTTATTAGAAACAAATTAGGAGTGGCACCAATAGAGGATAAAATGAGAGAACATCGTTTAAGATGGTTTGGACATATAGAAAGAAGATCAAAAGAAGAACCTGTAAGAAGGTTAGAAAAACTAAATTTGAAAAGTATTAAAAGAGGTAGAGGACGACCACAAAAGTGTTGGAAAGAAACAATAAAGAATGATCTAGCTTATTGGGAGTTAACTGCTAACATGGCACACGATAGAGATCTGTGGAAACAAAGAATCCATGTAGCCGACCCCGTCTAGTATGGGAAAAGGCTTAGTTGTTGTTGTTGTTGTTGTATTGAGTATAAAGAGATCAAATGTCATAGCAAAGTTTAAAATCTCCCTACCTTCCTCATTTATATCCCCAAAACCAAAGTTTTCATGAATACCTTGATATTCTAATGCCTCTTTACCCACATGTCCATTTAAGTCTCCTCCTAAACAAATCATCTCCCTTTGTGGAATTCTTTGAATCATCTTATCTAACTCCACCCCAAAAGCCGTCTTTATACTAGCTTCTAATCCTACTTGGGGTGCATAAGCACAAACTATATTCAAAACCTCTGCTCCTAACAATAATTTCAACGTTATGATTCGGTCACAATATCGTTGTATGTCTACTACACTATCCTTTAAATCTTTATTTATGATAATACGAACTCCGTTTCGAGCCTTTTCCTTACCTAAATACCATTATTTAAAATCTGTATCCTCAATCTCCTTTGCTTTTTCTCCAACCCACTGTCTCTTGTAAACATAAGATATGAATCTTTCTCCAAATCCACCTCCATTAGCTTACCGGAGAATGTTTCGATATTCCAAGAACCATAAACCTGGATATATATAAAATTATGCTTTCATTTGGGAGACAAGGTATTGTTGGTGTACTTTTCTGGTCTGGCATTGTCTTACACCTATCATACCTTTTCTTTTTGGTTCCTCTTTGGTTTCAGATAAATTCAGGTCTGACTTGACAAAGATAGCAATGACAACACTTAGTTCAAAGATCCTTTCTCAAGACAAAGAGCATTTCGCAAAATTGGCTGTGGATGCTGTTATGAGGCTTAAGGTAATGCCCATAATAACATGGTATGCTGAAGCCTGCAATAAATTTCTATTTGGAGTTCATGATATGGGTGTTGCTATCTTGCTTTTAGTGAAATGTGCCCTAATCTAGGCCAGTTAAAGGCTGAGATTTGTCTCAAGTTAGTCTTCTGTCTTTTGTCAGTGATAAAATTCCAACTGCTCTGAACTACATACTCTCTTTAAAGTTTAAATGCATTCTTTTGATGGTGAAATAGCAGCATCTGCAGCCAGTCCTCGCCACCATGCATACCCTGTCTGCCTATGTTTGTTCATTATTCATCATTTACCATGATTAAGGATGTTTTCACATTAGGGCATTCTGTTTTAACTGGGTTTGGTAGATTTTGACTTATCCTTCTTTGACCGTCCTTTACTCTTGTTATTTCCTCAAATAGTTCACTTCATCACCCCCTACTTACCTTGTGCATAATAATCCACCAAACTATTGGGAATCTGAATAGGCAAGTTGTTTCTTAGTTTTATGTATATGAATAAGCCTGCTGACTTGCCACCTTTGATCACTCATCAAACTAAAGGGATTGCCTTCTTTACATTCTTGATGTTCAGCAACTAGTAAAAGCATTTGTCCATGTTTCTCCTATGTGATTTGGTTTGAGGCATTCAGACTCACTTGCTAAGTCCCGGTCAACTACTAAAAGCACAGCTTTCATCCATGTCTCTCATACGTGGTTGGTTTCAGGCATTCATTGAATCACTTGCCAAGTGACCTTTGATCACTCATCAAACTAAAGGGGTTGCCTTCTTTACATTCTTGATGTCCAACAACTACTAAAAGCACAGCTTTTGTCCATGACTCTGGTACATGGTTGGTTTGAGGCATTGAAGGGATCACTTGCCAAGCCACGATAATATCATAAGCTTGATATTGTTGTCCTTAATCAAATTTCATGTCGATGTCCTCTAGATGAAAGGAAAGCATCCTTCCAGTTACTTCTTTCTTTATCCTTTTCCTATTCTTGTATGAAGGGCCAATGCCTTAGATGAAGGCTAGAGGTTCACTATTGGATTCACTTCTAGATGAAGGGTATATCCCTAGGCTGTGGGGCTGTAGGACCGTAGGTACTACCCTCCATTTGGATGGCAGCGATAATTCAGTGTTGTCCCTCAAATCACTGCCAGTTACGGTAACTTAGGTCTCATTAATTTGGTCAACCTTAAAATGCTATTCTCTATGTAAATCTTCAGTGGCGCTTCCGTTATTTTTCTGGCTCTTTTTGGCCTTGGGAAACCACAAGGTATGCTTTATATCATCTTCGAAGTTCTAGCTTAAAACCAGGACATTACCGATCAACTAAGGGACTGTCAAACTGTGTAAACTTCTGAACGCCTTTACACATCATGAATAATAGGGTATCTTGAAGACTGGAACTTTATTCCTTGTTTCCACTGCTATTTTTTAAACTCTGCTTTGCTTTCTAAATGCAGGGAAGCACCAATTTAGAATCCATCCAGATCATCAAAAAGGCTGGAGGGTCATTAAAGGATTCATTCCTAGATGAAGGGTAAGCATCTCTCGGAATACTCCTTTGTTTTCCTTAAAAATCTTAGTTCCTTGGAGGTTGATAGGCTACCACAATCTGGAAGCTTGTGAGATAATTCTGATTTTAGTTTGAATTCTTGCATCTCATGTTGGAAATTGTATCTCTTTGTATTGTGCCTAGAAGTATTGGCTATCTAGTTGTCTCTTCTTTATTACTGCTGATATATGGTGCACGTGTTCGTGTTGATTCAATGTCTAAGGTTGCTGAGATTGAAGGAGCCGAGAAGGAGAAAATGAGAGAAAAGGTTCAGAAGATAATAGCTCATGGTATCAATTGTTTTGTTAACAGACAGTTGATTTATAATTTTCCAGAGGAGCTATTTGCTGATGCGGGAATATTAGGCTATTGAGCATGCTGATTTTGATGGTATTGAGCGTCTGGCTTTGGTAACTGGTGGTGAAATTGCATCAACATTTGACAACCCTGAGTCTGTTAAGCTTGGGCACTGCAAGCTTAAAATGTTGCGGATTTTTATAGCTATGGAACAATTGGTGTCACTAAAGCTAAATTGAACAAGAGTGGTGCGCGTTTCAAAATAAAGTGGTGATGTAGTGGAGTGGAGACTACATCTAGAGGAGATTCATGATTACATGCTTTCAAGCTCTAATCTACCCGTTTAAGCAAGTTTGGACCTTATGGAAATATTCAGAGTTGTCGTGTTAGAATTGTAACCTTCTCTTGCAGTTTCCATGTGTTAGACGAAGCTGAAAGGTCCTTACATGATGCACTGTGTGTGCTGTCGCAAACCGTCAATGACAGCAGAGTCCTGCTTGGGGGAGGTTGGCCTGAGATGGTTATGGCCAGGGAAATTGATGAACTTGCTCGGAGAACACCGGGAAAGAAATCCCTTGCCATTGAAGCTTTCTCCCGTGCACTCCAATCTATTCCAACTACCATTGCGGACAATGCCGGTCTAGACAGTGCGGACCTGATTGCACAGCTTCGTGCTGAGCACCATAAGGACGAGACAAATGCCGGAATCGATGTCATCACTGGCACCGTAAGGAAAACAAAATAGTCAATATTTACTTCCTGAAGTATGAATAAGGTTTCTGGGGGTTGACTCGTGCACTCCAATCTTTTCATGGTTTCCAGGTTGGGGATATGGATAAGCTTGGAATATCAGAGTCATTCAAAGTGAAGCTTGCGGTACTGCTCTCGGCGACAGAGGCAGCAGAGATGATACTCAGAGTTGACGAGATTATCACCTGTGCACCAAGGAAGAGAGAGGATAGGATGTGAGGAAGGAAACTTGCTGCTTTGCAATTTTGGTTTGTGTTTTTTTTGGCCCAGTTAGGTCTGTTGTGGCTTTACGTCAAGTTGCTGTATTGAAGTTACTACAATGGTTCGGCTTCACATGATGGGGCTTTAACTATGTTATGGTATATTAGTCTGCAACTTGAATCGTTTCTTTGATAATTCAGTCAAACCAAACTTTTGTCATTGCATTACAATGTGAATGAAGCTAGATCAGCAGATGCGGGTTTCCACTCTAATAGAGGTGATGGCTGGGTTCAATGGCACTTTGAATGAACTTTGTCATACAGATTTGTTAGTATGGGCTTTCTCTTTTCCTTTTCTTCCTTTCTCCTTTTTTTGCTACATTGGGAGGGAAGTTCAATCCAGATGCACGCCATGGGTATCGAATTCATGGCCTTCGACTTGTGAATTCATGGCCTTCGACTTGTGAATTCATGGCCTTCTACTTGTGAATCAGCACCCCCATCCAGGTGAGTTATTCTAGTGCTGGACTTTTCTTTTTCTTTTAATAGGCAAGATGGGGGGGGTTAGGCTCTCACAACGTCTGATTTGGCCGTGCCTCTTCGGTTGTAGGATTCTTTTGGCTCCAACACCTTGTATCTTAATCACGATGGGCCTTATCTGACGCAACCCCAGCTATCGAACTTGCAATCTACATGAATACATTTGAACATAAATCTTTTGACATTTGAATGATCACCCGTTTGGTGTCAATGTGACCCCACTTGATGTCTGTCCACCGTCCATCTGGGCACCGATCGCGAAGAGCCCTTCTAGAAAGCCAAAGAACCTGGACAACTCTGGGCGTTTTGACACGTGTTCACATTTTAACACCACCATGAAACAACTATTGACCTTTAGTTTTATTCACATTTTGAGCCCCACTCTAGGTAGCATGGCTTGATTCGCCATGTTGTATGTCGTTTTTCAGTCAGAGGTGAGGCCAAGTTCAGTTGGGTGAAGTTTAGGTGACGCACAAAAAAGAAAAGTGAATCAGCCGGCCAATCTTACCCATGAACAGGTGCGCCACTAAGCCCAACTGTATGGACCTGAACGTTTTTTTGCGTTATAGGCCGGAGCTTAACACGTATACACAGACACAAATCAAACTCGGCAGTTGCAAGTGGGTAGAGCTAACGCCTATGGGTGCATGTGGACCTGAACTTATATTAGCACGATAAGCGTGATGACTATTGGATACTCCGACCTCTGACGAGGTGAACAGCTCCGGTCTCTGTTCCGGAGTCTTCTTCTGTCAGATGTTGAGGCTGATGCTCTCTGCTTCGCCGGCCACCTCCTTGATGCAGCGGATTTGTGTGAGGTTCAATGCGAGGTTCCCACATAGGGGTTTCCCAGAGATAGGTTTACAGGTCGACTATGTTTTGTTTCTCTGTGAGTATCTGTGTTGTTTATTTTTCGACCTGTAATGGTTGCCTTTTACAGGCATCCCGCTCCCCCTCATCCCAAATGCTCCACTTGTGGCTTCCCTCTTTTGGAGCATTTAACGGGGACGTTACCGGAAATCTCGGTAACGTCCTACCATTACTATCCTGGCTTATCCGTTCAGGTAACGGACTGGATGGCCAGTCCAGCAGTTACTTGAGCCGAGAATGGCCAGACTCAGACCTTATCTGTAACATCTCCCACTTGGTCATTCGAGCCAAGTGTATCGACATACTGGTTTTCCTCCCACTATCACAATCATAACCTGTTGTGTGGTTATTTCCCTACACAATAATTTGTCCGTTGTATGGTTATTTACCTATACAACAATTAAACATACCTCAAACCCATGTTAGTAACATGTTTTAAGAAGAGATCCTCTGTTATGCCTTTTGTTAAGGGGTCTGCCAACATATCTTTTATTGGCATGTATGAGATGGATATTTCCTTTCTCATAACCATATCATGAACATAGTGGTACTTTACCATTATATTCTTGCTTTTTCAGCAATCCGCTTTACTCTTAATAAGAGTAATTGCTGCATTGTTATCACAATAGATAACTATTGACTCGTCTGTTATTTTCAACTTCAAATCTCGTATGAAGCGATTTATCCAGACAACACCTGTTGCAGCCATACAACAAGCTAAATACTCAGCTTCCTCTGTATGGAATGCTACACAACCCTGTTTCTTACATTTCCAAGAAACAACACCACCTCCAAATAATAATATTTGTCCCGAGGTTAATTTGTTGTCATCTTTGCTCTTAGCAAAGTCAGCATCTCAGTATCCTACCACTTTTAGTTCATCTGCTTGAAAATACAATTTAAAGTCCTTTGTTCCTTTCATATATCTTAAAATCCATTTCACAGCTACCTAGTGCTGCCAACCAGGATTACTTTAATATCTACTTACAAGACCAACAACAAAGCTGATATAAGGTCTTATACACAACATATCATACATCAAGCTGCCAACAGCTTGTGCATAAGGAACATTAGGTTTATCGTCTCCTTCACCGGGACAATCAGCCTTACTCAATTTAACCCCTTTTACAACAGGTGTATCTGCAGACTTTCATTCACCCATTTTAAACTTCTTAAGGATATAGTTAATATCTCTCTCTTGACTCAGGCATAAGAGTCTAGATTCTCTATCTCGAGAGATCTTTATTCTCAGGATATAGGATGTTTCCCCCATATCCTTCATTTCGAACTTGGAATTCAACCATGACTTGGTTTTGATAATCATCTCGTTGTCGTTTTCAGTCAACAATATGTCATCTATATACAATGAAAAGATGACAAAGTGGCTCCCACTATTTCAAACATATACACAGTGATCAAGTTTGTTAGCCACAAACCCAAGTTCTATAATGGCATTTTGAAAACTCAAATACCATTGGCGAGGTGATTGTTTCAGGCCATATTGGGATTTTTTTAACCTATATACTTATCTTCCTAGCTTTTAACCACAAATCTTTCGGACTGCTGCATGTATATGATTTCCTCTAAATCCCCATTTAGAAAAGTTGTCTTTACATGTAACTGATGTAAATCCAAATCATAGTATGCAGATATTGCCAGGATTATCAGTATGGATGCAAATTTTGCAACTGGGGAATATGTCTCAACATAATATATCCCCTTTTTTTGTGAAAAATCCTTTGCAACCAACCTCGCTTTAAACTTGTTGATTGTACCATCGACCTTGTATTTCTTTTTCAGAACCCATTTGCAGCCTATAGCTTTTCTTCCTTTTGACAAATCAATGAATTTTCATACTTAGTTTTTCTCAATGGATTCAATTTCTTCATCCATGACTTTCTTCTAGTCTGTCGCTTTTGATGAGTTCATTGCTTGCTGATAAGTTAAGTTATCAGTTAACTCAACCAAATCTACCGAATTACACACTTCTTCTGCAAGATAAGTGTGATAATCCTTTAAGTAAGACGGAGTGGCTCTTGGCCTCTTATG
Source organism: Brasenia schreberi (assembly GCA_036023115.1). Taxonomy (NCBI): domain Eukaryota; kingdom Viridiplantae; phylum Streptophyta; class Magnoliopsida; order Nymphaeales; family Cabombaceae; genus Brasenia; species Brasenia schreberi. The sequence goes on along the minus strand of JAYKKT010000092.1, from coordinate 29,334,002 downwards.
TCCACTCAAGGTATCGGTAGTTTTAGGAAGATCTTTTATGGGCTCAAAAGATGATTGGTCTAAGTCTATCAAATCATCAACACATTCCTCATCGTTCTTCAGGATGTCATTCTTAGTATCTTCTAAAAATTCAACATCTATGCTTTAAATGAGTCTATGGTCCTTATGATAACATCAATATCCTTTTGAACCTTTTGGATATCCAATGAATATACATCTCAAGGACCTGTTGTCTAGCTTATCTCTAAACTGATCAAGGATCTTGACATTTGCAATAGATCCCCACCTCCTGAGATGACCTAGGTTGAGTTTTCTTTCAAACCACATCTCATATGGTGTAGTGAATACAACTTTACACGGTACTCTATTGAGTATATAAACAATTGTACTTACTACTTCTCTCCAAAATACCCTTAGAAAAGAGGCATCAATTAACATTGACCTTGTTATATTCAGCAAGGTTCTATTATATCTTTCAGCTACACCATTTTGGTGAGATGTCCTGGGCATTGTATTTTGTTTTGTAATAACAAAGTCTTTGCAAAATTTTAAGAATTCTGTCGAGGTATATTCACCTCCTCTATCTGATCTTAAGACTTTGATCGAATGCCCTAATTGATTTTTTACTTCTTACTTATATTCCTTAAAAGTATAAAGTACCTCAGATTTATGTGTCAAAAGATATAAATACATATATCTAGAGTAATCATCGATAAATGTTATAAAATAACCCTTTTCCCGATGTGTCTTTATTTTAAAAGGTCCACATAAATCTGTGTGAATAACCTCCAACAAGGTTATTACCCTTTTTGTTTCCTTAAGAAAAACTTTCCTCGTCATTTTTCCTTATATAAAAGCTTCACACTTGTTAAAAGTATTTTTCTCAAATCAAGGCAATAAGTCAAAGTTGGATAATTTTCTCAACTTTTTCAGACTTATATATGCCCTAGGTGTTTATGCCACATATTCACATCAACAGTAAAATCACTCTCAATATAAGCAGAAGATGCACTATTTTTATTATCACAAAGTTTGAACAGTCATTGTTCTACATCAAATTCCCTTGAGAATAAAATTATCTCATGCTTACCCACAATCACCTTGTTAGGGATAAACCTAACCTCAAAACATTTCTTTACTAAGGCAGGGACCGAGACTAGATTGAGCCTTATTGATGGCATAATTAACACGTTGGTCAATACAATTGGTTTACCTTGTACATGTATCCTGAAGGACCCAATACCGAGAACATCTGAGAAAGTACTATTTCTCATATAAACTCGATGTTCTCAAGGTTGATATTCCTTCAGATCCATTGTCCCTTTCTTGGTCTTCGAGATGTGTCGTGTAGCTCCTGAGTCTATCTACGAACCTGTCATTGGGCGGTCCAAATATAGGTATTCCGAAATTATGCAGATTATGTCCTGCTTCTTTGACTGTCCGCGTTGTAGGTTGTTTGCTCCACTTATCTTGTTTCGGCAATCCCTTTTATAATGTCACATCTTTCCACAGCTGAAACACTTGATCCGAGAAACAGTTTTTTACGATTTCTTAAAATTTTGACCGCCTTTCTTGTTATTCTTGTCAAACTTTTTATTTGGTTTTTTTTTCTGGTTGGTTTTGGAGTTAGACGTTAACTCATCTTAAACTACTAGCAATTTTTCTTTCTTGTTTTTAGCATGTGTTCTTACTCTATTGCTAGTTTAAGGGGCAACTCAGAAAGGTTAATCTCAGGCCCTAATCTTAGAGTGGTGACCATGTTCCATGACGGGGGTCGACTGTTCAGTTTGATATCTACATCAGTTCGGGGATGATTGATTTTGCTGCGGCTAACTCTCTAGCCATTACCAGTATGTGGTTTACATGCTCAACTACATTATTTCCTTCCTTTATTTTGAAGGAGTTATACTTTTATAGTAACAACTGCAAATGTAATTTTGCAATTGTATTATATTTAGTTGTTATTGAGTTAAACAACCCTTTAGCGGTCTCATATTCTTCAAAGATCATGATCAAGTCATCCTCCATATAAGTCAACATGATCATCCTTGCTATGATATCATCTTTTAGAAATGTTTTATATATTTCTAATTATTGCTCATTTGCGTCTTGGGGTGATAGACGCAAGGTTTCTTTTAATACATACTTATCACCTTCTAGTGTTAGAGCCAAAGGAATTCTCCTCTTTCATGTCTGGAAGTTGAGACCGTTGAACTTTTCAGTCTTTGCCAATTCAGATACACATATCCTATAACTCATTTTTATGTGTTTGGCAAAAGTAACAATTAAGCGGTCTAAAAAGGAAACCAACACAAAAACAAAAGCATACATAGCAGGAATCATGTTAGTATGATGCATGATATTAAGCAAATAAGCTAATGGTAATTTCATAATCTTTTTGGGAGAAATTCGAAAATTTTCCCAAGGAGTTTTTGTCTTTGTACCCCTAAAATAATACCAAGGTTAAAACAGTAATTTTACCTTTTTGTCCCCTTCTTGTAATTTTGTAAAAAACTTGATGACAAACTCGTAAAATTACTCTTTGGTATTTCTGTAAAATTCATAACTGATCGGGGTTAAAATTGTAATTTTAACCCTCAGGCTGAATTTGTAATTTTTCAAAAGGTACAGGGGTAAATCTATCTTTTGACTAGATGGTATAACTGAAATTATCCAAACCGAGAGGGGTAAAACTATAAAGTAATAGCCCGATATTTGGTAATTTTCAAAAACAACGAGAGGGTAAAACAAACCTTTTGCTCAGTAAGGGCAAAATAGTCTTTTTACCTAAAAAATATCTGGACAAAATAATAATTTTGTGGAATGGCAACAGTGTAATACCTTAAAACCAGTCGGAGCAAAACGGACTTTTTAGTCCGTTCCCCAAGGCGATTTTCTAGAAACCGCTGGTTTTTTTGCCTACGGTTTCAAATTTTTTTTTTCTTAGTAAGACAAAATGCACGGGATTTACAGCGTTAAGAGAGAAAAAGAGAGAGAAAGTATGAGGAGAGAGGGAGAGGAAGGAAGAGCAAAGAGAGGAGGAAGCGGTCCAGCGACAGCGTCCTTGGCGTTTCAGGTTGCCTTATCCGGGCCTGTCTCCTGTCTTCTGCGGCCTCTGGCCTTTCTTTTTTAGCCTCTGACCTGCCGGCTACCTATTTCGGCTTTTGGCCTGCGAGCTACCTTATGCAGCCTCTCTTCTTTAACTCTGCCGACCACCTTACTCTCTACTCTCTTTTGTTGTCTTCATGTCTCGTTGTTCCTTCTTTCTCTTTTTCCTTTCCTTTTTTTTCTCCTTTTTTTTTTCTTCTATACTTACCTCCTCCTTTTTTTTGCAGGGTTTTTAGGACTTGATACCAGTGATGACTATTGGATACTCCGACCTCTGAAGACGGCGAACAACTCCGGTCTCTATTCCGGAGTCTTCTTCTGTCAGATGTTGAGGTTGATGCTCTCTGCTTCGCCGGCCACCTCCTTGATGCAGCGGATTTGTGCGAGGTTAAGTGTGAGGTTCCCATACCGGGGTTTCCCATGGATAGGTTTACAGGTCAACTCTGTTTTGTTTCTCTATGAGTATCTGTGTTGTGTATTTTTCGACCTATAATAGCTGCCTTTTATAGGCAACCCGCTCCCCCTCATCTCGGATGCTCCACCTGTGGCTTCCCTCGTTCGGAGCATTTAACGGGGACGTTACCGGAAATCTTGGTAATGTCCTACCGTTACTATCCTGGCTTATCCGTTCAGGTAAGGGATTGGATGGCCAATCCAGCCGTTACCTGAGCCGAGAATGGCTAGACTCAGACATTATCTGTAACAAAGCAAACCCAAGAAATGTTTTTGGAGTGAGACACACTTATTTTTAACATCTAAAAACACTTAAGTTTTCATTGATAGTTGTTAAATCCTTATTTTTTGATGGCATACCATTGGTATCGGGGGGTAGAGCTTTGTCAGGCTGGTTTTCTTCATTCACAAGACTCCAACTCGAGACCTTCGCTTAAGGCAAGCACTAAAGTACTGCTAGCATGTAAGATCCTGAAGGGTAGAAGAACAATTCTATCAAGTAAATAACAACTTGAATCACAAGGGATAGAGGAAAGAGAATCTTGCTGATGCACAAGGCTACATTGCTCACTTCATTCTTGCTTTAGTTCAACATTAAAAAGATCAACAAAACTACCCTCTCCCAACTTAATGTGGCAAAAGGCTTTGGTTTGGTTTGATATAGCAAAACCACAATCTCGTATGGATTTCGGAATTTCCATTTTCTGACTCCAAATTTTTGGCTTGGATTTGCTGGACCTTGATTAGGCTCGAGCTCGGTTTGGGTGCATCTTTTTAACTGCCCTGTTTCAAGCTGGCTCAGCGCACCCGGATGAAGGTCCGGGTGAGGCTCTAAACATACTAATTGAACAATCCTTCTTGGTGGTCGGTGCCTTCCTAGCGTTCATTAAGTTCAAACTATCATGGTCAAACCAGCCCATCCCTGGACCCATCACCGCCCACTGCTAGTAAATCTAGTCAAACCAACTCGTGTTCCTCGTTGTCTTCCTGCAGCATTACCCTTCTACCCGTTGCCTCTCCTTTTAATACTTGGTTCTTCAACCAAATCTTCCACAACCAAGAAGAAATTCTGTAGCTTGATCACACACACACACACAGAATCTATGGCAGCAATCCCATCAACAGGTTCATCTCTGCAGATCAAGGCTATGAAATCTAGTCGTTCATCATCATCTCTACTCTACCCATCAACCATTGGATTCATAGAGAGTCTTCCTAGACCCAATTTCTTGGGTACCCAGCTGAAGCTTAGTACCTCCAGTGCTGCCGCTTTGCCATCTCATGCTTCGAAGATCGTTGGATTTGTGAAACCAAGCTTGTGGGGAAGAAAGAAAGAGAATCTCACCGAGAAACCAGGTATTGAATTTGGTTACATTAATCATGCTTAAACATTATTCACAATTCACTTTGTATTTTGGGTCTTTTGAGTTTCAGTAGGTGCTGTTCAATAGCTGCATGTGTATGAGATCAACGAGAGAGACAGAGGCAGCCCTGCTTACCTTCGTCTCAGTCAGAAAGAAGTTAACTCGCTTGGTGATTTGGTGCCCTTCAGTAATAAGGCATCTCTCTCTCTCTCTCTCTCTGTGTGGATTCTTGGAATTTGGGCAGTCCTTTTTCCATTATGGTTTTGCTCTGTGTGTGTGCCTGTTTCTCTCTCTCTCTCTCTCTGTGCAATTGAAGTTTGACAAGAATTACCGTGAGCAGGTTTACCATGGCAACCTAGAGAAGAGGCTAGGCATTACATCAGGCATCTGCATCCTGATACAGCACGTACCGGAAAAGAAGGGTGACCGATACGAGGCTATCTTCAGCCTCTACTTCGGAGATTACGGCCACATCTCTGTCCAAGTAAGTTCCAGTTTCCCAAATGGATTCTATTAAATTCGGGAATCAGATGATATTCAACCCGATTTAGTTCCCGAGTCTCCTTACGTTTCAGATTTTCTAAATCCTACCATCTAATTAACTCATTTTAAGTTTTTCCCAACTAAAACAAATTAGAGAATACATGGTTTTAGTGGTTTGGCTCCATCTTTGGCTCTCAAGCATAAACTTATACATAGGGCTGGTAACGAGCCTAGTCGCTCGTAATTTGGCTCGGGTCAGCTTGTTCTGGCTTGTAAGTCTGTTCATTAAACAAACTGAGCTGAAGATGAGCTTGGTATAAGCTTGGCTCGACGACTTGTGAAATCACTTCAATTAAATGACGTTTTAAAAGGTAAGTCTATTAAGGTAATTGATGAGCCATTTTTCTTTCAACATTTCACAGAGGAAGGCTTTAGGTAAACGAATGTCCATTTTATTTAAGATCAAGAAAATTTCCATCTCAACTCAGTTCAATTTGGCTCATAAGAGGATCACGAGTCATTCATGAACATGTTCAAACAAAGGATAATTGACTGCACCCAGAGCATTAGCTCAATGGCAGGGCGCTTTAGTGCCGTTGCCGTTGGTGGGGAGTTCGACTCTTAGAGGGTGTATGTGTGTTAGGCTTAAGCCTTCTCTTATAACCAAAAAAAAAAAAAGATATTCAGCACTCAGAGTGTTAGCTCAACAGCAGGACACTCCAGTGCCGTTACTGCTGGTGGGAGTTCGACTCCCAGAGTGTGCATGTGTGGGTGTATGTTAGGCTTCTTCATACTCTTGTAAAAAAAAAAAGGATATTCAACTAGCAGTTGGTTCGGCTTGTTCATATAGAAAATGAGCCAAGTTGCATGGTTTTGTTGGTCTCCTCTACCAACCCTATTTAAAATACATTGCAGTCACGCTAGAACTTGGAACTTTGGAGTTCATGAAATCTGGTAAATCGAAAACTTCTAAGTTTCACAAATTTGGTCTCTCTCTCTCTCTCTCTCTCTCTCTCTCTCTCAAAAAGTAGCAATTAGTTATTGTATGTGGGCACAAATTGTTCACAATTTCTTAATATATTGTCGTTTTCCTAGGCCACCGAAGCAATAATACACTATAAAAATGTAAATATCCAAAACCTAATAGTTTTATACTAACCTTCTAGATGGCCATCTGGACCCAGCCCAGTGGGTTGAACCGGACCCGAGCCAAACCGGCTCGCTAGTCCAGTTGATGGCTCATCTGGGTTTGATCACCACGGCCACAGGCATGGGATCTATGACACATGTGAAGATCCTTTATCAGTATAGGGATAAACCACACAACAAGTTCTTGATCAATCTTATACCTCACATTTATACTTAATTTCACTGATTATCGAGTCTAATCGCCTGATTAAGTATGCTCATTGCTTGATGCAGGGACCTTATCTAACATACCAAGACACATACTTAGCAGTAACTGGAGGTTCAGGGATATTTAATGGAGTTCGTGGACAAGTAAAACTGCAACAGCTAATTTTTCCTTTCAAGATCTTCTACACTTTCTATCTAGAAGGGATTCCACAGCTTCCTGCCGAGCTCTTGGGCAAGCCGGTGCCGCCTTCGCCAGCTGTCGAACCGACTCCTGCAGCCAAGGCTGCCGAGCCCCATGCCACCATCCCCAACTATACCAACTAGCTATTCTCATACGAATCGTATTGTTCATTGACATTTTGTTATCAACTTTTACCGAGTTAGTACTTCTCAAACTGCATTAGTAAATGCTTGATGTTGTGTTATGTGGGGAGGAACTGGCAATTAATTTGCCTAATATATATATATATATATATATATAGAGAGAGAGAGAGAGAGAGAGAGGAGGCCTGCACCCTTGTTGGATACTTAAAAGCTGGAAGCAATCCCCCCTTCCAAAACTGAAACCAAGACCAAGCTTTTCCTCAAATTAAGTAAGGTTTATTACATGAAGAACATCTTCACTATTGTGACCTTTCTTGGTCCATACTCGCATTTAACATTAAAAAAGCAAGACCATATACCACCTTCCTCGGCCTCTTTACTCAACATCTAACTTTTTACACCTTCGATTCATTTTTAGCATATCATTCCCAAACATCGATATTCATGCATGAGATCATCCGCAACAAATTTAACTCGCTCTTATTGTATAGAAACAACTGCAACTACAACAACTAAGCCTTTTCTCATACTAGATGGGTTGGGCCGGTTGACAATCGCTCTTGGTTGTATATCAAGTGAAATAATCCGTTCAAAATGTCTGAATTGTGACCGGAAAAAGGAGGAGGTGATCTTAGCATGTTTGACATGGAAACTTTAATACTATTGCAGCTGTTAACCAGTCATTAGGATCTAGCATATCTCAATTGCCTTCTGGTAATGGAATGGAAAGAAAACCAGGACTGCTTTTAACGATTAAATCTTCTCTGTCTACCTGTAGGTGGAACTGTGAGAAATGTAGGGATGCAATTGAGCTGAGTTGATCTCGAGTAAAGGCAAGCTCGACTCAACTTGATCTTTCACGAGTTGGCAGATTCAACAGTTCATGTCAGTCAAAATAGGAGATTCAACTGTCAATATTGATCAAACTGTTGTGGGTGAAAAGAATTGCACTTGCATGTTAACCCTTGAGGACTAGGGATGGTAAAGGAGCAGGTGGGGGGATGGTATACTATGCCCAGCCTCGTACCCAAAACCTCGTTTTCGTGTCCCGTGTTAGCTCATTAAGCACGAGGTGAGTATGGATTGGGTTTCTCTCGATGGGGCGGATATGGGATGCCCTGTGCCCTAATTTCAACTCCAATAACATTGTTAAAACTTGAAGCTTTTTTTTATTAAACTGTTGAAGCATTTCATAAATCTAATTAGACTGTTGAAGCTCTGAAAACCGAATCTCTCTATCGCACTGCATGTGCACACACACACACACATGTAGGTCGGTAACCGGTTGCTATCATGTACCTGCCCTATACCCACTCAAAGATGTTCAGGTTGTGGGTACTTATGCTGCTGCCAAGAGTACCCTGTTCAAGTATTTTCAGGTTTTGGGTATTTCGTGTCCTGTACCCAATAAGAACCTGGGAAATCGAACTCAAGACCTTCATCTTGTGAATCGAGCCCCTTGCAGTGCGAGCAATGGCTTTGTGTGCAATTAACACCTTAATTTCATAGGAATTCACTTTTGGGTTGTTTGATTTTCTGCACAACAATAATTTCCTTAGTTAAAAATCAGAACCTGGTAATGGCATCATTACTTGTCGTTGAAAAACTAGCGATGAGTTTTGGTTCAGTCTTAGGCTCAGCTTTGAGTCAAACCAATATAGGTAGTTCTCAATTTCGGGGAACGAAGTTAAATCATTATAAATTCATAAAACTGAACCAAACCACACCATCAGTTTCAGTCCGGGGCTATTCCTGATGATGTTTTTATACATTTTGACTTGCTAATATATGACATTTATAGTGTATATTTGAACATATGATAAATAAATTTGATAAATTATATAATAAGTTCTCTATGCATAAAGTACCACCACGCAAAAACCGTGTCAATAGTTATATACTAGACCATGAACTCCGATAAGAGCACAGTTGTGCAATCTCAAAAATTGAAGATCATGCCATTTTTTAGAAGTACAATAATTTCTTAAGCAACAACAAAAATATGATATCATCATATACAAAATTCATATACGTGGGTTGGGTCATCTGGTGTGCATCAGTCACCCATCACAGTCTAAGCATGCTGAACTTCGGGGTTTGGATGAGATATGAGTGCATTCAGACCCGAAATGTCCCACTTCATGAGACCCAATAAGGTTTTACGTTGATTGTTAGCTACCCAACACGATTCTCTTCCTTTATTCAGATATAAGACTAGTTATAAGAGGGTGATTTCTTACGTGATAAAGTTATCAAACCATAAATATTTTTTACAAGAAGAACAAAATCAAATAAGAAGGCAAATAGACAAACCAACACACTAGTTTGGACCAATTATTTAAATATCCTTTATGAAAAAACATATTTCACCAAGTAGGCTATGTCAAATAAGTTGGTAAAGTTGTTTTTTCAAGAAAATAGGTAGAAATTTAAACACATTCATTCAAATGCCTTTCACTTAATAAAATGGTATATAATTTTTTCATGAGCATTACTACCACCACACTCTAAATTACTATACACATACCTTTTCACTATTTATACCTACACCCATTTCTAGAAATCCTCACACTACCCTTACCTCACCTACAGCTCTTCTCTCTCCTTTGATACAAACCATTTTTCTTGTTTGATGTTGCTGCCAAGCTGCCTTCTTTTGCAATCGGACAACATACAGTGGAACCTCAACGGAGCTTCTTTGCCATTTTTCGCAAAAAAGAGACGAAAAGGAGGAGAAAGAAGAAGAAGTTTAACCTCTTGATTTAAATATATATTTTGAATTTTAAGAGATATGGGATTCTTTTTTGTGTGTATCAAGTTATCGGGAGTTGTGGTGAAAACTAGTTGCATTCCCTTCAAAGGAGAAATCCAACACAACCGTGTGTCTCCACGATTGTGGTGACTCAACCTCAAATACAATAAATTTTCTTTCTCAATTAAGTGAGAGACATTGTTGATCTTTTTGAGAGTTTCTCCTTCAACTGTTGGCTGGAGGTTAGCATAAGATGTCAAGAAGGATGTTAGAATCATGTAATGAGGTCTACATATGTAGAAGAGAGGGATGGAGTTGGGAGTAGTTTTGATACTTTGAAAAAAACAGGTATGTGAATAGCAAAATGGGTGTAGTGGCAATAGTAATTCTCTTATTTTCATGTCAACTCCCTTCTAAATATATTTACTGATGGCATACCTGTTTTCCTATTTTACATACACAACTTTCTCTCCTCTTGTTTCTCTCTGTTCTCTCCTTCCGTCTCTATTATGCTCTTACATCTTTTCTACATTCTTCTTCTCGTGTTGTTGAAACATGTTTGCCATATTCTTTCTCATTCTACTAGTCACACGTGTCTCTTTTTTAAGAAGAGACACACATAAGGTGTATTTTGGTTTACACATCCAAGTTAGGTCCCTTCTATTCTAGTGTGGTGTGTGAGTAACTTAGTAAAATAAAAGTTTGGAGATTCTTGAGCTTAAGAGGTGTGCCATTATTAAAAAGGGTGTGTTTCTTGTAATCCCATTATGAAAAGCAAAGTTGAAAAAAGGCTGGTAGTTGAAGGCTGTTTCTGAGATTACTCGAAAGAGAATGTTGGATTCGAAAATATCTGAAAATAATTGGATGCTTTTAGACAAATTCCACGAACCTGACTAGCTTGCGAGCCTTCTTGGACTCGAATCTCACTCTTTCTGTATCCGACCCATTAAGGCCCTAGCGATAGAGGCGCGGAGTCTCTTTCCTCTCGGGACCGCTCCCCACCAAACGTCTCTCTCTCTCTCTCCCGCTTCTCGATTTCGTCTCTTGTCGGAGTACTACGACTCAAGATAGAAATAGAGGTGAGTTTGTTTCTTGCGTAAAATGATGGCTTTTGTTTGCTAATCTGTTTGCCTTCTTATTTCTTTCCGATCGATTAATTTCTCGATCCCGTGAAGGTGGGTTCTTCGATATTTAAAAGTTACCGGCGAGGAATCACCAGAAGTTGGTTTCCTTGATGCCGTTTTCCATAGAGACCAAGTTCTTCTTTGTCTGTATCTTTGCTGTATCTTTATTTCGGAGTGTCTAGTTAGGGGCCTCGGGATCTTTTCTGTTTTTGTACCAAGACGCTTGCTTCCTGTGATGCCTGGGACGGACTCTCTGTTGATGTGGCTGTGGGGTTTCATATTTGGAGGGAAATGCTTTTGAAGTCAGCTAGGGGGTTCCAAGCTTGCACACAAAGGTTTGTTTGAGGCACCCACTCGTGCAGAAAGAAATGTCAATCGTAACCTCTTTGATGTGTGGAACACAGTGAGTTGTGATCCCTTATCCCATTTGTTTAGCATAAGCAAGTGCAATCCAAATATTTCGATTGTTTTAAATATGAATCCGTCTCACATTTTGGGTTTTGAATGTTAAGCAAGGCAACAAATGCTTTCCTTTTTCCTATTTTTTCTTATTGTTTTGCTGTCTTTCTTTTTTCCATTCGCTGTTATAGATTGAAGGCCTTGCTCGTTTCTGAATGGGAGTACGTGATGCTTTTGTTCGATTTAGTTCCATTTTGAGGTAAATATTGTTCGGTTATGTTGATGTTTTCAGGTGAAACTTCTGTTCTTTGAGAATTATTTCACATAAACAGTGTTGGCAGTGCACATGATTTTGCATGCAAGATTTATTACTATCATTCGGAGCTAGTTGTTGACAAAACGAGGAATCAGTCTCACGAGTGATGCACTTGGGCATGATACCGATGATTTAAAAACCAAGATAGTCTCTCAAGCACGTTCTCAGACATGTTTAGCACGATGATGTCAAACATAGCATCATCTTCGTTGAACCCATTCTCATTGTGTGCTTTCTGGAAAACAGTAGATTACTGTTGTTTGTGTGACACTGACATCTGGTGGTTGTTTCCCACAGGCATTAGTGACATGTTTTCATTTTGCTTTCAGTAGCCTTCTCCATGTTCTCTAGCAACTGGCAGTAATTATAGATGTTTAGTATGCTTTTCACAGCAGTAGAGTGTAATGGTTTCATGTTGAATCACCAGGGTGTTGTGCTTGATTTGAGGTTAAAATCTGTTTGTTTCTCACGTTTACGTAGTAATCTCTGTGTTATTTCTTATTTTGCACGCATTATTTCTATTAGATGTTCAAATGAAAGCTGATTTCTTTGAATGGTAGCACCTATCTTATGGATGTAACTGGTCCAGATCATGGTGAAACAAATTTTGGGCTGCTTGCACAGTGCTCCTCTTCTTGTGCTTCTTGATACTAATAGCAACATTCTTTGCTCTATCTAATGTCATTCTTATGTATTTTGTTTGTGGTTGCTTATTCTTCAGGTTGAACATTGAGCCCTTCTTGTTGGGGCCATGTTGGCATCAAGTTTAGCAATTGTGTCAAATCTATGCAGGCATATTCTTTTTATTCCTTTTCCAGTTGCATAAGGCCATAAATAGCTTTCTTAAGCTTGAGCTCAAATTATTCCAAAATTGAGAAAGAGATATATGGATCTCATTTGGTTCTTCTACTTTTGTTTCAATAAAACTTATCCTTGCTTGTTTTCCTTTATGACGTTTGTAATATTGCAGGGTTGTATCTTGATATAGTTGGTTTGCATTATGGCATCTAAAGGTCCTAGATCCAAACTTGATCATGAGAGCAGAGCAAGGCGCCAGAAGGTTTAGTGCACTTCCCATATTGTCCTAAAACCTTATCATTAGCTTGTTTATAACTTGTACAAGTTGAAGGTTTCTGGCAGGAAGTTCGTTCTAAACCTGTACTTCAGCCATTATTTACTTGCTTTAAAAGATTTCCTTTATCTAGGTTAAGTTTTGCGCTGCTGCTGCTGCTGTGTGATAACATTAAATTAATTAATTATTTCATACTTTCATAGCTTAGTATTCTTATTTGCTTGCTGAATGCAACTATTATGACTGAAATTCTAGGATATATTCTTCTAGGCCACATTTTTCGAATTGATGGTGCCATGATTTTTGCCACCAAGTACTGGGCAATACTTTTTCATGCGAGTTATCCTTTTGTCGTGTGTTTATATATTTGAGAATCCTTCTCCTCAAAAAGATATGAATGTATGGATTGGATGCTTAGTTTAGTTTATGGCTCGGATGCTTCTCTTTTCATGTTTCAGTCTACATCAACAATAACAACTAAGTATTTTCCCATACTAGATGAGGTCGGCTACGTGGATTCTTTGTTTCCACGGAGCCCTATCATCTATGTTGCATGGATACGGGTACGGTACCGGTACTGAGTATGGGTATGGGGTACGCAATTTTTAAAAAAACTAAGGTATGGGTACGCCACTATTAAAAAACATAATTTTTTTTTACATAAATATATATATATATATACACACACAATTATATAGAGCATTCTATATTTTTAAAGAGCATTCTAGTGTTTGAGAATAATTCTATTCTAAGTACGAGAATGCCATTTATATTCTTCTTTAAGAACAATTAAAGAACAAAAAATATTGCATGATTCCTAAGTAGGTGGATTCAACTTGATGTTTTTCAGGTCTTCAGATGTACGAAACAAACACAGGATAGTTGTGAATCATAAGGAATAAAACAAACACAAATTAACAACTCCAGTCGTAATGATTATGATAAATCCCTCTTTAGGTAGACCCAGCTTACCGAGTCTAGGTTACTCTTTTAGTATAATCCTAGATGCTTCTTTAGCCCTCCAACCGATGGCTATAAAAGTCATCGCCTCCCTCATAATAAATAGTCTATAATTCAAACTTCCATGTCTTCCGCCAAGTTTCATTGCCCTTTTGAAAACCTTCCTTTCTTCTAGCCGAGTGAAGATATAGATGCATATAAGAGTGAATGTCGAAGCTAGGCTAGCTCTAGTGATGCATGTTGCATTGAGAAGGTGAGTGATGAAGTGTTCTATTGGCGAATCCTACCATGTTCTACAACAAAGGTATGATAATGTGTTCTCTCTCCTTGGTGAAGTCACAAACCCTTTGGAAGCCAATTGATTCATATCCAAGTTAGATCTAATCATCGTCAAAGGATTTTAATAGAAATAGACTCAAATATGCGATTATGATAAGATCTGACCATTATAGTTTAGTTTTTTGGGTAGTTACAGAGATGATTTCAAAAGATAAACATTGTTTGTTTGTTCCGAAATTTATATGGTGGATAGATGGACATACGGAGAGGAGATTGAATGATAGCTCTGCCAATTCCGTGAGCGTCGATCCATTCGTTTGCAAAAGCTCAAGCAGAATTGATTATAGTTTGGCAGAGACTCATGTGTTTCTGGTGTGATTTGCACAAAACGGTGAATCAAACCAAAATTATTTCATGGAAAGGGAACGAGAAACAAATGAAGGGAGAAGATCAGAAGAACTTGTTCTTTTTTCCCTCGTCGGAAAATGAGCAGGCTCACCGTTCGTCTCCAATCCCGACAATGAGCTGAGAGTCTGAGATGCACGATGAGAGAGATGCACAAGCAGCAAGATTGGGGAATGAAGCACGATGAGAGATGCACGCGCAACAAGATTGGGGATTAGGTATTTATATTTTTAGTTTTGAATCGGGGGTCAACCCAATCCGTTTAGTACCTGGTATCGGTATATTTCGTACCCAAACTAGGGTACGTGTACCAGTATACGTACACACATGCCGGTATGCCATTCATAGTATGGGTACATACGAGGCTTACCCATACGCGTACCCGTACCCGATATGTACCAGATATGGGTACGTCGCCCAAAAGGGCATACCCGTGCAACACAACCTATCATGTGCCATGCTAGCAGTTAACTCAATATAAACTAGGTCATTCTTTATAGTTTCTTTCCAACACTTTTGTGGTCGTCCTCTATCTCTTTTAATACTTTCCAAATTTAGTTTTTCAAACCTTTAGTTCTTCTTTTGATCTTCTTTCTATATGTTGAAACTATCTTAACGATATTCTCTCATTTTATCCTCTATTGGTGCCACTCCTAATTTGTTTCTAATAACCTCATTATGTATACAGTCTTTTCTTGTATGACCACTCATCCATCTCAACATCTTCATTTCTGTCACAGACATCTTTTGTACATGTTGATGATTAATTGTCCAACACTCACAACCATAAAACATGGCAAACATTTACCTTTTAACTTTAATGGTATCTTCTTATCACAAAGAATACCTGGTGCCCTTCTTCATTTTAACAAAAAAAATTATTTCTATGCATAACATCTCCATTAATTTTTCCATCATTTTGAAAAATTGACCCTAGGTATTTAAAACTTTCCTTGTGAGTGATGCAATGTGTGCCAATCTTAATTTCTATGTCCTCTGAAGTACCGAAATGATCAAACTTACATTCCATATTGTTGAAGAATATGCATATAGTGGTTGCAATATTACGTTGGGCAGATAATTCAATGTTGTGAAGAGGTTATGGTGGCTGCATTTATTGCATATGGTGGCTGAATTTATTGCAT
The DNA here is from genome assembly GCA_036023115.1 of Brasenia schreberi. Classification (NCBI taxonomy): domain Eukaryota; kingdom Viridiplantae; phylum Streptophyta; class Magnoliopsida; order Nymphaeales; family Cabombaceae; genus Brasenia; species Brasenia schreberi. The sequence continues at coordinate 29,318,462 of JAYKKT010000092.1, read as the reverse complement.
ATGGTGGTTGCAATATTACGTTGGGACAGAGAATTCAATGTTGTAAAGATACAAGAGGCAATTACGTTGGGGTAGAGAATTCAATGTTGTGAATAGGTTATGGCGATTGCATTTATTGTACTATTCGTATTCTTAAGAAAGTCAAAATAATAACTTTATTTGGTAGAGATTCTGTGTCATTGGTAGCAAGACTTTATTGACTGCAATCTAACACATTAGAAGACCATGTAGGCATTGGGCATTATGGTATTTCAGGAGGGTGATCATTAAAGCTGCAGGTTGCAGCAAGTGCTCATTAAATTATGCCAGCCGGAAAGCCAATCATGCCAACTACATTGGTTAAATTGCATCTACTTTGAGGCATTTAATTGAAAAAGAAGATGGTCTTGGGCATTATTATGATCAGAATACCATTGCGACAGTCATTATTGGGACTGGTACAAATGCTTGAGTGTGCAGATGCAATTATAAAGTGCCAGTCTCGAAAATTGAGATCTTAAAAAGTTATTTAAGGAATTAAATGATGCCGATGAGATCAGCTGCAAGCATCCTTCAGTGGTAATTCGGTTCTTGGGTCTTGTACTGAATCCTTCATCAGTATTGAGAGATTTACCAGTTACACTCCTTCTCTGCTCTCGACTGGTGCTTGGAACACCATTGCAGTGTCCGTGGCTAAGAAATTATGTGCATCAACTGAGCGATTGCACTTGTGGACATTGAGGACTAAGCAAGGTGATAACCAGTTCGATTTAGGTGTCATTGACATGAGCGAGAATGGAGGCCATGTATATGAATTGCTGTTATCTTTGTGAGCACATACAATAATCCGAGCAACAAGAACATAGAGAAGGATGATGGTTAAGGCAAAGCCTTATAAAGCTCCAACTGTATTGAATAAGAAGATGCTCTAAGTGTGTTAGTAGGAGTTGGCCCAAGCACAACGAAGATAAGTGAAAGTGCATCCTACAAAGACAGAAAAGAGAAGTGGTGTGGCCAAGAAGTTCATATTTTCAGGCAGATTCACTAATGAAAGGTGATGAGAAGAGAGATGTGTTCAAGAGAGATGTTTACCTGCACGTGAAGTGTTCGATGAAATGCTCAAGAAGAGATGATAAACATGAACATCCAGTGTTTGAGGAAATGTTTAAGAGAGTTGGAAAATTCAGAAAAAGAGTACGGAAGATTAGTACGTGTTGTAGAAGAGTGAGAATGGATGGATTGCTGTATTGATGATTTGAGAAAGAAAGAGAGATAGCCATGTGTGGTCATCGAAGTAGAGTTGTGGGTAGGTTGTATGAAATGTCTCCAATCTGTAAATTCTTATAAAGATTGTAATCATGAGGATTGCTAAAATGTGTTTTGTAGCCAAAGATGCTACTTAAGATGATCAGCAAGAAAGGTTGAGTTGATGTTGCAGCCAAAGATGCTGCTTAAGATATCAGCCAGGAAGGATGAGTTGATGTTGCAGCCAAAGATGCTGCTTAAGATCAACTAGGAAGGCTGAGTTGAAGTTGTTACAGCTAAAGAAGCAGTTGAAGATTAGATCAGTCATGAAGACATATAAAGAATGTTGTAGATAGATAGAGAATTTTGAGAAGTTGGAGTTCGAAGTATCTCACTCCCAACTTGAGGGAGAGTGTTTGAAGAATATGCATATTCAGTGTTCTTAGTGTTAGTTTTAGTAAATTTGATGTTATATTATTGTAATTGCTTGTTGTATTAAGGGCATTGCTCATTATATAAGGGCTGATAGGTTGTATTAGGGTTAAGAGGTTGTGTGTAAGAAAGATAGAGAAAGAGGGGAGGGGGCGGCCTCCATTAGAGGTCCACCCCTTCCTTCAATCTCTCATGTTTTCTTCTTCAATGTTATTGATCTTCCGCTACGCGACTCTGAAATCTCAACACATATATTTTGTCTTTGTTCTACTAAGTCAAAAGCCTTTACTTTCTAACATTTCTCTCCATAGTTCCAATTTCCTATTAACTAGACTCATCCACCAACACAATGTCATCTACAAATAACATACACCAAGATACTTCATCTTCTATATGTTTTGTTAACTCATCAATAACTAATATAAATAAATATGGACTTAAAGTTGATTCCTGATGTAACCCAATATTAACTTCAAAGGGGTCTGTCATTACTTCATGAGTCCTCACAAAAGTTTTTGTACCATCATACATACATGTCTCTTACAAGATTATATATGTCAGTTGGGATACCTCTCTTTCGGTCTATGAGGGAAAAAATTGCAGTTTCTGAGGTGTTTAGTCTTTCAATGAATATTTGGTATTGATGAAGCGTCATTAATTGTACTGTACCATCTTGACTCATATAGAAGCAACACCTTTCTACCAGGTGTTCTCTCAATCCTGCAAGTGACAATTTGATGTTCTAGTTCTTCACCTCACTTCTCACCTATACTGAGCTCGCCATTCCCTCACTATAAGCAGACCATCCAGTCATCCTACCCTATGATGCAGAATCCAAACTTGGCAGTTGGGACCACATTGACCTGATAGTCCAAACAAATTATTCCCACAAAAAATGATGTTTAACACCCAATATACCATACCCTATCCTAAACCTATGTTATGCACTTAGGGATTAGCTTTCACAGTTTGGTTTCTTATTCGTAGTGCCTATATATAGTTAATCTATGGGAAAGGATTGGTCGAAGCATTTTTGCTAAACTAACTTTAGGGAGGTGGTGTCGGAAGGTGCTTTGTGAAGTGCGATATATTGAACCTTTCTCATTTCACCATTGCTTATCAAGTACGTGGTGTTCTGGTCTTGTTTACTGTATAGTAGGGAAGCCTTCTATTTTCCCTAATATTTAATCTATAGCTGTTTGCTGCATTGTTGATTTTCTAATGGTTCTTTTCTTTAGTTGATTATATTTTGATGAAGGTTTTATCTGATTAAATTTCGGTGCCAGCTTACAGCTAGGTACTTGTTCAGTATGTTGGTTCACATGTTTATGATTTTTTTGCTCATTATTGTACTTATGCTTGTCTTTTCGCTGCTTGTCTAACTTCATAGGCACTTGAAGTTCCTAAAGAGCCTCCTCGCCCCAAAACACATTGGGACCATGTTTTGGAGGAAATGATTTGGCTGTCAAAGGTAATTATTTTCAAACAGAGACGTATAGAAACACAGCATTTGTTAGAGCTACGAGTCATCTTAAATTTTCACATTGTTATGTGACAGGACTTTGAATCAGAGAGAAAATGGAAGCTGACACAAGCAAAAAAGGTTGCTATCCGTGCTAGTAAGGGCTTTCTTGACCAAACAACAAGAGGAGAAAAGAAAGTGAAGGTTGGGTTTTCTACTTGAACCGTAGAAAATGAGTATGTTTCATGGGAAATTGGTTCTAGTAGTTGTGTTGGAAATTATGAAACTGTTTGCTTATTGCAGGAAGAAGAACTAAGGCTGCGTAAAATTGCTGCTAACATTTCTAAGGACGTGAAAAAGTTCTGGGTTAAAATAGAGAAACTGGTAACTTGAACTCTTTGTGACTTAAACCAGAAGCAGAACATCAAGAATAGTTCCTTTCGACTTATATTATGTAACACCAGGTCCTCTACAAACACCAATTAGAGCTTGAAGAACGAAAGAAAAAGACTCTCGATAAGCAACTTGATATTCTCTTGGGTCAGACAGAGAGGTACACAACTCTATAGTTATTTTTGTTGATGACTTTTTTTAAGGTGGCTCTTCATTCCCTGTGTTTCTTTTAATGTGAGACGAAAACGCATGTCTCAAGATATTTTATTCCTAAGTTGGCTTATTTCTCTCAGGTACTCTACGATGTTGGCAGAAAATCTTGCTGACATGCCCTTACCATCTGAAGGTGTGCCAGGGCATTCATCAACCATGCTTCCTATTTGTCAAGACAAAGAGGTGGTCAAGTCAGATGAGACAGGTAGTTGTTCGACCTCTTCTTTCTGGGAGGAAGATATTGTTGTATTCCACTTTGTGAAATCAAAACCATGTCAATTCCCTGTGCTTCATCTAAATCAGTTTGGCTTTATTTTTTCAAAGTGCAGTCCAGCGATTGATTCTTGTCTTATCAAAATAGCCATTATGAGTTTTTGGAATTCATGCCCATCTCCTTGAAACTTCTTCAGGAAGATGTCAATGGTCACTTACGATGTGTATTACGGTTTCCTTCATAAAGTTTCTAACATTGGTCTCGATATTGCAGGGATTCAGTCAGACTCAGTAGCTGATGGTGATATCGATGATGAAGACTTCAGTATTCAATCGGATGATGAGTGTGTGAGTCTGCTCTTTTGCTACTGTTTATTTGTATGCTATTTTGTTGTTAATGGGCGATTGGGTGTATTGGACCTGTCTCTACAGGTTTATTGCGAACAACTGCTATACAGTGGGCCTGTACTTAGTGGAAGGTTAAATGGGTGTGATGTTGGAACTAAATTGAGCTAGATAATGTAATGAAGTGGATGCTTCAATGTAGCAGCGGAAGATCGGTGAATATCTCCTCAAAATGACAATCAGAAAGCCTTAGAAAAGGCTATAATAAAGCATATGCAATAAAGGCACAATATAATGAAAATCAATATTATTTAGCCACAAAAGGTTTAAGAAAATATGTACATGAGTGAGGTATTTATAGAAGAGAACAAGAGGAAGAGAGGGCTGGTCATAGCCAGTCCCCAATGGGTAGAATTTCTAGTCGTTGGGGGCTTGGTGACCGTTGGGCCCCTAATGGTTAGGGGCCTGGCACCTGTGGCAAGGCGTTAGTGGCCCAATATGCCAGGCCTTGAGGGCAGGACCCAAATGGTCCAAGTGACTAGGTCTTGTCTTACATGATTTAAATAAAAAGAAAATTGTAACATGAATATAAAATTTCATTTTCTAATACCCCCTCAAAGTGACAGTTCCATGACCCGAAGATTGCTAACCAAGAGTTGAACACCATTTATTTGTTGTATAAGTAATTGAGAGAATAAGGTTTATGATCAATCATAAAAAGTAACAACTTCATGAGTTTGTAATATCATTTATAGCCATGAAGACATCCTTCTCAATCTTTCTTTACATCTTTTCTGAAAACATCAACATAAAAGCCAAACATTAGTTCATCATCATGTCAATTTCATACTTTTAATGCAAAACAAACCTTTAATAAAGCAAAACCTTTTTTAAATAAACAACAACCCATAACAAATAATTTCATGAATCACTATAATACTACTAAAGGCCTTGGTTTACGACACAAGCTTTAAGGCGAAGCTTCAACCCAAGTTTTAAGGACGAAACTCAAACCCAACCAAATCAAACAAGACCCAAGGCCGATAATTCATAATTTCAAACGTGATTCCCTGATTCTAAGAATAAGACAATCTTTCTAGATGTTGAAAAACAAGTTTGAAAATATCATTCTTAAAGAATCTTTTCCATATAAAACAATAATTTTTGCAATACTTTGAAACACATTTATTAAGATAGTAATGATTGCAGTTTCAACCTTGACTAACCTCTAACCAATAGCCAACATGAAGCACCTTAATCACAAAGGTATTCAACAAAAGGCCAACAATACGGAGGCATTAATCACATGAGAATATAACTTTAAAGATCATAAGTTATCAAACAACAATAAGTGCATCTTCAAACAATGATTAAGTTATGATAAAAGGCCAACAACGTGAAGCACCTTATTCACAAAGGTCTTCAACAAACGGCCAACAACATGAATCTTAATCATGCCAAGAGATGGAACTTATTGTTTAAAAAACACTTTTGATCTAATAAACAAGTTTGGAAAGCATCCAAAAATTTCAATACATTTTTCTTTGTACATTGACAATAAACAATTGGTACAATTAAAGTTACATATAAATAAGTTGGAAAGAACACACCTAAATGAACTTGAATATGAATACCAAGTGAAGCCACCTTGATCGAATGGTCGAATATGTTTATTATATGATCAATACATATACTATGCAAACACAATCTATGCTTGAAATCGAAAATTAATGGTGCTAATACTAGTGAGTATATAACTCAAAATATTGCATGATGAGCTCAAAATAGAGCCTAGAGCACATGAAGTTTCACACAATTTATATATCACAATTTTTCCTTGAACAAAAAGATATTTTATTGATACAAAAGGCTCTATATGACTTACATGATAATGTACGCTTAGAATTAATTTCATAAGAAAGCAATCAATCATAAAGATTTAAAAGCTAGGAGACCTTCTCACATATTCAATTATTAGCATACATACAAAATTACAAATGGCTATACACCCAATAATATTTTATAGAACGATTTAAATATCATAATTTTTCACTAGTAAGATAAATTAAGATAGTAATAAGATATTAATCAATACGAATTATCACAAAATAATATGAACTAGTCAAATAGATACTAACATATACTCTAATTTATGGCAAATCATATAATACTAATTCCAAATGGAATTTTAGAAGAGATAAATGAATTTTAGAAAATTCATATCATGAATAGAAATGCCAATATAGGTCTTAAGATACGAAAGAAGCCTTTGGAACAAAGAAAACATTTATGTTGTTAAATAGATAAAATAATCTCCAAATGGAACTCTTCTTATTGAAACAAATCACATGATTTATGGAAGATCATCCTTCTAAGTTTTCCAATTGGTTTAGAAACTCAATAAGATTTATAAGCATCAAACCATGTCAAAGGCTAGGATGTCTAACACGAAGGCTTTCCAAGAAAAGTGTGATGTACTTCTACACAAAACTTTAAGTTTTGAAGCTTGAAGATAAAGTCTTAAAAACAAACCTTAAAAATTCAAAATGTCTAATCGGAAAAACATGTCTTACTTAGACATTTTAAGACTACAACAAATCAGAGATACTAAGTGTCAAGAATTAAACAAAAAGAACGGCTTGAGACATAACTAAAATTGTATATCACCAAGGATATACATTAACCAATCATGCATGCTTATTTTGAAAAGGATGGTGTTGCTAAAATAAATGATTGCAACTATCAACAACAACCAAAATTAATTAGAATGCAAAGATTTTTAGAAATTTTATGATGCACCGAAAACAACATGATTACCATCAAGAATATTAAAAAAACTTGTCTTACACTTCATTCTTTTCCTTCAATTTCCAAAATAAACAAAAATTTCAAAGTGACCTTGACTTTGAAATATCAAATGTCAAGAGTTGTGAACTTTTCCAAGTTGGCACGCTTCTCGGTGTACTTGATTTCTTTGAAACGAGGCTTTGATTCAATCTAATTAAGTCAATGCTTCAATGTAGTAGTGGAAGATCACCGAATATCACCTCAAAATGTCAATCACAAAGCTTTAGAAAATGCTATAATAAAGCATATGCAACAAATGCACAATATAACCACCACCACCACCAACTACAACAACAACTAAGCCTTTTCCCATACTAGACGGGGTCGGCTACATGGATTCTTTGTTTCCACGGATCCCTATCGTGTGCCATGTTAGCAGTTAACTCACAATAAGCTAGATCATTTTTTATTGTTTCTTTCCAACACTTTTGTGGTCGTCCTCTACCTCTTTTAATACTTTCCAAATTTAGTTTTTCGTACCTTTGGTTCTTCTTTTGATCTTCTTTCTATATGTCAAAACCATCTTAAACGATATTCTCTCATTTTATCCTCTATTGGTGCCTCTCCTAATTTGTTTCTAATAACCTCATTATGTATATGGTCTTTTCTTGTATGACCACTTATCCATCTCAACATCTTCATTTTTGTCACAGACATCTTTTTGTACATGTTGATGATTGACTACCCAACACTCATAACCATAAAACATGGCGGGCCTAATTGCTGCTCTATAACATTTACCTTTTAACTTTAATGGTATCTTCTTATTACAAAGAATACTTGGTGCCCTTCTTCATTTAAAAAAAAAAAAAATTCTATGCAAAAGATCTCGATCAATTTTTCCATCATTTTGAAAAATTGACCCTAGGTATTTAAAACTTTCCTTTTGGGGGCCAATTTTAATTTCTAGGTCCTTTGAAGTAACCAAATGATCAAACTTACATTCCGTATATTCTGTCTTTGTTTTACTAAGTCAGAGGCCTTTGCTTTCTAATGTTTCTCTCCATAGATCTAATTTTCTGTTAACTTTTTCCTTAAACTCCTCCACTAACACAATGTCATCTGCAAATAACGTACACCAAGGTACTTCATCTTAATATGTTTTGTTAACTCATCAATCACCATTATAAATAAGTATGGACTTAAAGTTGATCCTTGATGTAACCCAATATTAACTTCAAAGAAGTCTCATTTCATCATGAGTCCTCGCACATGTTTTTGCACCATCGTACATGTCTCTTATAAGGTTAATGTATGTTAATGGGATACCTCTTTTTTTCAAAGTTCTCCAAATAACCTCCCTCGATACCCTATCATAAGAAGGTATTTTTTTTTTGCTCTAAAATGTTCCATAAGACGTCTCAAAAGGTGAATCAGTTCAACAGTAGATCTACCTGGTATGAATTCAAATTGGTTCTCTGTTTTACTCGATACTTGTTTTAACCTACGTTTGATAATTCTTTCCCACAATTTGATAGTATGGCTCATTAACTTGATACCTCGATAATTCACACAATTTTGAATGTCTCCCTTGTTCTTATATATGGGTATGGGTATAAGTGTACTCACTCTCCATTCCTCGGGCATCTTTTGGTTTCTTCATATTTCATTAAATAGTCTTGTGAGCCAAGTGATTCTTATTTCTCCTAGTATTTTCCAAACTTCTATAGGAATATTGCATGGTCCTACCGATTTACCACCCTTCATATGTTTAAGAGCCTCTTTGACTTCATTCTTTTGAATAGGTCCGTATAATTTGTGGTTTATATACTTTTCTGATTTAGCTAACTCTCCTAAGCTAATACTAACATCTTTATTTTCATTAAAAGCTTATAAAAATAGTTTTTTCGTCTATTTCTTATATCATCATTTGCCACTAGAATTTGTTCATCCTCGTCCTTTATGCATCTAACATAATTAAGATCTTTAGTTTTCTTTTCTCTAGCCCTAGCTATCCTAAAAATATATCTTTCACGGTTCACCCTCTTTTGAGTTGAGTTTTTTTATATAAATCCTCTCAAATTTTAGCTTTTGCTTCACTTACGGCCTTTTTCACTTCTTTCTTTGCTTTCTTATAAGTTTCTAAAGTTTCACTCGTTTTCTTAGCATAATGGAATTTGTTACATGCCCTCTTTGCCTTGATTTTATTTTGCACTACTTCACTCCACCACCCAACTTCTTTTTGTGCCGGTACACCTCCCTTCGATACACCTAACACATCTTTCGCCACTTTCCTAATATGTATAGCCATATTGTTCCACATATCACAGGGTGTACCAACATAATTCCAAACATGTCCTCGAAGAACTTTTTGTTTAAATATATCTTCTTTCTTGCTTTTGAGGTTCCACCGTTTAGTCCGAATAGCTTGATGCACTCTTTTCTTCTTTGTCCATTTTTTTATTTGTAAATCCGTAAGTAAAAGTTGATGTTGGGTGATTAAGCTTTCTCCTGGAATTACCTTGCAATCTTTACAACACGCTCTATCTTTTTCTCTACAAATAAAGTAATCAATTTGTGTTTGTGATAAGCCACCCTTGTAAGTAATTAAATGTTCATCTCGTTTTTTGAAGATTGTGTTGACTATAAAGAGATTAAATGCCATAACAAAATTTAAAATCTCCCTACCTTTGTTATTTATATCCCGAAAACCAAAGTTTTCATGAATACCTTGATATCCTAATGCCTCTTTACCGACATCTCCATTTAAGTCTCCTTCTACACAAATCATCTCCCTTTGTAGAATATTTTGAATCACCTTATCTAACTCTTCCCAAAAAGCTGTCTTTATACTATCTTCTAGTCCTACTTGGGGTGTGTAAGCACAAACTATATTCAAAACCTCTGCACCTAACACTAATTTTAACGTCATGATTCGATCACTATATCGTTATATGTCTACTACACTATCCTTTAGATCTTTATTTATGATAATACCAACTCCGTTTCGAGCCTTTTCTTTACTTGAGTACCATAATTTAAAACCTTTATCCTCTATCTCCTTTGCTTTTTCTCCAACTCATTTTATCTCTTGTAAACATAGAATAAGAATCTTTCTCCTAATCATAGAATCTACCACCTCTATTAGCTTATCGGATGATGTTCCGATATTCGAAGAACCAATACGAATCTTATTATGTAGGACTAACTTTCTTACCCCCCGCATTCGTCCATATTCAAAATGCGGAGACCCTCTCTCAAAATTATTCACTACATTCAGGCAGCAATGTAGCGGGACTAACTTCTTTACCCACACCCGTCAATGATGTGGAAACCCTCTCTGGAATTGATTCACTACATTCGGGCGAAAATGTAGTGGCCCTTGCCTACTTATCACTGCATTCGGGCTTTGCAACGTGTCGCTAGGCGGAGATGCCCCAAAGTGATGCTCATAATTTTTGTAATCCATGTTATAAAAATGCGACGAAGTTTTACGTTGTTGTCGAAAACCTTACACAACCCTCCTCCTTTATCCGAGCTTGGGACCGGCAATGCAAGGGTACATAGGCGGAGTTAAATGCATAATATAACCAATGTTGTGAAAACCGTATCACACTGGGCATCATTACAGTTGTATCGTAAGATATCGTACGGTATGGTACAATACACAATTTTTTTTGTATTAAAAAAGTTAAAAAAATTCAAAAAATATAAAAATTAAAATTAATGAACAAAACATATATAATAGAATGAAGAAGCATTCATACTATAACAAAAACATCTCCTAATGAAGTTATGAACAGGGCTACAAGCATCCATAATTCCGTAGAATCCATACCGTTAGGCATTAACTATTAGGTAACGTGAACAAAATAATGAATGGTGAATACAAAAGGGGTTTAACTTAATAGACCACAAAGTTAAAAGTATAACTTATAATCATCAAAGATGAGAACGTTATAAAGTTATAAATAAAAGTTAAAACAAATTACAATAATCTATAACGTGGATCATAATCAACATAGTCAGGACTCAGGATCACCACTGTCATCATTATCATCATCTCCTCCCTCTTCTTCCTCCATAATAGGATCTGTCCATTCAACACCTTCGACTTCTTTTTCATCGTCTCCAACTCGAAGTTCTACTTCGGCTTGGATAGGCTGCTCTTCCTCTTTGTCCCAATCGTGAAGAATATCAACTTTTTCGTAACACAATGGGTCATATGACACCTTTCTTGTCCTTGCATCTTTTTGCATTTGCTTATAAAGAAAGAATATTCAAATTATAAAGAATATCAAATGCAATATAACTACACGAAACATTCATTATTAATAAGATCGAGAAAGAAGTGAAGAACTAGGCAACAACAAACAATATATATTTTCTAATTATTACTTTTGCTTTAACTTCATGTTATGGGCAACATATACCAAATCACGCAGTCGAAGTCTTTTTCGCTTTTTCGTGTGAATGTGTTCGAAAAGCTCTAGTTCCTCTCACACCCACTCGAACTACATGTTTGGCTCAATATATGTCGAGCAAACGTTGCCAAATTTGGTGCATATACACTAAAACGATTCCACCAATTATCTGAAATAAAACACGATAATGATTAATAAGAAACACACGGAGTCAATCAATTAATAACTTAAATGAATATCAATAAAAACACAATACCATTTGGGAGCAGAGTTGGATTGCAGTTGGCATTCCAAAATCTCTAATACTTTGTATATACTTACTTTACTCTAAATGAATATTACGAGTAGATGAATCTTCAAAAAGGTCAATTGCATTTAAGATACCCTTTTTCACTTCTTCATCCTCAATAAAGTTAGGAGAGAATTGAATAAAAGGATTAAGGAATTATGCAGCAACATGCAAATCATTATGCATTTGGCGGTTGCAACGTAATCATGATGTATTTGGCGGTTGCAACGTGCATAAATTATCCTTCAAACTTGCTTTAGAAGTGAACGCTTGCGGTCAAGGTTTGCTTGTATTTTGAATTTGGTCTTATCCCTAGCATTGTATATATATATATATATATATATATATATATATATATATATATATATATATATATATATATATATATATATATATATATATATATATATAGGCACAGTATGTCCATCTTCAGTGTTCACCATCCTCATTACCTTAGCTAAATGTATAATCATCCTAAAAAATTTACTGCAACAACAACAACAACAACAACTAACCCTTTTCCCATATTAGACGGGGTCGGCTAAATGGATTTTTTGTTTCCACAGATCCCTATCATGTGCCATGTTAGCAGTTAACTCACAATAAGTAGATAATTCTTTATTGTTTCTTTCCAACATTTTTGTGGTCGTCCTCTAGCTCTTTTAATACTTTCCAAATTTAGTTTTTTTGTACCTTCTTACATGTTCTGCTTTTGATCTTCTTTAATACTTTCCCAAAAATCAGCATTGAAAACAACATTTATCATGATAATCCCCTCTTTCTAGACCAACTAATAGTGCTTCATTCATTAGATGCAAACAATTTTTTCAATGCATTTTTATGTATGACAAGACTTTGCACAATAATGACATTTGTAGCAAATCTTGTCAATGAAGGCCTAATCAATTCCCTTCCAACTGTATGAATTCACATCAAATGCAATACACAAGAATGATTATAAATAAACTTTGTAATATTTTTGCATGCATCTATAGTCCCTCTTATTTCATCCATTGCACTCAAATCTTCAAGCATTTTAAGTCTATGCAATGTGCAATATATGGAGTCCATACTAAAGATGAATGGTTTGCCTCAAGCATCTTACCAACTGCTCTAAAATTTGTAGCTTTATCAGTAATGAATTGAACAATATTTGAAACACTTATTTTCTCCATAACTTCCTCGAAAATAGGGAGTAAATTATCTGCAGTTTTATCAATATGGGACAAGTCATACGAATTTCTATCTGCTACTACCACTGTAACCTACACTGCTACTACCACCGTAACCTACACTTTTTTCCTTTTCTTGTATTCTCCTCCTCACTTCAGCCATCTCTTTTTCTATCTCAGCTGGACCATGAAATTCATCACCATCATGACCATACATCGCTTGAGGAGAAACATCTTCAAATGGTTGAGACATATCTCAACCACCTATTTTTGCCCACTCTCACCCTTAATCTCTTCTTCTCCTTCGAAGCCTCTAATACCTGCACAATCTTGTACTTCATTGGTTCGGGAACCTGAGAACATGCACTAGCATTCTTCTTGGCTTCGGAAGGTGGTGTTTCATACAAGAAATACTATCAGCATTGCAAAACATGCACATGTTCACAAGCCTATTGCCTTCATATTGTGGAGTGCAATATTTTTAAGCTGCATCGACTCAATCGAAAGCCATTAAGACAAGAGTTGATAATTAACAAGAAAGAAAAGGCTGACCCCAAATTTTTCAAGTGAAAAAATTGGGTAGAATGCCAAAGGAAAGATGTATGACACATATTTGACAAAAACTCTAGAGATGGGGAGTTGAATTGGGTGAAATACTTGAGAATCTTGTGAATAAACCATGAAATCAACAATAACAAGATAAGAAAAGGATCTGGAAGCAAGGGAATGACGTGAAAAAGGGTTTGGGAAGAAGTTGAAATCTGTAAGTTTTGAATTTTTGGAATTTAAAACAGAAAAATCAACATCGACTCGTACGGTATGGGGCGATATACCCTCGTATTTCACTGGTTCGGGAACCTGAGAACATGCACTAGCATTCTTTTTGGCTCCGAAAGGTGGTGTTTCATACAAGAAATACTATCATGTTTTGCAGCATTGCAAAACATGCACATGTTCACAAGCCTATTGCCTTCATATTGTGGAGTGCAATATTTTTAAGCTTCATCGACTCAATTGAAAGCCATTAAGACAAGAGTTGACAATCAACAAGAAAGAAAAGGCTAACCCCAAATTTTTCAAGTGAAAAATTGGGTAGAATGCCAAAGGAAAGATGTATGACACGTATTTGACAAAAACTCTAGAGATGGGGAGTTGAATTGGGTGAAATACTTGAGAATCTTGTGAATAAACCATGAAATCAACAAGAACAAGATAAGAAAAGGATCTGGAAGCAAGGGAATGGCGTGAAAAAGGGTTTGGGAAGAAGTTGAAATCTGTAAGTTTTGAATTTTTGGAATTTAAAACAGCAACATCAACATCGACTCATACGATATGGTATGATACGACATGAGAAATCGCAATAAGCGATACGTGTCTCTGTATCGTACTAAATCTTCATACGACACGCGAGGATGAGTGATATATTTATAAAAGAAAACAAGAGGAAGAAGAGAGGAAGAGGGATTTGGTGATAGCCAGTCCCCAACGGCTGGGGTTCTGGCTACTGTGTCCCAGTGGGTAAGGCCTTGAGGGCAGGCCTTACATGATTTAAATAAAAAGAAAATTACAAAATAAATATAAAATTACATTTTCTAACATATAAGACTCTATTTTCGAAAAACTTATGTTTATCTCCACCAATTAGAGGATGTGATTATTATGTTAACAAAAATAAAGTAAGAGACAAAACTTGGAAGCACAATGAAGAAAGCCCATGTGTTAGTTGGACCGATCATTTTATCATGTTTTTCCCAAATCGATGGACTGAAATTACTATGCCTGTACATGACAATATTTACCTTCAACTGAAACAAACAATTAACTGCATGATGCTTAGAATGAAGTGGTGAGTGTCTTTTAGTTGAATGCATCAACATTAATTTTGATGTCATGGTGCTCGTTGTCCATCTAGAAGAAAAGTGTACTATCTGTTCTTCTGTGGGGAGCAACTTTGGTGGACTATCTTTATGCTCTTATCATGACCGTGAAGGGTCAGATAAACTAATTCTCTCCCTACATGAAAACAATCACTTCAGCTTTGCCATAGAAGTATCTTTTTGTTTGCCTGCAGTAGTTTATGTGACCCGCCTGCTTTTCATGTGTTTGTGGTAGAGAAAAGAGATTTCATGCGTTCAAATATTTGTTCAGGAGGATGATGAGGATACAATTGAAGCTGATGAAGCTTTGATTACTGAGGAGGAACGAAGAGAAGAACTGGAAGCCCTGAAAAATGAGACGGATCTTCCACTTGAGGAGTTGCTAAGGCGCTACTCCAATGTTGATGATGAATGTGAGTGTCCGCATGCCTTAGCAAGTTATGATTCCTTTCTTATCTGTTCACTTGTACAATTTATTTTGAGTAATAAAATGTATCGGGCAATTGAAAGTTTTCCTCCCTACCTAAGCTAACTGAAGTATTCAATCTCAGCCAGAAAGGAAGGAAGCTCAAGCAGTGATGATGACAGAGATGATAAAGTTGTCAAGATGGAAACTGTCCCTGTTAGTGGTACTGAATCCCACTAAGTCAGAAGCTTTTGAGGATGTGGAAGAATTATCTGCACTAATTTCGTGAAATTCCTTTTTCCAGATTTAGTGGACCAAGGGGGTAGAACTTTAGGTAACGGCCTTCCTAAAGAGCAGCTTCTTGATGATGATGATGATACTAAGATAGGGACTCGAGATGTTCTCGCTTCTGTGAAGAATGAGAGGATGACTTTGTCCTCTGCTACTGTCCATCAGTTTGTGAGTAATGTTCTTTCCTCAAAAGCTGGTCTGCGTGAATGTAAATTTCAGAATGCTTAAGTTTTCTGTGATCACAGGGTGGCACCAACAACATGGCTCAATTAGCACACAAAGCACTTTCCAACCGACATCAATATGAAGGTCCTAGGGTGCATGATGGAGAACCTTCTGACACTTTTGGCGACGAGTTGGTAAGGAATGCCGATCTCTCTGCCAATGTGCTGGCATGTTAGTGACTGACAGCAGCGTAATATACCTTAAGGTCCTTTAACTTAACCTTACTGGGCATATTCGGACACTAGGTCAGTCCTTTAGAAGGCAACACTTAGGCTTCCTAGCATGTTACCTATCCAGTGCACGTTTTGCTTAAACATGCTTGACTATGGAATTCCTGGTCCGCTGATATCGTCTGACATGATTTGACAAAGCTTTGCACTGGCTGCTGGCTAGCTATCAGAAAGCTCCTGCTTTGTGCAGTCCCAAGACAGGTTATATAAAGGCAAACTCACCATAGGAATCTGTCGAATGTGTGTATAGAACTCATGCATGACTCGTACAGAATCACGTGGCATCTACATGATGGTTGGTAGCTTTCAACTCCTCATGGTATATATTATGGGGTTATCTAAATTTTTATGGTTAACATTAGATGAATTCTAAAGTGTCTCACGCACCATGAAATCCATGGTATACAATAAGTTTAACTTATCTAAAATCAACCATAGATAAGATAAAATGCTCATTCAAATGATTCAAAGACCACTGCCAAAAATAATTTTTTGAAAAAAACATTGTTCCTTTTGAGAAAGAATATAGACACTTCACATTTCCTTGTAAAATTCAAATTTGTAGTGCACGCATTTTATAAACACTTCATGCCTTTTCTTGCCCTTTGAAACCCAAAACCTTTCCCACTTAACAAAGATACCATGCATTTTCATAATCTATGTTACTGATTGCATGCTATACCGCCCAATATAGCATGCTATACTGTTATGACAGACCCCCAAGCGATATCTCAGGGGTCATTTAGCAGGTTACCAAGAAAATGTTGAATCACCCACTAACAGCGATATAGCTGCCGCTATATTGTATATATTGGACACTTATTGGTGAATCAGATTGCATGGATCCAAACTATTATTTGAGTCGATTCATGGCCCAATCTGACTCACTCTAAAAGCAAAAGCCCACCCATAACCTACTCCCCCATAAAGAAAAACCCTACATCTCTCTCTCTCTCTCTAAATTCTCTCATCTTGTTATGCCTCTGAAAAATGTAGTGTGCAGTGTGAAACGTGACTGCTTTGCAATGAGAACCCCATTTTTTCTAAAAACAAATCATTACAGTGCATGCTCATGTAGAAAAAAACATTTTTTCTCTTTGTTGTGGCTAAGGCTTTGCACTCTTCTTTCAATACATCTTATGTACATTTTGCAACAGTTCTGGACAAGATATCAATTTGTTCCTCAAATTTACAAATTCATCAACTTAGTTAAATGAGTGGTCATACAAGAGGTAGAGGTCATCAACATGTACAAAAGATGTCTGTGACAGAAATGAAGATGTTGAGATAGATGAGTGGTCATACAAGAAAAGAACGTATACATAATGGGGTTGTTGTTGTTGTAGTTAAATGAGATTTTCCCTCACACAGAACTGATGAGAAAAGTTATAAATAAGTCCCTCTCCCATCGATCTACTATCCTATGTGTGTTGGTGCAGGAGTAGTTTCCTAAACTTGTGGTGCAATCAAGCTTTTGATCTTCCTTGATTTAGGAGTTGCTTGTTATTTAGATATGCATCACGTTCTTAAAACTGTAATAATCTCTCTTTGCTTCTTATTTACTTGGTTTTCCAGAGAATATTCTCCCCCTAACAGAGGTTTCTCTGAAATATTGTTGGAATTAAAAGTGTTGGATAAGAGAGAAGAACTTTTACTTTGTACCTTTCTGATTTGATATTGATCGGCTATACAGAAAAAGGCATGTATGTATCTTTTAGAGGTATACAAACCAAGAAGAAGTTTAATATGAATATCTCCAATTCTTGGTATTTTGCCATCATGAGAGTCGTAAATATTTGCAATATCTTTATATCATCAAACTCGTGTCATCTTATTCCAAAAGTAAAAGCACAATATTTCCAAAAAATATTAGCAATGTCACTGATGTTTTTCCTACTTTCTGTTCTCTCTATGGGGAAGCTGTTTGGCTATGAATTGAAAACCCAGTTGGAATAAAGCTACTGTCTGAGTTTTGCATGACATGCCAACTTTGGCGGATGGTGCCTGAATAGTGTATTCTGTTTTGTAGGACGATACGGATTATGCTGTTCCCATTGGAGAAGAAAGGGTAAGTTTGTTTCTCTCCTGCTGCTAACTGTTTTTGTCGTGGAATCTGCATTACGTGAATTCTTTTCTTTTGGGTTCTTCTCTTAAGGCTTGGTTTGTGTGAAATATCTGGTTCTGCATACCAAAATTTAGAACCTATTCAACAATGTAAAAGGCAGCAGTAGGGAGCTTTTTATTTCAAAATGGATCTCTGTTGTGTATTCTATTGCAGTCACATCAGATGAAAATTGCTGCTTGTGTTATAGTAAAGCATTGATTGCTGATATTGAAGCAGACTTGTATATGCCATTGCAAAATTTGAATTTCTTTTCTAGGCTTTTACTAAAAATCCCTATTTGATGTTCTTATTTATTTGATGAGCAAATGTCTCTAGCATGAGAGATCATTTTTCATTAAAAGCATAGGTTAACAGTTGTATTTTGCAAGGAAATGATTGTTTGAAAAGGTTTTCTTACTTCGAAGAGGATGCTATTATAGTATCATCCTACTAGCATGAGAAATGTCATAGATCATATCCGTACTGAGGTTATTAGTGAAAAAGTTGGGTTAACACCAATAGAGGATAAACCGAGACATGCTTAAGATGGCTTAGATACGTATACAGGCAGAACTCTAGTAAGAAGGTGTAAGAAAGTAGATGGCGAACACTTGAAAAGGGGGGAGAGTGAGACCGCAAAAGCATTGGAAGGAAACAATAGAACATGATCTGGCCTTTTTGGAGTTAACTGTTTACATCTAAGCTCTTTGGTTAAAAAATCCTAGCCAACCCCACCTAGATGGGATAAGGCTTGGTCGTTTTTGCTGATAATCTCTGCCACCTACCATCTGAATCTTAGACTGTTTTAGAGTCAGTCTGCCTTTTTTTGTTATAAAGTAACCTATTATTTGATAAGAATTTGTCTCGTTCACATGAAGTGAGATCGCCTCTATAGAGGTTGCCCTTATATCAGCCACACACACTTATGTGGCTGCACACTTTTCTCTCTTACTCTTTTAGGTTTTCTTAATGACAACTTATATAGGGGTGTTCTAACTTGAAAGATTAATCTACCCTTATATTAACAAAATAATTAACAAGTTACACTAAAGGACTAATGATAGAACCAGGGATCCAGAACTAATCTACCATTACTTCTCAACACTCTCCCTCAAGTTCGGAGGAAGATGTGTTCTTTAAACACAATGTAAATCAATTGAAATACTTTGTTGGCAACTTTCTCATGAATGAAGTGATAATCAGTTTCAATGTGCTTGGTCCTTCCATCATAGACGGGATTATAGGCAATTTCTGTAGCGGCTTTACTATTGCAGTAAAGGGTTACTTTGTTAGTTTCTATACCCATCTCAGCCATGAGCGATTTTAACCAAAGGCCTTCGCACATTCATTTTGCAAATGCTCTATACTCTATCGCACCACTTGATCTAGCTACTACAACTTGTTTCCTACTTTTTCATGAAATAATATTACCCCCGATCATTGTGATGTATTCATAAGTAGGCTTTTTGTGATCGCGTGAACCTACCCAATGTGCATTGGAAAAAAGTTCAATATTATATTAAGGTGTCCTCTATTAACATATAATATCTCATGATCAGGAGAGCTTTTTAGATACCTAAGAATATGGTATACAACCTGCATATGAGTTTTTAAGGGAGCATGGATAAATTTGCTTACCATTCTCATGGCATAAGCAATATGAGGATGGATGATGGTAAGGTAAATGAACTTACCCACTAATCTTTTGATATGTGCTCACATCTTTGTAATCCTCGTCATCACTTAGATGTAACTTTAAATTCGGTTCTATAGGGATTTCACTGTCTCTGCAGTCTATCATTTTTGTATCCTTGAGCAGATCTGTAGTATACTTTCTCTGTGTTAGAAATACTCCTTGTTTAAATAAAGTACTTCTATTTTCAAAAAATAGTATAATATGCCCAAATCCTTGAAATCAAATAGTTGATGTAACTTTTCCTTGAGTCTTACAATCTCTTCAACATCATCACCATTAACAATAATATCATCAACATAAACTATCAAAAGAGAGATCCCCTTCCCACTTTTAATGAAAAAGGTATGACCATTTATGCTGTTGTGATATCTCATATTGATTACACCTTCACTAAATTTTTCAAATCATGCTTTTTCGGATTGTTTCAAACCATTTATGGCCTTTTTTAATTTGGACACTTGGTTATTTAGCCTCCTTTTTTTGTGAAACCTTGGAGGTAATTCCATGTACACTTCTTCATTAAGGTTTCTCTTTAGAAAGATATTTTTCACATCTAATTGCTACATATCACTCCCTTTATGTGTAGGTAGGCTTATGATAACCCTGATGGAGGTTAACTTTGCAACTGGAGCAAAAGTCTTATTGTAATCGATGCCATATGATTAGCTATATCTCTTCGCTAGTAGTCTTGTCTTATAATATTCTAAGCTTCCATCAGCCTTGAATTTAACAGTATATACCCATTTGTAGCCAACTGGTTTTCTTCCTTATAGTAGAGTTACAATCTCCCAAGTATTATTCTTTTCCAAGGCTTTTAACTCACATTCTATGACTTTTCTCCACTTTGGAGACTTAAAGGTTTATTCAATATCTCTAGGTATAAAGTATATCCCTACATTGTGCACAAATATTTGTTATATCCCCGATATGTTGTGATAAGATACAAATTAAGAAATTAGATATAAAATACAATTTTTTTTTTTATAGTTTCTAACTGCAATGAAAAGATCAAGTTCATGTTCTCTTGACTTGGTTTGTGGTTGTATGTCTGAAGTAGTTGGATTTAAGGTTGTGGAAGAATCATTGTTATGTTAGCTTGAGGGTTAGGCACCACAATCTTCCTTTCTTCTCGGGTGTATATCCTTGTTTCCTTAGTAATTGTAACTATTCCATTATCCTATGAGGACTTGTCTAATCCAATATCATCCGTGAACTAAAACTCTAAGTAGGTAGGACTCGGGTTTGTGTTGTGGAAATATTGGATGACTGCCCTTTGAAAAAAAGCATGGAGTTGATTCAAAGAAGGTGAACTCTAAGGAGACAAGTTTTTTGATTAACTCAATCATTACATTTATATCCCTTTTTTGTAGTGTTATTTGTATCGCACCATATTATTCGATATGATACGATGTGATACGTACGATACAAGCCTATGTATCGCCCAATCGAAGATACAATCATATTTTTTCTTGCAATTTTTTGAATACGATGCGGCAAATGATGATATAAGAAATAGATGAAAAAACTATTTTTATAAGCTTTTTAATGAAAATAAAGATGTTAGTATTAGCTTAGGAGAGTTAGCCAAATCAGAAAAGTATATAAACCACAAATTCTATCGACGTATTCAAAAGAATGAAGTCAAAGAGGCTCTTAAACATATAAAGGGTGGTAAATCGGTAGGACCAGATAATATTACTATAGAAGCTTGGAAAATACTAGGAGAAATAGGAATCACTTGGCTCACAAGACTATTTAATGAAATATGGAAAAACCAAAAGATGCCTGAGGAATGGAGTGCAAGTACACTTATACCCATATATAAGAACAAGGGAGACATTCAAAATTGTGTGAATTATCGAGGTATCAAGTTAATGAGCCATACTATGAAATTATGGGAAAGAATTATCGAACGTAGGTTAAGATAAGTATCAAGTACAATAGAGAACCAATTTGGATTCATGCCAGGCAGATTTACTGTTTAAGCGATTCACCTTTTGAGACGTCTTATGGAACATTTTAGAGCAAAAAAGAAAGACCTTCACATGATATTTATTAATCGACAAAAAGCTTATGATAGGGTACTGAGGGAGGTTCTTTGGAAAACTTTGTATAAAAGAGATATCTTATTGACATACATTAACCTTATAGGAGACATGTATAATGGTGCAAAAACATGTGTGAGGACTCATGAAGGAATGATAAATTTCTTTAAAGTTAATATTTGGTTTCATTAATAATCAACTGTAAGTCCATACTTATTTATAATGGTGATTGATGAGTTAACGAAACATATTTAAGATGAAGTACCTTGGTGAATGTTATTTGCAGATGACATTGTATTAGTGGAGGAGTCTAAGGAAAAAGTTAATAGAAAATTGGAACTATGGAGAGAAACATTAGAAAGCAAAGGCCTCCAACTTAATAGAACAAAGACAGAATATATTGAATGTAAGTTTGATTATTTGGTTACCTCAGAGGACACAGAAATTAAAATTGGCACACATTGCATCCCCAAAAGGAAAATTTTAAATACTTAGGGTCAATTTTTCAGAGTGATGGAAGAATTGATGGAGATGTTACGCATAGAATTAATTCTTGTTGGTTAAAATGGAGAGGAGGATCAAGTATTCTTTGTGATAAGAAGATACCATTAAAGTTAAAAGGTAAATATCATAGAGCAACAATTAGACCTGCCATGTTTTATGGTTTTGAGTGTTGGACAGTTAATCATCAACATGTACAAAAGATGTCTGTGATAGAAATGAAGATGTTGAGATGGATGTGTGGTCATAAAAGAAAAGACGGTATACATAATGAGGTTATTAGAAACAAATTAGGAGTGGCACCAATAGAGGATAAAATGAGAGAATATCGTTTAAGATGGTTTTAACATATAGAAAGAAGATTAAAAGAAGAACCTCTAAGAAGGTATGAAAAACTAAATTTGGAAAGTATTAAAAGAGCTAGAGGACGACCACAAAAGTGTTGGAAAGAAACAATAAAGAATGATCTAGGTTATTGTGAGTTAATTGCTAATATGGCACACGATAGGGCTATGTGGAAACAAAGAATCCATGTAGCCGACCTCGTCTAGTATGGGAAAAGGCTTAGTTGTTGTTGTTGTTGCTAGCTTCTGTTCACCTCTCTTCACTTCTCTCAAAGGCATCTTCCGGTATGCACGTTTGAGATTGGAAGCTACATGTAAATTTAGGTTAGTTTATAAGAATTTTATTTAATAAGAATAATTTATGAATAAATAACAATTTATTACAAAATCATTTCCCTTTCTGTTGTCAGGTTTTAGTTATATTTTTGCTATTAGTTTCTTATTTCATGAAATGACAATCAATGAAGAATAATTTGGTTGCCTTAGTTCATTGGGCATTTCACAACTTCACTATTTTAGGGTTCACCTTATATGACTTTCATTAAGTTTAATATAATCAACGTGTGTGAGGCTTAGCTCAACCTGTTAAGTGAGCATGCCTTTATAGTTACACATCGAAAATTCTTATTTTTATCAAGCAACCTAGAAGTAATGACCTGATTTTGACCCACAACATCCATCCATCATCCTTTCGTTTCAAACCACTTAAAGTATTAATTAAAAAGCTAGTCTTCAGTAAGAGGAAAAGAGGATATCATCAAGTAACAATATCATATCATTGGGGTGTCATAGACTCAATAATCAAAGAAATGGAGCTCATCGTTTTGCTCACATATGAAAATAAGCAAATGTGCCAACTACATGTACAAAGATAATAGTTTGTTAATTTTGATATATTGGAGGAGTGGATTATGGAAGATAACGAAAAAAATACACTCCTAACTTAAGAAAACATTGCATGGATTAATTTGGAAGGAGCGCAACAAGATCATCAAGGAAATGAAGATTTTGATTTTGAAGCAGAAGGTGGTGAGGATCTTCAGCAAGGAGAAGATGAAGATTATTTAGTTGATGACCCTGATTACAATATATAAATGTAAACATATTTCATTTTTTGCTTTAAAATATGTAATTTTTTTCATTGTTCAATGGTGAATGATCAATATGTACTAAACTTTGCATTATATGAATTCTTTACGATTATCATTTTTTTTTTAAAACAATTCTGATTTTTTTCTAGTTTTTCTATTTTTTTAGATTTTACTAATTTTTTAATATTAAAGTATGATACGCTATGATACGATACGCTCACATCGTGGACCAAAATGATACATGATATGATATGCGTCAAATGACACTGCATTTTTTATGAGGAATACCCGATCAAAACATTTTTGGGAGCTCTCAGATCTATCTTGTCCCTAAGATGAGAATGTACGTGTACATAACAAAACAACTTTATATTCGAGTGGAATATGAAACCGTTTTTCATAGGATCTATGGCTTTATAGGGAGATTCTCCACTGAGAATAGAGCTTGGTATTCTGCTAATAAGATAAATCGATGGTAGGACAATGTCTCTCCAAAATTGTTTGAGTATTACATCGAATGAGTAAGGTCCTTGCTACTTCGAGAATGTCTATTTTTCCTTTTAGCCACATCGTTCTATTTGGGAGTATAAGAAGATGAGGTTTGATAGAGAATACCATATTTTTAGAGGTAATTTTGCAGTTGGTGAGACAAATATCCCCCTATCAAAACGAATAATTTTTAGAGAGGAAGAAAATCGAGTTTTATAGGAACATGGACCCCAAACAACGAGTATAATGAAACGAGTATAATCACCAATAAAAGAAACAAACAAAATACTTATAGCCATTTAGATAAACTATAGGAACATGGACCCCAAACAAACATCATAATGTATTAACTCGAAAGGCTTAGACATTTTTGACTCAGAAGAAGGAAAATTGACTCTATGTTGGCATACATCAGACTCAAGACCTACATTATTGGATTCACGAAACAAAGATGGAATGACTAGTTTGAGTTTTGATTTTGGTAGGTGGCCCAAACGATTATGCCACATCTTGTTTTTTCTTCTTCTAAATGTATGCCATCTGAATATGAAGTTGACGTGGTTGATGGTGAATGTTCAATGATCACGCTACCACGATCAAAGAACTTTCCCATCATTAGATCTTGAAATGCACAACTCGAAGAAGAGAAAGTCACTGTACAATTAAGGTGTTTTGTTAAGGAGTTGACTGATAGTAAGTTCATATGAAAATTAGGAACATGAAAAATTGATGTTAAATCGAAGAGCTTAGTCTTCACACTTTCATTTACATTCATATAAGAGCTATAACCATCGACCAATTTGATTGCTTCTTTGTTAGGAAGACTTCTATAATTGGATAACCAAGTGTTATTGCCAACTGTACGATCAATGGCTCCAGAATCAATAATATATGCTTTATAAGAGAAAGATTTACCAATCACCATAGAGGGAGAACGAACTACTGCATCGTGAGAATCTGAAGTGGAGGTTTAATCTCCGAGTCTAGACTCTAACCTTTCATTACATTTTAGTAATTCTGATATTGGGTTCCTTTCTTCACTTTTCTTCAATACGTTTTTGTAATTCTGATATTGTGTTCATTTCTACATTTTTTGAAGGCTTCTCTACTGCATTAGTGTAGTAAGACTTGTTTCTAAAGGCTGTATATAGGTTTATTTATTTAGTCCCCCACACTGTTACCATAGCCTCTACCTCTATTTGGTTGTCCTTGATTTCTTCAAAAGAAAGCACTCTTATCCGGACTTAGTAACATCTTCTTTCTCGAGTCTTCTTTGTTCTTTCTATTAAAGAAGCAATAAGTACACAATTGCTTCATAATCAGTTGACACTCTTCCGAGTAAATAAAAACCTTTCTTTTTTGCTTCTTTATTTTGTTCTTTTGAACATACACTACGCTTTACCCATGTGAAGAATTGGAATTCATCCCAAAGGCCTCTTAGTTCTCCATAATACTCATGATAGTGCAATTTGCGTGTCTGCATTTTCTGATTTTGTCAAGTATTTCATATTCCTATGCAACATTCTTTTTCCTAGAGTAGGCTTTAGAAACAGTTTTTCAAAATTCTAATCCCAAGTACATAAAGGTTCTCCCTATAGAAAGAGTCAGCGATTGAAATATTGAAGAATATGATAATTTAGTCTTTCTAGTAATTCTGTAGTTTTTAAGTATTATTGTAATAGTCCTTATTTCTAAGGGCAGTTTGGTTATTTTATGTTTAACAATTCACCCTATAGAGACTGAACATTTTGTATTAGGTTTAAGGATTGTGATTAATAGAGAGAGAAAGAGGGGAGCACCTCCATTGGAGGGCCAGTCCCCTCCTCCAATCTCCACCATTTTCCTCTCTTCATTGTTTTTTATGTTTGTTCATCTGTTGCATTTCCCTGCAATTTCAACATAGTATCGGAGCCTACAAAGCCTCGATATCAATGCGATGTTGCTTGAAGACAACACAAATGTCTATCAGAAGTCGCAAATCTAATATTTCTTTTTTAAAAATTTCTCTGCAATGTTTCTCTCCATTCAGTAACGCAAAGAAGCAATGGACTCGTTAGTGACTGCAAGTCTTGGGATAATCAAAATCTTGCCGAAGATAAAAAGCATGCCAATTCTCACACAATGGCAGAAGATCAGGAACCTTTTTTATATCCTGTGATGGCCACTACGGTTCTAGAAAACGCCACAACAAGAAGTCTACAATTGTAACCACGCATAAGAGGTTGCCTGCCAAAGCACCACACCTACAACACCGTGATAGGCGCTGAAGAAGATTCTCAAAAGTGCAACTTAATGCGGAGTCATACACGATCTTTGTTCTCCTAGCTACGTCATGCCAACTATACAAACCTTGCATACGCTGATGCATAGAATGTGGATCGATCTATGGAATCTTCAATATTGCCTCACTGATTGCGTGTACCATGTTGTTAGGTGTGGGATCTGCAAGCACAATCATGTCCTCGAGCAGAACCTCTGGAACAACCCCAACTCTAGTGCTGACAGTAAGCAAGCCGCAACTAGCAGCTTCCAGAATTACTATGCATAAAGCCTCACTAAGGGAACTATTTAAGAAAATGTGGCCACGGATGAGTACAAATCTTACTTGTGCATGTGGAACTGCTCCCAACATTTCAACTCTATCTTGTAGAGAGTATTTCTTTTCGTAAGAGGTTTTGATTCTTGAAACTGTTGCGAAGGTTAGGTTGTGTGTTGTGGTGGTTGACCTTGAATGCGACGACTTGATTCTGCCCCATTTTTTCAAAAACCGTAAGGGAAGAAGATGACAAAGAAAGAAGGTGGTTGGTTCCCAATAGTGACGATAGTGAATGACCTATCCTTTCCGAAAAAGGTTACACAAAAATCTGGAAAGGAAGATCAATTTTTTAAAAAGGTAATTTTATCCTTTTCTTAATACCAAATGCTCAAAAAGTAAATTACACGTTACTTTTGTGATTTTGTGGGAAAGCAAACCAGAATGTTGGTTATGGAAGATAACTTTCCTGATTTTGTGGGAAAACTTTCCTGATTTTGTGGGAAAGAGAATTGGTAACTGTTGTTCATCATCATCTGGATAAAGAAACTGTTTGCATAAAGGATAATCCCATGATTTTAGCAATTGCTTCTCTTGTTGATGTAACTGTCAATACAACAAGTGAAAGTACAACTCTTCTAAATGGTGGACATTTGGTGGTCTTTTCATATTGACGCTGACTTGACAAACAATAGCGATGCTAATGCAAAAACTGATGGAATTGAGGTGCCACTAACACCTGCGAGTACGGAGCACGTTACAGAAACTCCAAGCAGAATAGACAAGTGAAAGGTGTGATATGATCAAGATAATGTTGTGACAAAGAGATGTTATACATACATGCAAGCTTTATCGTTCTTGGATTTTCATTGTGATAATGTTGATAAAGAAAATTGGTTTTGGAATTTGACCCATCAGATGCAAAGCAACACATCTGGGGAGGAATTTGAGTACCAAGGAGAGGTCAATCGCTTGCTGGATTTGATAGTGCACAACTTATACAGTCACAAGGAAGTATTTCTTAGAGAGCTAGTTAGTAATGCTAGTGATGCATTAGATAAATTGAGATTTTTGAGCGTGACTAATCCAGCTCTTCTTGGAGATGCTGGAGAACTCGAGATATGCATTTCAATCAGAGATATTGGCATCGGGATGACCTGTGAAGAGTTGATTGATTGTTTAGGAACCATCACTCTGAGTGGAACTGCAAAATTCTTAAAAGCACTTTGGGAAAACAAGGATATGGTGGCGTAGACAGCCATGGTGTGCAGTTATGCTCAGAATGCGAAGCCCAAAGAAGCTCTCCAAGTGTTTGATGAAATGTGTTCGACTGGTATGCCTATTAATGAGGCTTGACACACATTGACATGTATGCTAAATGCAAGGGCATCCTTGATGCTTATGAAGTATTTGTGAGAATGCTTGAGAAGAATGTCTACTCTTATAGTGCAATTTGATCAAGGGACATTGGTTAGTATCCTTCCAGCTTGCTCTTAGTTGGGTTTCATAAGAGAAGGAACTCAAATACATGTCCAATTAATTCGACTGGGTTTGCACATTGATCTATATGTGACTACCTGCTTAATCGATCTTTATGCCAAATATGGTAAGCTAGAGGAATCTGTGAACTTGTTTGAATAAGGACTGAAGAGAAACCTGGTTGTGTGGAATGCAGTCATATTTGGCCTTGCAATTCATGGCCATGGGGAGGAAGCACAAGACTTTTTCGATGATATGAGAAAATAGGAGTTGAAACCATATCATATCACCTTTATTTCACTTATGTCTGCGTGCAGTCATGCTAGCTTGGTTGATCAAGGGCGAGAGTACTTTGAGCTAATGCGTGTATGGTCGATCTTCTTGGAAGATATGGAAACTTGGATCTTGCCTATGATTTCATCATGAGAATGCCTGCGAAGCCCAATGATAGTATATGGGGAGCTTTGCTTGGGGCATGTAGAATACATGGAAATGTTGAATTAGGAAAGTTGGCTTTAGCTCTCGTATATTTGAGCTCGATCCAGAGAATGTTGGTTACTATGTTTTGATGTTAAACATATATGCAAATGCTGGGAGCAAGTATGCACCTAAGGGGGTTGCTGAGATTGTGCAACTAAGAGAGTTGATGGAAGGTTACAATGAGGAGAGCTACTGAAAGATGAATAACCATGAAGGCTGTTGTAAATTGCAGTCACGAGGACTGTTGAAGTGATTTTGCAGCCATTAAGGTTGCTGGAAGTTTGCAGCCATGAAGGTTGCTCAAGTGAACAACCATGTAGGCTGAGTGAAATAGTTTTTTGCAGCCATGAAAGTTGCTAAAAGTGAACAACTAAGAAGGCTTAAAAAAGGTGATGAGTAACCAAAAAGGCTGAAGAAGAAAGTGAGAGAGGTCATCCAATTCCATCTTTTGTTTTTATGATTTAAAAGAAGAAAGAGAGAGAAAGGCGGTCCAATTCCATCTGTTGATGATTGAAAAGAAGTGAGAGAAGGACGGTTGCATCAAGAACAACCAGCTTACCGAAGTCCATCTTCTTTCAAGTTTACTATGGCAGTATTGCCAGAAGAGGGTAGTAGTGTTGCTTCCCAATTACAACACAAAGAGAAGAAACCTGCAATCTTAGAAAGTTTGTGGCCGCATGTGTGATGGAACATGACTGCTTGCGGGAAGTAACTCGTTTGTTTTTCGTTCATAGTGATAATTGGAATATGCTTTTGAGATAATTAAGCAGTGTTGTTGCTTTTACCTAGTAGGTTTTGCAAGTTTGGAGTTTGAAGTATTTTACCCCCAACTTTAGAGAGACATTCAAAATTCGCGAATTATCGGGGTATCAAGTTAATGAGTCATACTATGAAATTGTGGGAAAAAATTATCGAACGTAGGTAAAGGCAAGTATCGAGTACAATAGAGAACCAATTTGGATTCATGCTAGGCAGATCTACTGTTTAAGCGATTCACCTTTTGAGACGTCTTATGGAACATTTTAGGGCAAAAAAGAAAGACATTCACATGATATTTATTGATATGGAAAAAGCTTACGATAGGGTACTAAGAGTGGTTCTTTGGAGAACCTTGGAAAAAAGAGGTATCCCATTGACATACATAGCAAAAACATGTGTGATGACTCATGAATGAATGACAAACTGCTTTGAAGTTAATATTGGGTTACATCAAGGATCAACTTTAAGTCCATACTTATTTATACTGGTGATTGATGAGTTAACAAAACATATTCAAGATGAAGTACCTTGGTGTATGTTATTTATAGATGACATTGTGTTAGTGGAGGAGTCTAAGGAAAAAGTTAATAGAAAATTGAAACTATGAAAAGAAAATTAGAAAGTAAAGGCTTTCGACTTAGTAGAATAAAGACAGAATATATGGAATGTAAGTTTGGTCATTTGGTTACTTCAGAGGACATAGAAATTAAAATTGGCACACATTGCATTCCCCAAAAGGAAAGTTTTAAATACTTAGGGTCATTTTTTCAGAGTGATGGAAGAATTGATGGAGATGTTACGCATAGAATTAATGCTTGTTGGTTAAAATGGAGAGGAGCATCAAGTATTCTTTGTGATAAGAAGATACCATTAAAGTTAAAAGGTAAATATTATAGAGCAACAATTAGACCTGCCATGTTTTATGGTTTTGAGTGTTGGACAGTTAATCATCAACATGTACAAAAGATGTCTGTGACAGAAATGAAGATGTTGAGATGGATGCGTGGTCATACAAGAAAAGGCCGTATACATAATGAGGTTATTAGAAACAAATTATGTGTGGTACCAATATAGGATAAAATGAGTGAATATCGTTTAAGGTGGTTTGAACATATAGAAAGAAGAACCTGTAAGAAGGTATGAAAAACTAGATTTTGAAAGTATTAAAAGAGGTAGAGGACGATCACAAAAGTGTTGGAAAGAAACAATAAAGAATGATCTAGGTTATTGTGAGTTAATTGCTAATATGGCACACGATAGGGCTACGTGGAAACAAAGAATCCATGTAGCCGACCCCGTTAGTATGGGAAAGGGCTTAGTTGTAGTTGTTGTAGTATTTATGGTAATTCTATGTATTTTAGGTATTATTGTAATAGTCCTTATTACTAAGGGCAATGTGATCATTTTATGTTTAACAGTATACTATATAAGGACCGGACAGTTTGTATTAGGTTTAAGAATTGTGATTAATAGAGAGAGAGAGAAAGAGGGGGGCTGCCTCCATTGGAGGGCCAACCCCCTCCTCCAATCTCCACCATTTTCCCCTTTTCTGTTTTTTTATGTTTGTTCATCCGCTGCTTTTCCCTGCAATTTCAACATGAAATAGCCACAAAGTTACCAAGGCATCCTCTTTTCGCCATTTGAGGAAGTTGAAATCACTTGCATCTTGCTGATGTTATTCTCCAATTAAATAATTCCATCGGCCTCTTGCAAGGACTGATAGTTCGATAGATCTTGACCATTCTAAAAAATTCTTACAATGCAATTTAACATGTAATCTGAAAAGAATCAAACTTTTTCATCTGTCATATTTACTCCCCCTGTCTTGATGCATGAATGTTGGTGAGAATTGTATATAATAGACTATACTTCGTGTCCAATTTCAGAATTTTTGCAATAGTCCAGCGATAACTCCTATTCCACTGGATTTTCGCCTTGATTTGCTTGGAATCAACTATCCACAATGCTATGGATTGAATCTCCACCAACCCAAGCCACAATTTGATATAATCACATGCATAAATC
Source organism: Brasenia schreberi (assembly GCA_036023115.1). Lineage (NCBI taxonomy): Eukaryota > Viridiplantae > Streptophyta > Magnoliopsida > Nymphaeales > Cabombaceae > Brasenia > Brasenia schreberi. The sequence goes on along the minus strand of JAYKKT010000092.1, from coordinate 29,286,933 downwards.
TCAATAAATGAATCCCGAAATTCACCTGTGTACAGAAGTGAAATATGTTTCTTCAGAACTGCTTTCATCGTCCTGTTCTTCACTCCATCGGCAACGATTTCTTCTGCAAGGAGTCTACTCCATCACCAGCAGTCAATGACAACGATTGACGGGTCAATAAGAAAGCTTAAGTTGTATGCTGTTAAATGTTGGACTCTTTCTCGTTGATGTGCCTGCTAGAAATTTTCTCCCCCTCTGATTGATTTCATCTGTTGACCATATTGATGGTTCTGATATTTTGGGAATATCTTGTTATTTACTTGGTTTCTATCATTCGATAGTATTAGCAAGTATGGGAAAAATATGTATCATGATTCTTGACAACATCCATAATGATGACATTTTTTGTTATGTTTCAGTTAGGTGCTATAAATGTCACAAAATCTTATGTTACTGTTTCAGATGAATTCTTTAAGATGACATCCACACTGTTAGAATATGCTGCGCAAGCTAATCTATAATGGGGAGATGTTTACTATGTCAGAACAATATTATGAGTAGTCCTCTCTATTACCTTCTTCTTAGAGTGGATGTTATTTTAGTCATCATACACCCTGTCGGTATTTATCACCATCCTCATTTCATGGAATTATTTGTGATAACTGGCTGTATGAAGCTGATGTTTCTCTACAACATCATCCTCTCATGACTGGCTTTAATCACTTGTACATAGGATGATGAGGTGACATTGGATGAAGAGGAAGAATTGGAAAAGTCTGAAGCCAATGACCCAGTGAATGAAGTAAGGTTTGCTTTGCTCGTGTCTGATTGTATATTTATTTTAGCTTTGTTTGGCTTATATCTTTTCTGCTTTAGGTGGTACATAGTATTCTATTAGTAAATTTATGCAACTTCATTGCCTCGACATTCATCAAAGTGCTTGGCATATTTTCTGGTTTGTTTATGCAGTTCTACCTAATAATACAATTAGTGATCAAGTTAAACACAATGTGAAAATCCATTAGATGTTTTCTCGTATTTTAGTGCCTCCATCTTCATTTAGTTTTCCTGTTTCATTTGATATTCAATTATCGTTTGCAGATCATGTTATTACAGCAGGAGAGCCAAATGTCCATAGAAGATCTCCTTGCTCGTTATAAAAGGGTAATCTGTTTGGTTGATGGTAGTTGAGTCTATCTAGTATCATGAGTATTTTGTAATGTAGCTTAAAGTGCGTACAAAGTTCCCTTTTCTACTCAAGTACTCTCTTCGTGAGTATCAACACATTGGATTGGATTGGCTTGTCACCATGTATGAAAAAAGACTGAATGGAATTTTGGCAGATGAAATGGGGCTTGGAAAAACAATTATGACTATAGCTTTGCTTGCGCATCTTGCTTGTGAGAAAGGGATATGGGGACCCCATCTTATAGTTGTACCTACTAGTGTTATGCTTAACTGGGAAACCGAGTTCCTGAAATGGTGTCCTGCTTTCAAAATTTTGACCTACTTTGGATCTGCAAAAGAACGAAAATTTAAAAGACAAGGCTGGATGAAGCCGAACTCCTTTCATATATGCATCACTACTTACAGGTTGGTGATACAGGATTCCAAGGTTTTTAAGCGCAAGAAGTGGAAATACTTAATTCTTGATGAGGCTCATTTGATAAAGAATTGGAAATCTCAAAGATGGCAAACTCTTCTGAATTTCAATTCTAAGCGCAGGATTCTATTGACTGGGACACCCCTTCAGAATGACCTCATGGAGTTATGGTCCCTGATGCATTTTTTGATGCCACATATATTTCAGTCTCATCAAGAATTCAAGGATTGGTTTAGCAATCCCATTTCTGTAATGGTGGAGGGGCAGGAGAAAGTTAACAAAGAAGTTGTTGATCGTTTGCATAATGTCCTTCGTCCATTTATATTACGAAGATTAAAAAGAGATGTGGAAAAGCAACTCCCAAAGAAGCATGAACATGTGATATACTGTAGACTGTCAAAGAGGCAGCGGAATTTGTATGAAGACTTCATTGCTAGCTCAGAGACCCAAGCCACTCTTGCAAGTGCCAATTTTTTTGGGATGATTAGTATTATCATGCAACTTCGTAAGGTTTGCAATCATCCTGACCTATTTGAGGGTCGTCCTATTGTCAGTTCTTTTGATATGTGGGGTATTGATATTCAGTTAAGTTCTTCTGTTTGCTCCATCCTTTTGCCTAGTACCTTTTCAACAGTAGACCTAAGAGGTTTAGGTCTTTTATTTACTCATCTTGACTATAGCATGACTTCTTGGGAGAGTAATGAAGTCCAAGCTATTGAGACCCCTGCAAGTTTAATCATGGAACGTACTGATATGGGTGACCTAGAAGTAATTAAGCCTGGGCGAAATGTCAAAAAAGCTGCAAGGAACAAACATTTTTGAAGAGATCCAAAGGGCAATTTGGGAAGAAAGGCTAAAACAGGCGAAGGAACGTGCAGCAGCTATTGCATGGTGGAACTCCTTGAGGTGTAAAAGAAGACCCATCTACTCAACCACCCTACGGGATCTTGTTACCATAAGGCATCCTGTATATGATATTCATCAGGTGAAGGCAAACCCTGTTTCATACTTGTACTCATCAAAGCTGGCTGACATTGTTCTCTCCCCAGTTGAACGATTTCAAAGGATAACTGATGTGGTTGAAAGTTTCATGTTTGCAATTCCAGCTGCACGAGCGCCTTCTCCTGTTTGCTGGTGCAGTAGAAGTGAGACAACTGTGTTTCTGCATCCATCTTACAAGCTGAAATGCTCTGAAGTTCTGTCACCATTACTGTCACCTATAAGGCCTGCAATTGTCCGCCGGCAAGTGTATTTCCCAGATAGGCGTCTTATACAATTTGACTGCGGTAAACTGCAGGAGTTAGCAATTTTGTTGAGGAAATTAAAATCAGAAGGTCACCGAGCTCTGATATTCACCCAGATGACAAAGATGCTTGACATATTAGAGGCGTTCATTAATTTGTATGGTTACACTTACATGCGTTTAGATGGATCAACTCAACCAGAGGAGAGGCAGACCTTAATGCAGCGTTTTAACACAAACCCCAAATTTTTCTTTTCATATTAGCATGCTGTTTTGTCAAATGCAGATGTGGAAGCTGCCTTGAAGCATGTCGAGGATGAAGCAGACTATATGGCCTTGAAAAAGGTTGAGGAAGAGGAGGCTGTGGAAAATCAGGAATTTACTGAGGAAGCCCAGGGAAGGCTAGAAGATGATGAGCTTGCAAATGAGGAGGATTTAGAATTGGATCAGAACATTTTTCATATTCAAACTCTCTCTCCTGCTGACAAAGTGGACAATGGTGCACCTGTAGGTGGGATTTGTCTAAAGGAAGACAGAGCTCTTATGTTAGCAAGCGGAGAGGAAGATATTGACATGCTTGCTGATGTTAAACAGATGGCAGCTGCTGCAGCAGCAGCAGGACAAGCATCTTCATCTTTTGAGAATCATCTTCGGCCAATTGACAGATATGCAATGAGGTTTCTGGATCTTTGGGATCCTATAGTTGACAAATCTGATATAGAGTCACAAGTGGTGAACACTATGGAGTCAGAGTGGGATATGGAAATGATTGAGAAATTCAAAGAAGATTTAGAAGCTGAAGCTGATGATGACGATGAACTTGCATATGAACGTAAGCACCTTTTTATGCTCTCTGTATTGCCAAGTTCTTGTCCAAGCCATGGTGCTTTCTCTCCCTCCCTCCCTCTCTCTACACACATGCACACAAACCAACAAGTATCCTGTGAAAGTCTTTAGGTTTTAAAGATTTTTGGTTGCAAGCAGAAACTTCAATTTATGTCACAAACCTTTACTTTTTCTTATCTGATTTATTGTAATGGAAAAGGCTTGGTTTTGGTTTTGATTAACTTCCTATTTATAATTTCAAATATATTTATTTATTGACAACTTTACTTTGTGGAACTCCTTATTTATGTTTTGACATTTTTGGTTGCATTGTTATAAATCTGTACCTTTTAAAGCTTTCTACACTTTCAGGTGCAACCATTATGGTAAAAATAAGCTTTCTTGTCCTTTTGATAAGTTCCCTAGACAGGATTATTTTTTTGTTGTTGGGCCTTATGGGACACAAGTCAAAATCTTTCTTACAGTGTGACGTAGCATCTTCTTCACTTGGCAGTACAACTTTTAGAGGCACACGCTTGCAAATGCTGCTGCCTATGTTGTTGGGTTTTGCATCCTCTTTTTGTGCATAAGGCTTATAGTATACATTGTTTCCTGTCTTCAGTTGCCCCCTCTTGATATGAACCATTTCTTGTTAATTGATTCTCCTTTCGCTGCTAGTTCTTAAATGGAAGAGATTCCACATTCTTAAATCATCACATGGTTTTCCTCCTTTCTTTCTGCTTCTGGAACTAATGAAATTGAAAATGGATCCTGATATGGAATCATTTGTGCCAGAATGGGATACTGATTTTGCAACAGAGGCATATCGTCAACATGTTGAGGCCTTTGCTTACCAGCAGGTATGCACGATTCTTCTTGTTATTCGCTAGATTTGCATGTGCTTTTATGGTGCCTTTTTCTTTGGTTCTGATGGTTTTTTAATGTAGCTGATGGAGGAATTGGAATCTGAAGCAAAAGAGAATGAAGAAAGAGAGAATGAAAGACAAAGGCTTAAAAGGTCTGTAACATACTTTAAAACATTGTAGTACAGAAAAGCGAAGATCACCTAATCTATTCAAATGCACTCTTAGGAATTATTACAATGATGACACTGTTTGAATATTAGAAAAGAAACTACATGAACATGTTCATGCTTTGAATTTTATGTAATCATAAATTATATTTTTCCGCTTTTCTGAAAGTTCTGATTTCCTCTTCTCTCCAGCCAAACAGATGTTATTTCTATTTGTTTGTGCAAGCGCCTGAATACTTTATTGCAGCTCTTCTTCTATTGTATATTAGAACTGTTTTACATTTACAAAATATGATAATTATGTAACTTTTGTTAGTATACCTGCTACTGAATATATTTCAGTAGATTACGAGAAGCTGTGCGGTTTGGGGGTAATTCATTGGTTTCTCACAGGAAGGAAAGATCTGGTGATATGAAAACCAAGTCCAAGAAGAAGCTGAAAAAGGCCAAGTTCAAGTCTCTGAAAAAGGAGGCTTTGGTGTCTGATACAGAACCGCTCAATGAACCTCAGATGGAACCGGTGTCTATTGATGAAGTTGTGGTTTCTTCTCAAGAAAAGCCACATTCACCAACGAATAAGAAAAGAAAGAAGTTGCGGACGGTACCTGAAGATGAAAAGGAAACAAAGAAGAGCTCAAAGAAGCTTAAAAAGTCCGATGTACGTAACACTGTGGTCCATTCTGACTCTCAAGATAAACAAGCGGCAGATGACAAGGATCTGAAGCTCAGTGAAGTTGTCAGCAGTCCTGATGTTAAGCCACCAAGCAAAAACAAGATGGTAGGAAAGGTTTCCATTATACCAATGCCACTGAAGCGCATTCTGGTGATCAAGCCAGAAAAGGTGAAGAGGAAGGGGAATTTTCGTTCTAAAGATTTTATCCCTTCACCCGATCCTTGGTCCTCGCAAGAGGATGCTGTACTATGTGCAATTGTGCATGAATACGGTGCTGTGTGGAGCTTAGCAAGTGATACACTTTACTCAGTGACAGCTGGTGGATTTTACAGAGGAAGGTTTCGTGACCCTGTCCATTGTCTTGAAAGGTTTAGGGAGCTATTCCTGAGATGTATATCATCTGCCGCAGAAAATGCCAACAATGAGAAGCAAGTCCCAGTTGCCGCAAAGGCTCTTCTTAAAGTGACTGAGGTGACTTCTCACTTGAGATTGTTCGGCACTGGATTTATTTTTCTTTTGGATCTTTAATCTTATTGTTTCCTTTCTATGGTTTTGGTAACAAAATTAATATAAAAATTTGGATAAGAGCGTTGCAAAAACTATGGATGTGAATTAGCTTGTGACTGGGAGACCAAACAGGAAGGGAAAAAGAGGCAGTTTCCCAGATAATGTTGAGAGACATTATCATTTTTTAAGGTTCGTTCATTGTGAAATGTCTTGTAGTGCCAAGTCAAAATGGCAAATAAGCTATCGTGCTGCTATTCCAAAAAGTAATAGGTTTTCATCCTTTTTTATATGTTTCTGTTGCAGTGCTGCTGTTACTGTACATTTTTGTGCTGATTGTTTCTTTCTTGTTATTCTGGTATATCAATCAGCAACCAGCACCTTCACAACGAACACAATGAAATGGTTAACTATTGATGTCGTATTGTAAATTTTTTAGGATCATGTTCAGCTTCTCCTTGACATTGCAAGTGAGCTGCCTAATAATGAGCTTCTCCTTCAAAAACACTTCACGGCAGTACTTTCAGCTGTTTGGAAGGCAAGGTCCAGACACGATCTCTCAAGCAACACAGCCTCACGGAATATGCAGTATCCATGCCACATTTACTCTTCGCTTTCTGCTTCGACTGGTTTAAGGAGATCTGCAAAACCCACTTGCTGGTCTGTTGCTATTTCGTCTCGAAGCAGTAAGTTGGTCGCAATGATGCTTAATGATACTCAGAGAAAGCAACAAGAAGTGCCAAATGCTCCAGCTGCACGTCAAGGACTACCGTTTATAACAGGGTTGGAACAAAGGACACCAGAATCTTTGGGGCAAGCAGAGATCACCGTGGAGTTTCTAGATGACAATAATGAATGGGAACCTCCTTTGCCTTCTAAAATTTGTATATCAATATCTGAACCCCTGTCATTGCAACAGATGGATGTACCACATGATGAGTTGCTGAAAGATTCTTCCCGTCAACCCGCTGATTTTCGTTACAGGTACTTGTTCATTCCCAATCCCGTTATTGCCTTATAAACTCGAACTACTTCATGCATGATGTCAGCTTTCTATGTGGAGCCAGTTGATTCATAAATCAAAACCAAAAATGAAAACCGAAAGTGTGATTACCTATGTGGGTTCTTATCGTCATTGAGGTCAATCTGTATCATAGCATTCAACTCCAACAAAAGCAAGATCATTGTTTCCTTCCAACTCTTTTTCAGCCTTACTCAAAGTGTTCACCATTAGTTCCTAAACATCTAGTTTTTCACTAAAGCTCTATGGGATAGCCTTGTCAAATCTCCTAAGCATGTTCTCATTTTTCTTATATTGGTGCCATCCAACTCTTATTCCCAGGTAATTCCATGTGATGAAAAGAGTCGCTCTCAAAGTTGACCAGTTCAATTACGGACTATTAGAGAACACTATCCTTTTCTTTTTTGACAATTCTATTAGCTGAACCAGCCATTCTTTCCTGCTGATGTTTCATGTAGCTTTGCTAGATGACCTTAAAATCATTGTTGTTTTTGAACATGAAGGATGGCTTGGAAAGCTTGCTTAGAAGGAGAAAATGTTGGCTGGGCTGCATCAGCGTTTCAAAATAAGGAGGTTATCACACCTCGGCAAACATCAAAATCATTGTCGACAGGGAAGCAGAAAGCTGCTACAGAGGGAACTAAGGCTTCAAAGTCAAAAATTTCCAGAAATATTGATCTGAATGAAGAGTGTGCCGCCAGCAAAACTGCTCCTGTTATAAATGGGAATATCTTCCCAAGATGCTCGGATGCTCCTTGTCCCGTGTTTCCTGTAGTACCCGAGTTTTATGAAGTTCCTGCCGAAGATGTTACGGATGCTGATCGTCCAGAAATTTCAGATTTCGTTGAAATGCTCCCTCATGAATACAATCCAGAAATTATATCTGGTCTTGAAGATTTCCAAGAGTTGCCACCTTTGACAGATATTTTGTGATGTATTTAAGATTGCAAGCGAAATGCTTGTTATCCTTGGATGAGCTTAGGAAGGATCCTTGGTTCGAGCTTCTCAGTCCTTTGCTTTCAGAGAATTGTTGGCAGAACATATGTTGTGAAGGGCTCCTTTCGGCGATGGCCTATTTGATGGGTATGAAACTCTTGCTTGGAAGCTATCCGCTCAAGATATCGTTCTTGGCACTCGGGGTTCATCACTTCGCGGTGGCTTTTGCGGTGGGCGGGACTCGATCTGTGGTTGTAACACGAGTGCGGGGAGCTCTACAGTGTAGAAGTAGGTTCTTCGCTTCTGTATGGCTGAAGCCTCTTTGTAATTGCGGGTTCTCCATTGTATTGGTTAATGGAAGATCCCATCTTCGTAAATGAGAAGGAAATTCTATTATTTAGTTATCCAGTAATATGCTTGACCTGATGCAAAGTTGTTCTCACATGATCTATTTTATTGCAAGGGTCTTCAACGAGGACAAGATTGCTTACGGTCTCAGAGGCATGTTCCCGGTGTGAACCACGGTTCCAGTCTCTTTTCATAAAGGGTGTGTTTTATTTGTATTTCCTATAATCACTTAGAGTTATTTGTTTTAGTTTAACAAATAAAAAATATAAAAACTTTCTTTTATTTTTATTTAATATTTCCATCACCACAATCTAGGTTTCTCCTCTTACGGAACGAGAACTAAAATCAGAAGTTCGACAGAAACTAGTGGTTTAATCTCTCTTTTTTGGTTTCATTATATAAGTTCTTTTTATTTTGTTCTCTTTTTCTGTTTTTTAGATATTTGTTTTAAAAAATCCGAACGTGACAGGTACGAACTGTATCCAGGCCTGAGTGGAACCCTGTTCAATTGTGGTTCATAGTCCAGGCAAACCGAAATGACCATTATCGCTACTACCACGTGCTACCGCCAATTCCACAGCTACCTCGTACCATCATCTATGTCATGCAAGTTTGGACGTGCCTTTCATTTAGATGATTCTTAACTATCCATTTTTGAAGCTGAAGATATCGATGCAAGGATTGTGATTCTTCAAGAATTTAAGATGGAAGCTAATGTTTTGGAATCTCACTGCTTCAATTACAGACAAGTAGGGAAGAACATATGTTAATATATAGCAGAAATGCCAGTTAGCCGGTCAACTGAATGGGCTCATATGAGATTATACCGGCTGACACGCCTCGTACTCATATAATCCGTGTTTATCTCACCAAACTCAGCATAGTCAGGAGGAGCTGAATCAAGTTAGGAATCAGATGAAACCAAAAGCAGAGCCGATGGCCGGTTTCGGATTCTTTAGATTTTTAAAAGTTTTTTGTTGGTTTTGAATGGTTTAGGACTCAAACTGGAATTGATGGTTCTGGTACCAGGGTAACCTACCATACATTGCCAAATTCGGACGGGATGGGCCCGTCATGAGTTTTCCTTTTCTTCGTGGAAGGCCATTGGGATGATGACGATTCTAAGGCGGAGGCGCCCGATCGGCGTGTTCGCGAGGAGGAGCACACTCCATCGGTGTCGTCACAACGAGAAAAGTAGCCAAGGTCCCCCTCTCTCTCTCTCTCTCTCTCTCTCTCTGTGCGGTGTTTGTGTGTACGTGTGCGTGTGTATGTCCGCGAGCGCGTGCGTTCAACGGCAAAATGTAGCCATCGACGGGCGATGCCCGGGGCTTGGCAGTTGGGGTTTACAGCCGTTTAGGGATGAACTGATCCCTTTGATTTGTTGTCTTGAAAAGGTGGAGACGACGCCCCTTGGGAGTTTGGGTTTCCTGTAACAACAGGGTATGCTTTTCCGTTATTTCAATATGGATGCCAATGACATTTTGGAGGCCGTCGGTGCTCAACAATGATAGATACCAATTGCCTACCAGTGGAAGTCGTGGCCATTATCCGTCATTCACGGCAAAAGCTAACTTAGAATGTAAAAAAGATCCTAGAAAAGAATAGTACTTTGGGACATTTTATCTACACCCACACATTAGAAAATTAAGATAAGAAAATTATTGGTTGTGGGTCTATAAGATCAAAAGCCATAAGTGAACTTTTTCTCATGTTTCTGGTAAGACTATTGTTCTTATATTAATGTATTAAAAACTTTTATATATATATATATATATCAATAGGATGTGAAAATTAAAAATGCCTTTTTTATGGTAGTCTTAGTGAGGATATCTATATGGCTCCTCCTCTCGGATTAATTGTTCTAAGTAATTATATTCTTAAAATAAAAAAGACTTTATATGGACTCAAAAAAGAACCTAAGGCTTGATTTGATAAATTTGAAAATTTTATGAATGCACGGGATTTTCGCTCTTGTTATAATGATATATCTTAGTTCATAAGGATAATTGATGCAAATATTGTGATTTTACTTTTGTACATAGATGATATAATCATTACTCGAAGTGATAAAAATGAGATATTGCGGATTAAAAGAGATTTACATGAAGAATTTGAAATGAAAGACTTGGTCTACTTAGTTACTTCTTGGGAATAGAATTAATCCGTAATAACAGATGTTATTTTATGTCACAAACAAAATTTGCTAGTGATGCTTTTAACGGATCAAGTTTCATAGATGATAAGAAAGTGAGCACGCCAGAGGTGACGAGGGCAAAACTGAAAACTAGAGATAGAGAATAATTAGAAGATCCCACTCTCTAAAGACAAATGATTGGAGCCTTGACGGCCATTGGTGCTCAACAATGGTAGATACCAATTGCCTACAGGTGGAAGTCGTGGCCATTATCCGTCATTCACGGTAAGTTGCGAGGCTGACGACCGGGTAAGGAAAACTCTATGTCTCTTCTCAGTTCCCATAACCGAAAATGAGTCGGGATGCGGTTAGGCATCTCTGATTTCATTGCGTTGCCCATTTTTCTCCAAATGATATTGCACTTTCTTATTTCATGGCAAATCATTTCAACTGCTTGTGTTGGAATTATCTTCAAATGCAGCGGCTAGTTCCTTGAGTTGTGTTAATTGGCATCAGTTCTTGCCGGGAGTATGTGTAGACTCACTCGGATTTGGATGATTAATGTATGTAGCAAGGTTGTAGTAAAGTATATGGAACCATTGGAACTGAATGAGCAGGTTTGGTTCTCATAATATATCCTCATACTTGCGGACTGTGATTAGAGCCCTTAGCGGATTCCACGTTCTTTAATGATGAGTTCAACTGTCACAAAAATTGAAAACAGATCTGTGAATTTTACTCATTATAGAGGTCAGTTCTAGTTTATCCTGAGATTGGAGTGATAAATGTTTTTAGTCTTACTCATACTTGATGAGATTTACCTTGGAACTTCTTTAATGATGAGTTGACCTGTCAAAAGAATTGAAAACAGATATGTGAATTTTACTCATTATAGAAGTCAGTTCTAGTTGTTGTTTTGATACCTTTCCTGAGATTGGAGTGATAAAATGTTTTTAGTCTTGCTCTTGAGGATATTTACCTTCGAATTTAGCGGCACCTTCTTGTTAAACAAAATACCTTATACCTTACATTGAGAGAAGAGGGTATTATGGAAGGTAATAGATAAGTTTATCTTACTCAATTAACACTTTCTACATTCCTGTTAATCATTTTTTGTGCTTTAATCCGTGCATTTGCACATTAACTTGCAAATTGGCCCCAAGGTTTGCTTTGACTGTTGTAGAAGTAGACTGAAGAGCTTCTATCTACAGCGGGGTATTTTATTTGTTCAGCTTGCATGTATTACCCAGATCGGGTCAATGTATTATGCTTTTCTAATGCTTTTTCTTTTCCAAAATTTCTTGTTTCAGGAAAAGTTCTTTTTGTACAAAAGTTATTTCTTTGCTGAAGGGCAAAATTTCTTCTATTTCTATTTATTTTAGAAAAAATAACATTGCTTCATTTGTTTCCATTTAAGTTCCTTTTTGTTTTTCTCTAGTTTGAAAAGGAATATCTTTTTCAATATGGCTTTTAGTTCTCTTTGTTTTCCTGTAACGCTTTTGAGTTCTCCGTCATTAAAGAAGTTTTGCACTCGATTTCAACATAATCCTCATTCTTTCTCCTCTACAACAACAACTACAACTAAGCCTTTTCCCTTACTAGACGGGGTCGCCTGCATGGATTCTTTGTTTCCACAGAGCCCTATCATGTGTCATGTTAGCAGTTAAACTCACAATAAGCTAGATCTTTTCTTGTATGACCACTCATCTATCTAACATCTTCATTTCTATCACAGACATCTTTTGTACATGTTGATGATTAACTGCTCAACACTCAGAACCATAAAACATGGTAGGTCTAATTGCTGCTCTATAATATTTACCTTTTAACTTTAATGGTATCTTCTTGTCACAAAGAATACTCAACATCTTCATTTCGCTTGTTGCCTATTCTAGAAGATAATTTTCTAGTCAAGATATTCACCTCCTTCTCATTTTCTTTTTACCTTAAAAGAATGTATACTTTTTTCCATGTAATGTTTTGTATTCTCCATGATTAAAGGAGTTTTCTTCTTGATTACAGCAAAATGTTGATTCTTTCTCCTCTATTTTTCTAAAAGTTTAGTTCTTAGCTTGTTGTCTAGTTTAGAAGATCATCTCCTAGAAGATATTCATCACCCTCTGATTTTCTTTTTATCTTAAAAAATGTATATTTTTTTCCATATACTGTTTTGGGTTCGCCATCATTAAAGATGTTTTCCTCTTGATTTTAACATAATGCCTATTCTTTCTCTTATATTTTGCCAAAATTTTCATTTTTAATCTTAGCTTCTTGTTTGTTTTAGAAATTCATTTTCTCGTGAAGACATTCACCTCCTTCTTATTTTTCGCTTCACCTTAGAAAATATTCTACTTAGTAACAAAATAAATACGGTTTTCTACGAAATAAAGCCTTGTTTTCTTTTCAAAATAGTTTCTCGTTTCTTTGTATGGAAATTTTTGAAAAATTAATTTTTCTCTTTATTTTTAAAATATTTTTTTATTCAATTGATTTTTTTCTCTTCATTTTTAGAAAATGTGCTTTTCTTCTTTCGTGCCCTTTAAAATTCATATTTATGCTTTATGCGTGCGTATGCACATTTTCATACGAAGTTTGCTTTGACTGTTATATTATAAAAGTCGAGTAATGAGCTTTTCTTCAGCATGTTTGTATTACTATCCAGAATGGGTAAACGAATCATGCTTTTTCAAATGGTTTTGTCTTTTCAAAAAATTCTTGTTGTAGGAAACCTAAAGAAAAGTTCTTTTTGTTGCTCTTTACAAAAAAATGTATTTCTTCGCTAAAAGAAAAAATTCTTTTGTTTTCCTTTTAGAAAAATCACGTTGCTTCATTTGTTTCTATTTAAATTCCTTTTTGCTTTTTTTTTGTTTGAAAAGGAAAATCCTTTGTCAATATCGGTTTTAGTTCTCTTTGTTTCCATGTAATGGTTTTGGTGTCTCCATCATTAAGACATTTTCCTCATGATTTCACCTCCATTTCATTTTCTTTTTACCTTGAAAATGTATATAAGTTTGATGTTTTTGGGTTCATCGTTAAAGATGTTTACCTCTTTGTTTCAACACAATGCTCATTCTTTCTCTTCCATTTTGCCAGAAGTATTAGTAATGTTTTTAGCTTCATGGTTGTTTTAAAAATGATTTTTTGGTGAAGATATTCACCTCTCTCTGATTTTTGTTTTACTTTGAAAATGTATACTTTTTTTTATTAGTTCCCTATGAAACAACTTTTGTTTACTGTTTACCTTGAAAACAACTTTTTAGTTGGCTTTTACTTCAAAAATTCTGTGTTATTTCATGGAGCCAGCCTTCTCGTGCATTCTTATGTAATTCAAAATCTTAGAAACAAAACAAAATTAGATTTTCTTTGAAATAAAGCCTTATGACTTTTTGAAATAAGTTAATTTCTGTAGCAATTGAACTTTTATAGAGCTTAGATGGTTTCATCTTGACCCTTGAATTTAGGACACTCCCACTACTAGTGAGAGATTCACTGATACCACTTTCTTTTACATTCAGTGGGACACTATAAACCCATGACTGCATCCAAAAATTTCATGGCTCGATCACCATGATTGTCGCACACCAATGGAGGATGCAGAAACTTGTTTCAGGTGGGGCGGTCGCCCATCCCACCACAATGTCGATCCGCCACCGTTGCTCACACATGAAGAGATGCAGGTGCTGTTTTAGCTTGTGCTTCGACCCACCTCAACTAACAAAAGAGAAGGGACACGAACTTTAATAGCCAACAATTTTGGGATTGTTAGCTTGTGTCAAATATATTAGTCTTAGCCGGCATTCCAAATCCAATCCTTACCCGTACTATGGGGGGTTGGGTAGAAGCTCCTGTTTGGCTCTATCTTGTGTTATATTAATATTTAATTTTAAAAGTAAAACTTTTTCTTTTTTATATTTTCTTGTCGTCAATCGCTAGATTCTTGGCGAAATCACCTGAACTGACGAAAATGTAATAGACCGACTTGACTGGTTTTCAGCAACCAAGTCATTCTCTATCTCTCTGAGAGAGAGAGAGAGAGAGAGAGAGAGAGAGAGAGAGAGAGAGAGAGAGAGAGAGAGAGAGAGAGAGAGAGAATGAAAACATGGATCACCAAGAGTTGGGTGTGTAGTTCAATTACTAAAACCAACTAAATTAATCGATAACGAATCTTTAAAATTGAAAAGTGAAACTGAACCGAATTGTATAAGTGAACAAACTATTTCAGTTCAGTTTGGGCTCCATAATATATATATATATATATATATATATATATATATATATATATATATATATATATATATATATATATATATATATGAAAAATATGAGTCGCAAAGAGTAGGGGTGAACCAGCCACATTAATCAATAATAAAACTATCTTTAAATTTGAAAAGTGAACCGACTTGTATAAGTAATTGAACTGACCCGAATGATTCAGTTCAGCTTAGTTTGGCTATTCAGTTAAGCTCCATAACTGAATTATAAAAATATAAATATACATGTATATATATACACACATAATATATACAAAACCGAATTATACAAGTAACTAAACTAAACTGAACTGAATGATTTTGGTTCAGTTTGTCTTGGTTATTCAGTTTGAGCTGCATAACTGAATTCTAAGATCATATCTATCTATCTACATACATACATGCACCTGATATACATATACATATATATTTATTTAATACCACAAAGACAACGAATAACATCCAAAAATAAGGATTCACATCTTATAAATTCAGTTATTCGGTTTTGAGTCAGGTTAGTCTCGGTTCAAATCGTAATGACCAAGATGAACAAGAGAAAGCCGGTGAAAAATTGGGACGTGAACAACGTGATGTGACACTGCTAGTTTTTCTCCCCATTTGATTAGTTGCATGCGCCCTTAGTATCATAATCCAGAAACAAGGGAAAAGGTTGATCGAATAAAACAAGACAGTAAAATAAATTTGATATGATGTTCTTCCTATTTTCCGAGAAAATAGAATAATCATAGAAAAACAAGAAACCCCACAATTAGATATCCGGAGAACTGAAAATAATACTCAGTTCCATCTCTCTCTAAATGGACGACACAGTCCGACACTCCATCTCTTGCTTCTCTATCTCTCTCTAGTCTACCCCAAATCCAAGCGCTGAAGAAACCCTTAAATTCCGCCATAAGTGCAGGAAAAGGAATTCGAAATCCATCCTTGTTAGTCTAATTGGATCTCATGGCTTTACTTGGTGTCTTTCCTTAAATTCCAATACGTAAACTTGGCATAGAAACCTCATTTGGGTCGTTTGTCTTCCTTCAAGAACCTCGTCATTTTGCAGGGTTATGAGTGAAAAGGCCAGGTTCTTCAATGCGGTTACGTTGTCGTAAGAATTGGTTTTGATTTCCAAGGGTGAAACTTTGCTCAGAAGAGGGTGGGTTTCTGAAGATGGGTGACCATTTCGTACTGTTTATGGATCGACTGGTCACTGCTTCGACGCTGGAGGCTGCGATCGAGAGTCGGAATATGTGCCAGATTCCGGTGGTCGACGAGAAACCATCGGTTGATTCGACGCAGCGGTGGAATACCGATAGAGGGGGTTTGGGATGCATGGTACCCAGATTGGTGGAGTGCCGGATTTGCCATGATGAAGATCATGATTGCAATATGGAGTCTCCTTGCGCTTGTTGTGGCAGCCTAAAGGTAACTCCTATTGCAGTATTCTTCGCTTCCACCGGTTGAAATTGGCAGTTATTTTCCTCTCCGTGTGTGTGCGCCAGCGTGCGTGTGTTCTACACCCGATCTGGATCTATCTGAGTAAACTGGTCTATATTTCGAACTTAGTTTGCTTTCCCATCTCTATGTAAGGCCTTACACCTGATTTCCTTCTATGACAATTTTGCTACGATTTGTTTTAACCTGTATGCCTTGTGTGACTTTAATTTCATATACATTGTGGGAATTTTTCTTTCGAGCGTCTACCTAGAGCATAAATGAAAGGAAACCATTTAAGATGGTTTAGACATCAAAGAAAGCTTTAGTGAAAAGGTTTGCAAAACTAGGGAAGAGGAAGACCATACAGTGTTGGAAGGAAATAATGATTTTAGCCTTTGTTAACTATTGGCATGACACATTATCGAGCTGTAGGGAAACAAAGAATCCATGTTGTCGACCCCATCTGGTACAAAAAGGCTTAGTTGTTGTTGTTGTTGGCATCTAGCTAGAGCTTCCTTGTATTTGAAGGTAAATTAAGGATGACTCATCATGGGATTGTGGCTTATTTGAGATCAAGAAAGCCAATGAAAAAACATATAAAAGTTTGATGTTAGTGGTTGGGCAAGAATAGTTTAGGATGCATGACCTCCAGGGAAGTCCTGTTATACCCTTTAACTGATTCCAACCTAGTGACAGAAAAACTTTGAAATAATGTAAGGATAAAGACAATACATGTTGACAGAATCAGGAAACAACATTGGTACAACAAGATCCAAGATAAAAGTTGCAGCAGCAATCAGTAGGGCTCAGGTAAAATTGGCGTTCTCATTAATTGTCTGGCGAACATGCTGCCACTTTCATTTCCGTCTTTCTTGCTTATCTGTTAGGTGCTGTTTGATTCATGGCAAAGGTTTTTACCAAGTTTATCCTTCTTTTCCAACTCTCATGAAAACCTTTTCTTGCTTGATATAGATGGTGGAAAAGTGGAAAAGATTTAGCTTATTATCTTGTTTGTGGACATGGATAAAACATCGCCTTGGCCTCTACTTAGTTCTATTGTTTAGTGATTTTTGTGTTGTCAATGTGAATGTTGAAGGTTTTGACTTCTATTTAATTTTTGAACTCATCCTACCAGTATTCTTCCTTGATTCTAAAGTTCCTCTGAAATCCAACGGTTTACGATTGTCTTGAAGTGGTTGATCTTATCAATGATGATTGTTCTCTCTGTCCTATTTTAGTCTTAAAGTGGCTGGCATTATACTTGTCCATGATGGTTGTTCGCTTATGCAATTTGTTGTCAGTCCGACCATGGTTCCTAGCAATTAGATTGAACTGTATCTTCCGTCATGCAGTATGCTCATCGCAAATGCATTCAAAGGTGGTGCAATGAGAAAGGGGACACCATTTGTGAGATATGCCATCAGGTGAATAAATTTGCATTTCTTGAGTTCTGGCATCCACACAAAATCCTAAGACTTATAGTTGCTTTTAGAATCATAGCTTGTTTCACCGAAGATGAATCTTTTATTGCATGGAATGTAATTTTTGATTGCACGAATGGAATGCCGAATAACAGCAATTTAAACCAAATTACACGGCACCTCCTCAGTTGCTCCATTATGGAGGCATCCCGTTGAACTTTAGGTAATCAATCATGTTCCTGGCTTTTCTCGAGTGTCTTTCTTGATACTTTCATTAGGTTTGCAGGAGGTTTTCTTCTGAAGATTGTCTTTGTTTCAGGGGAAGTTGGGAAATCTCCAGACAGGATTTGCATAACCCCCACTTTATAGCAATGATTGAAACTGACCGAAACTTTTTGGATTCTGGTTATGACAACCTTGTTTCTCCTAGCGCAAGAAGTGCATTATGCTGTCGTATTGTTGCTGTTATTGTGAGTCTTGAACCTCTTGAATTAAGCTTCCCTATGTTTTCCTTCTTTTATTTGTTTGTTTGCTGATTCAGAGCATCTCTTTTGTTGATGACAGTTCACGATACTACTTATCTTAAGGCATGCCTTACCTATCATACTTGGTGGAGCCGATGGATATGCATTCACAATGTTAACCGTAAGACATTCAAACTAGCCATTTGTTCTATATCTTTTAGCATCATTCGTTTAACCATAACTGAAAACGTATGACCTCTCTTTTCTATTGAAGGTTGTTGGGATCCTCATTCCAGTCTATCTAATGGTCCGGGCAGTTGCTGCTTTCCACCAACGGAGGCAGCATCAGGTAGCGCAAGTTTATACTTGTACTGTTTTGCTCCTCTTAAAAGGAAATGGTTAAGAGAATAATTAGTTAAATTTAATGCAGGATGTCACAGGTGCTCCTGTTAGTACGTCTGAAGACGAAGGTGAGGAACAGCATCCCCATGTCATACATGTTAACTGAACAAGTGGATTAATTTCTCCAAAATTAGTTGCTCAATGAATGGGGCACCCTGTCCCAGAAGGATCTCACAGGCCATCAACAAGCATATGCTCTGAAGGCTTGATTCGACCAAGACGTGCCCTTCTGTAAATAAATGGAATATCCGCATCGAGTAAATAAATACATGCATCGTTTCAATCCTGTAAAGATCACTTCAATATGTAATACTCCAAAAAGTTTGATATATAATAATGCCGTTTCTTCTTCAGACTAATACCATTTGGAATGCTCTTGATAGAATGTTGTTCTTATTGACACCTCTATTTATTCGAGGTCAGACTAGAAACTGAAGAAGCTTACTATTTCCGACTTGGGTGGTTTCGGCATATGGTTGAGCACTGCAAATTGTGAACGTATAATTTTGCTGCGGCCTCCGTTTGACAATTCATATGTGGATGTGGACACGGCAATTTATGAATGAATAGAGGTGTCATATCAAATGCCGTAACAATCACAGACTAACTATTTCGGCGTTTGGGAATTCGTATGTGGATCAGGCAGGCAGCTTACTATTTCCGAGTTAGGCGGCTTTGACATATGATTTGGGTGGTTTAGACATGAATTGCCATATCCATATCCCTTATGACAGCCTGGAACCATCCGATGATTGGTTATTGTTCCTTTTCCTTTCTTTTCCTTTTGTATTCTTTTTTCTCTTGAAGATGTCTCTATGTAAAATCCATATCTGCACCTTTATCAACAGTTTTTTCCATTCAGCTGCAAATTATGAACGTAGAACTTTGCTGCTCATAAGAAAATATGTTACGCCTTGTGAACAAAAGAAAGTACGAAATGCTTGAATTCGTTTGCTAGAACATAGCGATAAAAGAGAATTCCAACAAGTACATGAATCAAAATGATACATTGTCATCTATTCTGCTATAAATGTTTGTGCCGTTCAGAACGGGTAAAAAGTTGCTTATCTTTCAGCAGTCTCACTGATTTGGACTTCAGTGTATTCATACACAAACTCTGTACTGCTGATGTGAGACAATGAACATATGAAAAGGTAGGCATCCTTTCAAGAAAGACATCGAGATTTCAGTATACTGAATCCCAAAACTGATGGTTAGTGAACGAATACAGTGTTTCAGGCTTTTAGTATACACAGCAAAAAGGTGCAACAGAAAAGTGCTGGGCTCACTGTTTTATATTAAGAATGCCATCATGGTCCTCAGGATGTCTAAAACCTTGAAGCAGGCACCACGAACATACCTACAGACCAGAAGCTTCACTTGTGGTCAATCATTTGATGCTTCTCCTCTGCTAAACAGAAAGAACATATCAATCAGCTTCCTGCAAAATGATTACAAACTCCACCATTTATGGAAGACACTAAATTACAAGTACACTCCTAAGACTCACATCTTCTTTAAATAGTGTAGTTGGCGCAAGCAGTGTTGTCTGTATCGGCCTGTATCATATGATACAGTACGATACATAAATACGATAACCTGTATCGCAAGATACAAGTTATCGTACCGTATCGTGCGATACGGGCGATACGCCCAGCTCTGACCAAACAGAAACCCGTATTTTTGTGAGTTTTTGTGATTTTTTCAGAGCACCTTAAGCTCTCTTCCGGTGGTTCTCCTCTTCATTTGTGTTCAAGGCTCTCAAAAAAGGATGATTTAGGGATGTTTGAGAAAGATGATGATGATGCTATTGGATTGACTAATAGTATTCCTTTATATGTTAGAACAAAGATTAATAGTAGTAGTTCTCAACCACCAAACATGAGAAAAAGGGTTGCTGAAGATTTTGCAAGTGAAAGTGGTAGAAGAGGAAGCTCAAGAAGGAGTAGAGGAAGAGCTGCTTCTAGCATTTATTCATTTTTTCCTTCTAGCACTACACCTGGTGTTCAACCTGAAATTCATGCTGCTATGGCTTTAGAACAACTGTATGATTAAGGAGACCTTATAGTGGGCAGATGGTTTTATGATGCATGCATTCTATTTAATACAACAACCAGTTTTCATTTTCAAGCAATGATAGATGCAATTGCTAATATTGGTCCAGGATACTAGATGCATGAAGTTGAGAGGAAAAATATTAGATAAGACTGTAATTGAAGTGAAAGAATATTGTTTGACTTTGAGAGAGTCATAGAATGAGACAGAATATACTATTATGGCAGACAGATGAACAGATAAGCGAGGAAGGACCTTGTTAAACTTTCTTTTCTACTGTCTTAAATGACTTACGTTTTTGAGATCTCTAGAAATGTCAGAGGAGAGACACTGCAGAGATTGTAAGGCAAGAGTTTGATATGGTGATATGCGAAGTTGGGCTAGAGAATGTAGTTCAATTGATTACAGATAATACAACTAACTATAAAGCGGTTGGGAAGAAGTTAGCATATACTTATGGGACTTTATATTGGACACCATGCGCAACCCATTGTTTATATCTCATTCTTGAGGATATTGGTGTGATGGATGAGATAAAGGAAGCAAATGAGTATTGCCAAGATATCACCAAATTTATCTACAATCATGCATTTTTATTGTGTATGATGAGGAGATATACAGATGGTGCAGGGCTTCTTCGTATAGCTGCAACTCGGTTTGTAACTAATTTCTTATCTATAAAGTGTATTGTGAGCCTTGAAGAGAATGTTCTCATTAGATGAATAACAACAATTTGCAAAGTTGCCTCAAAATAGAAGAAACAAAAAGTTAAATGAGATTTCAAAGGCAATCTTCGTACAATGGGAAACGAAGAGTTTCAGAGGGGTTAACCTTTAGATCTTATGTGGTTGTGAAATTTTATTGTTGAGTCAAGACGAGCAGCTCACACACACACACACACTATGGGTGAGACGTACGAGAGTGAGCAACTCCTTTTCCATATTACTTGGGGTCGGCTGCCAGGATGGTTATTTGTATTTGTGACAGCATAATGTTAATGATCTCCCTTGATACTTAGAGACCTTTTTGGTTCTTCTTTTAACTGAAACAGTATATAGACGAACGCGCACATCCCAAGCTTAATTTGGAAGAATCTTAATTCATAGTTTTGTACCACGCATAATACAATGTCGTACGGACATATGAAGCTTAGTCAACAATAATAATAATATATACATGCACATAAAATTCCCATCCAGTTGGCCATTATGAATGTTTGGAATTCATATTATATAAGGAGACATTGTTTTTGCTAATTCTAATAAAGGGGTGATCTACCTATTTTTGAAGTCACATACGTACTTTCAGCATAGTTAAGAGCTTCATATCAAGATAATCATTGATATTGTCACTATCATCAACATTGATATTGTCATGATCATATCAATATCCTTTTTTATTCACTATTATCAAGATCGATATTGTTACGTTCAAGATCGATATCATCAATAAAGATAACCTTTATTATCATTCAAGAATTTTGTTTAGAAATGCTATAATGAAAGGAACATAAGAGTGTCACTATGTCAGATAATGATGTCATGGATAGATTAGATCGATAACGATCAGAGTACATAGCACCAGTGGTGGGTCCAGAAATTTGTTTCTAGTGAGATGGGCTTAAAAGATTTTAAATTCTTTTAAAAGTTTCAATACGTAATCGAAAATTTTCAACATTTCAGACGGGATGGTCAACCCACCCCACCCTGCCACAATATGGATCCGCCACTGCACAATTCCAAATTTCATTAGATCCAACGATGAGCAGACGAATGAATCCACCTATCTCCACGAAGGGAAAGGGGTTGTTGGTTGCTCTACGCAGCTGCCTTTTGCACTCTTCACCGATTGTATTGGCTTGGCTTGCATTCCAACTGAGAGTTGAAAAAACAGCAAACAAGAACACCATAGTCATTCAATTATACTACACTAGAAACAAAACAAACATGCGGAGAATCAATTTATTTCTTTTTTATTTTTTTCCCTACTCATCCTCTTACAGAAATGTCAAGAGAAGAATCGTGATAAATTGCAGATGCAATTTTGATGAACTGATTTGAGTTGCTCCTATAAATATGCATACATACATACATACGTCAAACACACATGCATATATAAATATATATATATATATATATATATACAACAACAATAACTAAGCCTTTTCCCATACTACTCGGGGTTGGCTACATGGATTTTTTGTTTCTACAAAGC
Organism: Brasenia schreberi; assembly: GCA_036023115.1. Lineage (NCBI taxonomy): Eukaryota > Viridiplantae > Streptophyta > Magnoliopsida > Nymphaeales > Cabombaceae > Brasenia > Brasenia schreberi. The sequence goes on along the minus strand of JAYKKT010000092.1, from coordinate 29,264,385 downwards.
CCTATCATGTGCCATGTTAGCAGTTAACTCACAATAAGATAGATCATTCTTTATTGTTTCTTTCTAACACTTTTGTGGTCGTCCTCTACCTCCTTTAATACTTTCAAAATCTAGTTTTTCATACTTTCCTTTTTTATCTTCTTTCTATATGTCCAAACCATCTTAAACCATATTCTCTCATTTGATTATCTATTGGTGTCACTCCTAATTTGTTTTTAATAACCTCATCATGTATACGGTCTTTTTCTTATATGATCACTCATCCATCTAAACATCTTGATTTCTGTCACATACATCTTTTGTACATGTTGATGATTAACTGCTCCTCTCCATTTTAACCAACCAGCATATATATATATATATATATATATATATATATATATATATATATATATATATATATATATATATATATATATATATATATATATGCATAATTTATGCAATTTTGATCGAGAGCACTTACTCACATATCTAAATATTTAGACAAGATTCCCATCCAACGTTGAGATGAAGCGATTTGACTTGTTGCTGTAATTGAAGTGATTACATGCATCAAACACCTTTGAGTAAAAAAGTTTCTAATTAAATGCATTGGCGTAATTACCAGTTACCAAATCTTTGTTAGTTTTATCTTAAATAATTACTTTTATATATACACTTACATAATATATAAACATACATACATACATACATACATATATGCACACATACATACATATATATATATATATATATATATATATATATATATATATATATATATATATATATATATATATATATATATATATATATATATATAGAGAGAGAGAGAGAGAGAGAGAGAGAGAGAGAGAGAGAGAGAGAGAGAAGATATAACAAAGAGAAAATTCAAAAAAGCAGGAGGCTTTTTCTCCTAGGCTGGCCCCATACACAGCGGTGTATGCGTATGTTTTCCCTGCAGTCTCCGCCGCTGACATATTCTTCCCTTTTACTCGTCTTGCAGTTGAAGCCACGCGATCCTCTATCTGGACACAGTATATATATAATGCTAAATATATATTGTTCTTAGGTACATAATCTTACTTAAATCATTACTCTTTGAGATCATAGAGATTTTAATTATTTTATATTTATAAAAATATATAAAAGTACAAACAATACTTTTGATTTAAATCTAAAAATGAAAATGCTTAAGAAACATTATGTATCTAAGAACATTATGCATTTAGAACTATCCCCCTCTCCACATACATACATATATATACATAAATTTACATATATACATAAACACACACACACACACACACACACACACACATATATATATATATATATATATATATATATATATATATATATATATAGACACACACACACACATACACACACAACTGCGCATGTGTACGTTTGCATGTCTGTGTTGATTTAGGTACCAAACACCCATCGGCCCCTTCCTACATCAGAACCAAGAAAAGAAGCAATTGGTTGAACAATACCAACCTTAATTCTTTTGAATAATCTAATCTGATTCCTATCATACCTTGGCCCACGCTAGATCTAAGTTTACCGGAAGGTAAGTCATGGTGGGATATTATTACATTCTCAGTCTCGTGAATTCCGCATCTAAGGTTGTATTCTACAAGAACCACTAGACTCGGATCTAGTTCCACTACAATCATACAGGATATCTGAATCAGTATCACATTCTGGTCCGGTCCAAATTCAATGGGGAAATCAACGGTTAAACTGGGACCTGCGGTTCCAAACCACCACGCCCGGTTTACCCAATAACCTGAAACTCCAGGCTCCCCAGTTCTGGTTACGGTTTTAGAACCATAGGTTCCATCTCAACTAAGAACTGTCCGATTCTCTAGAGAGAAAAAAATCAATTTTAGACCGTTAGAAACCAGCTGTTCTGGTTATTTTTGGGTTTGGTTTCTAAATGGCATAAATTCTAGGCAAACCGAGGATCCCCAGTTCAGTTACAGTTCTGGACACGGTTTGATCAGTTTCAGTTTGGGCCAGTTCAAAACCCAACTGGTAGTCAAACAGAGTGTACACATACAGATGAAGCAATGAAACAAAATAAATACATGGATTCATTTTCATGAGTTGGCCAGATGAGAAATATACAAAGTAGGCACAATAGTAAGCAAACTGTTCTATCCATGTAGAGAATTTTCAGAATATATGTAAGTACGTACTGCTTCTCTTTAGGAAAAAAACATTTATAATTGCATGAAAAGATAGTATATTAAAGCAATGATGGTGGTGGCGGCAGTGAAGGTGGTAGTGATGCTGTTGTTGACGATGATGATGGCAAAGAGTGATATGCATGATCAACTTCTGTATGGACTTTCATCAATGGTATCCAAGGAGGGTCTCCATTGCTGAGAAGACCTCTGCCTGCTGAAGCACACTGGGGCCTTCATTAAGCTGGATTCCTCATCCTTTGACTTGAATTGATAAGGGAAGATGTAAGACTCGCCAATTGCAGGAAAAGTGATTCCGAACTTCTTAGACCTCGTTCTTCTTGTAGCCAGAGAGGCGTCGAGTGAGAGAGACTCCATCTCTGCCTGAGACAGAGCAGAGTAAAGCTTGTCCTTAGGTAAGAGGAAATATAGTCTCTCCGGCTCAAGCTCCTGATCTGCCGTTACTGCCAGAATCCGGTGACCAACGCGAAGATATCGGGCATCACAGATGAAATGATGTATGTTTTCCATCATCAGCTCAGCAGCCATCACTGGCCTCCTGTACTCCTCCAGCTTTCCTTCAGCATTTAGAACCTTGACAGCTCTTGATGATGAAATGAATTGCATTGGATAGCAGGTCATGGTGTTCCCCATGAGAGAGAGAGGTGTTATCTTCCAACGAAGGAATATGTTAAGCTGTTACAATTGATTTAAGAACTGTTTAAAATGGTATTAGTAAGATCTTTCAGTAATGGAATCATCATGAAGACCTCTTAATGCACAAAGAACAATGGGTATCTCGGCCACGAAGAAAAGGCATCCAAATGGAAGGTCATTAGTTCGATACCCGGGGTATGCATGTTTGGTAGGGATCTGCCTAACCCTGGCTTGCTAATACAAAAGTATCTTTCTTAATAAAAATTTGGTCAGTTGTTTGTTTATCTACCTGCCAATAACAATGACATGAAGACTGCAACCCTGAAAATGTTCCATTGACATTGAGAGTTGTTGGGACGAAGTTCGGCGGTACATCAAATTCTGAAGACATAAAGCAAGAATTGACTCATGACCCTCACCAAGAATAACACAAAGTTCTGTTCAATCTTAATTTTTTTAAACAACCCAACTAAAAAATGGTCTTAATACTCCGTGAGAACCTTTTCATGGGCGAGGCAAGGCGGCCACCTGACCTGAAATCCAAAAGCCCGAAAATTTTATACGACTTAGTCTAAATTTTATGAAAAATTAATGACTGAACTTTGACTCAACCCAGAAAATTTTCGAGGTCTGCCATTACTTACATTTGTGGTCTGTTGACTCTATTGTAGATAATGACATTCTTGAGAGGCACATGTCTCAGTTCGTCCTAAAGTGGGCCCATTGTTCATAATCAGTAGCACCAAGAAGCAGCATCCCCTTCTAAATCAGCTTTCTATTACGGAATTAATCTGGGATATGTATGAGAATTAAGGAAACGAATTCAGCCAAAATAGGTTCATTCACACCTTTTGTATTGTACCCATCTCACTTGATGTTGCATAAATCATCTAGTGCAGGTAGATGAACAGGCCGGAAAACTGCCTTGTCGCCGTGTCGGCTTGGTTCGTGGTGTTATTATTCACTGTTCAACAGTTCCGTTAATGACACGAGCACTAGCAACTCATGAAAGCAAAATGGAGCACGAAACAAAATATGTTTGATGCTTCTTGGCTTGTAGAAGCTCATTTAATTGGTTATATACAATATTTGTGCATGTTAGCTAGAAAACATGTCTCCCATCTAGTTTGGTAGATAGAACTGCCCCCTTTAGAATTTGATTTTTTCCAGCATTTATACACAATGTGTACTTCTCCAACCCAAATCATACATGTATGTCATAATGATACTGTAAGATCTGTATCACAGATTAGCTACCACATTGTGACAAAGAGACCAGTTAATTTAATATTTTTAATAACACGAAGGGACACAATACCTTTGTAACGTCTCCTCCACGATCTGGTCGCCGGAGTGGTCGCTCACCGTCCTCTTGAAGACGGCCCTCGCAGTGACCCCCACCGTCCTCTCCATCTTTTTCGAACCCTGACTCTTCATTGACGATTTTGGACACATGGATGGTGAAACGGTCGTTCATCTCCACTACCTCTTTGAACTCGACATGGAGCACAGATTGGCACTTTGAATGAGTCTAGATCCTCTCTTCTTTCACCTTTCCCTTTGAATCACACAAGTGGGTTTATTGATCAATAAGGTCAAGTAAATTCACTCTATGAGATATTTGGCGTATTTTTACAAACTTGTGTTTTTTATTCTCTCTTTATAGTACTCGCGAAAGGAAAAATGTTTAAAATGGAGTTGATATTATTATAAATAAAGACTTAAAGGATAGTATACTTGATAGTATACTTGACATACAATGATATAGTAACCGAATTATGATAGTAAAATTGATATTGGGAGTAGAGTTTTTGAATATAGTTTGTGCTTATCCACCATAAGTAGGATTAGAAGATAGTATAAAGAAGGCTTTCTGGGAGGAGTTAGATAAGGTAATTCAAATAATTCCCTAAAGAAAGAGATGATTTGTTTAAGAAGAGACTTAAATAGACATGTTGGTAAAGATGCATTAGGATATCAAGGTATTCATAGAAACTACGATTTTAAAGATATAAATGAGGGTGGAGTGATTTTAAATTTTGATATGGCTTTTGATCTCTTATAGTCAATACCATTTTCAAAAAATGAGATGAACATTTAATTACGTATAAGAGTAGCTTGTCATAAACACAAATTGATTATTTTTTTTGTAAAAAAAAATATCAATCATGTTGTAAAGATTGTAAGGTAATTAAAAGAGAAAACTTAACTACTCAACATCGATTTTTATTAATGGATTTGTAGGTAAAAAAATGAACAAAGAAGAATAGAGTGCATAAAGTTATTCATACTATATGGTGAAACCTCAAATATGAGAAAAAAGATATATTTAAATGAAAAGTTCTTTAAGGAGATGCTTGAAATTACGTAGGTACACCTTCTCATATGTAGAACAATATGACTATACATATTAGAGAAGTGACAAAAGATGTGTCAGGCAAATCTAAGAGAGGCATACCAACACAAAAATAAGCTTGTTGGTAGAGTGAAATGGTGCAAGATAGGCAAAGAAGACATGTTAAAACTTAACTCAAAAGAAGGCAAAAGGGATATTTTTAGGATAGCTACGGTTAGAGATGAGAAAATTAAGGATCTTACTTTTGTTAAATGCATCAAAGATGACGACGAGAAGATTCTACTGGCAAATGATGATATAAAAAACAGACGAAAAATTATTTCTATAAATTTTTTAAAAGAAATAAAGATCTTAGTATTAATTTAAGAGAGTTAGCTAAATCATAAAAGTATATAAACGTATGAAGGTTGATAAATATGTACAATCATCATTTAAAAGAACAAGGAAGACATTCAAAATTGTTTCAATTATCAAGCTATCAAGTTAATGAGTAACAATATGAAATTATGAGAAATAATTATCGAACATAGGTTAAGACAAGTATTGAGTACAATACAAAACCAATTCAGATTTATGCACAATAGATCTATTATTGAAGTGATTCACCTATTGAGACATCTTATAAAATATTTTAGAGTAAAAAAGAAGAATCTTTACATGATATTTATTGATTTAGAAAAAGGTTACGATAGGATGCCAAGAGATGTTCTTTGAAAAATCGTGGAAAAAAGAGATATCCCATTGACATACATAAATCTTATAAGAGACATGTACAATGATGCAACGACTTGTGTGAGGATTGGGGAATGAATGACAAATTCCTTTAAAGTTAATATTGGGTTGCATCAGAGATCAACTTTAAGTCCATATTTATTTACATTGGTCATTTATCAGTTAACAAAACATATTCAAGATGAAGTGTCTTTGTGTTAGTGAACGAGTCTAAGGAAAAAGTTAACAATAAATTGAAATTATAAAGAGAAACGTTTGAAAGTAAAGGCTTTCAACTTAATACAACAAAAATAGAATATATAGAATATAAGTTTGATCATTTGGGTACTTTTAGAGGACATAAAAATTAAGATTGACACATAGTGCATCCCTCACAAAGAAATATAATTAGGGTCAATTTTTTAAAGTGATGGAAAGATTGATGAAGATGTTATGCATAAAATTAATACCAGTTGATTAAAGTGGGGAGGGGCATCATATATTCTGTGTGATAAGAAGATATCATTAAAGTTAAAAGGTAAATATTATAGAGTAACAATTAGACATGTTATGTTTTATGGTTTTGAGTGTTGAGGAGTTAATCATCAACATGTGCAAAAGATGTCCATAGCATAAATGAAGATATTGAGATGGATGAGTGATCACACAAAAAAAGACCGTATACATAATGAGGTTATTAGAAACCAATTGGGAGTAGCACTAATAGAGGACAAAATAAGGAAAAATCATTTAAGATGATTTAAACATGTAGAATGACAGCCAAAGAATACTCCCGTAAGAAAATATGAAAACTAAATTATTAAAATGTTAAAGAGGAAACCACAACAGTGTTGGAAAGTAACAATAAAGAATGATCTAGATTATATTGAGTTAACTACTAGCATGACACATGATAGGGTTACGTGGAAACAAAAAATCCATGTAGCTGATCTCATCTAGTTTGAGAAAAGGCTTAGTTGTTGT